>JBBPBO010001984.1:28080908-28319844 GCA_037974295.1 Cicer cuneatum | reverse complement strand
AATTTAAATCATGATACAAATCAGTGAAGACTTGATTAAAATTCGAAGAAGACTTGATTAAATTTTGATAGAAATTTGATCAAAGTATTAAGGGGATTTGATTCAAAAAATACTGAAGACTTGAAGAAATTCGAATGCAATCTGAAGCTTAAGGATATGATTTGAAATTAAAAGAAACAAGATTGGTCAACAGAATTTTCAAGTGCAATCTAAAGCTAAAAAGATACGGTTTTAATTTAAGTGAAACAGGATTGGCCAACAGAATTTTTGAAGGAAATCTGAGCAAGATTTATTTCGAATTTAAGCTTGGACAAAACCCTATTTGCAACTATAAAATGAGGCTTCAGGCAGCAGCATCAAGTATCGAAAAACACAAGAACTCAAGCTTCATATTCAACACAATTCAAGAGTTCAAAAGAGAGAATCACTTGAGTGCAAAAGCAATATTTTCTAAGTGTTTTCGAGAGAGAAATTCAGTGCAACAATCAGCTTTCCAAAAGCAACAAAAGTGTGCAAGAATCAGTGCATCAATCAGCTTTCTAGAAGCAACTTTGCAGAGTTCCAAACTCTTGTAATCAAACCCGTTAGAGGTGTAGATTCCTTCTTCAATTTGGGGTTGTCAGGTTGGTAGGAGAAGACTTGACTTGTAGGGTCAAGGTGTGGATGTTCCTTCTTCAATCTGGGGTAGTCAGATTGGTAAGAGAAGACTTGACTTTAAAATTTTAATGTGAATAAGGCTTTTAAACAGGTTTTCAGGCCAGGCCAGATTTTTAAAAAGGTCAGGCCAAGCTGAAAAAAAAGCCTATGATAGGCCGTAGGCCAAGCTTAGGCCTAAAAAATTAATCGCAGGCCAGGCTCAGGCCTTTCAAAGCCTGGCCTGGCCTGGCTATTCCCACCCCTACTTGGTCCATACCAGAAGAAAGCATGGTCTAGAACATAAAACTTAGTTCATACTTGGTCCATATCAGAAGATATAATTGTCCAGAACATAAGACTTAGTCCAGATTTAATCCAGACTCAATCCAGACTTAGTCCAGACTTGGTCCAGATCAGAGGATAAATGTCCAGATTAAAAGATCAATGGTCCAGATCAGAAGATAAATTGTCCAAATTAAAAGATCAATGGTCCAGATTAAAATATCAATGGTCTAGATTAGAAGATCAATGGTCCAGATTAGAGGATCACAGAATGGTAGAAATCAGATTTGGTCCAGAATTGGTCGAAATCAGAGGATCACAAAATTGGTACAAGTCAAACATGGTCCAGAGTTGGTCGAGATCATACGATCACAGAATTGGTACAGATCAAATTACATGGTCCAGAGTTGGTCGAGATCAGAAGATCATACGGTCCAGAATTTAAATCATGATACAAATCAGTGAAGACTTGATTAAAATTCGAAGAAGACTTGATTAAATTTTGATAGAAATTTGATCAATGTATTAAGGGGATTTGATTCAAAAAATACTGAAGACTTGAAGAAATTCGAATGCAATCTGAAGCTTAAGGATATGATTTGAAATTAAAAGAAACAAGATTGGTCAACAGAATTTTCAAGTGCAATCTAAAGCTAAAAAGATACGGTTTTAATTTAAGTGAAACAGGATTGGCCAACAGAATTTTTGAAGGAAATCTGAGCAAGATTTATTTCGAATTTAAGCTTGGACAAAACCCTATTTGCAACTATAAAATGAGGCTTCAGGCAGCAGCATCAAGTATCGAAAAACACAAGAACTCAAGCTTCATATTCAACACAATTCAAGAGTTCAAAAGAGAGAATCACTTGAGTGCAAAAGCAATATTTTCTAAGTGTTTTCGAGAGAGAAATTCAGTGCAACAATCAGCTTTCCAAAAGCAACAAAAGTGTGCAAGAATCAGTGCATCAATCAGCTTTCTAGAAGCAACTTTGCAGAGTTCCAAACTCTTGTAATCAAACCCGTTAGAGGTGTAGATTCCTTCTACAATTTGGGGTTGTCAGGTTGGTAGGAGAAGACTTGACTTGTAGGGTCAAGGTGTGGAAGTTCCTTCTTCAATCTGGGGTAGTCAGATTGGTAAGAGAAGACTTGACTTTAAAATTTTAATGTGAATAAGGCTTTTAAACAGGTTTTCAGGCCAGGCCAGATTTTTAAAAAGGTCAGGCCAAGCTGAAAAAAAAGCCTATGATAGGCCGTAGGCCAAGCTTAGGCCTAAAAAATTAATCGTAGGCCAGGCTCAGGCCTTTCAAAGCCTGGCATGGCCTGGCTATTCCCACCCCTACTTGGTCCATACCAGAAGAAAGCATGGTCTAGAACATAAAACTTAGTTCATACTTGGTCCATATCAGAAGATATAATTGTCCAGAACATAAGACTTAGTCCAGATTTAATCCAGACTCAATCCAGACTTAGTCCAGACTTGGTCCAGATCAGAGGATAAATGTCCAGATTAAAAGATCAATGGTCCAGATCAGAAGATAAATTGTCCAAATTAAAAGATCAATGGTCCAGATTAAAATATCAATGGTCTAGATTAGAAGATCAATGGTCCAGATTAGAGGATCACAGAATGGTAGAAATCAGATTTGGTCCAGAATTGGTCGAAATCAGAGGATCACAAAATTGGTACAAGTCAAACATGGTCCAGAGTTGGTCGAGATCATAGGATCACAGAATTGGTACATATCAAATTACATGGTCCTGAGTTGGTCGAGATGAGAAGATCATACGGTCCAAAATTTAAATCATGATACAAATCAGTGAAGACTTGATTAAAATTCGAAGAAGACTTGATTAAATTTTGATAGAAATTTGATCAAAGTATTAAGGGGATTTGATTCAAAAAATACTGAAGACTTGAAGAAATTCGAATGCAATCTGAAGCTTAAGGATATGATTTGAAATTAAAAGAAACAAGATTGGTCAACAGAATTTTCAAGTGCAATCTAAAGCTAAAAAGATACGGTTTTAATTTAAGTGAAACAGGATTGGCCAACAGAATTTTTGAAGGAAATCTAAGCAAGATTTATTTCGAATTTAAGCTTGGACAAAACCCTATTTGCAACTATAAAATGAGGCTTCAGGCAGCAGCATCAAGTATCGAAAAACACAAGAACTCAAGCTTCATATTCAACACAATTCAAGAGTTCAAAAGAGAGAATCACTTGAGTGCAAAAGCAATATTTTCTAAGTGTTTTCGAGAGAGAAATTCAGTGCAACAATCAGCTTTCCAAAAGCAACAAAAGTGTGCAAGAATCAGTGCATCAATCAGCTTTCTAGAAGCAACTTTGCAGAGTTCCAAACTCTTGTAATCAAACCCGTTAGAGGTGTAGATTCCTTCTTCAATTTGGGGTTGTCAGATTGGTAGGAGAAGACTTGACTTGTAGGGTCAAGGTGTGGAAGTTCCTTCTTCAATCTGGGGTAGTCAGATTGGTAAGAGAAGACTTGACTTGTAGGGTCAAGGTGTTGTTTATCGTTCCTTAAAAGTCTGGGGTTGTCAGACTGTTTGGGAAGACTGACTTGGAGGATCAGGTGCTGTAATTCAAAGGTTTTGAATTAGTGGATGAAAGCCTTCAAGATGAAGGGACTGGATGTAGCCAAGTTAATGGTGAACCATGATAAATTGTGTTCTTATACTGTTATTTTCCGCTGCTAAGTCTGATTATTTATTAATCAAGCAAATCACATCAACATTCAACAAAACAGCAAAAAGATTCAAAGTTTGGCAAACACAATTCAACCTCCCCTTCTCATGTTTGCACCTTCAAAGACAACTACATAAATTTATAACTACGTTTTACCTAAAAAAGGTGGTTGATCTGTTAGGATTTCACAAAAAAAAATATTGTGGAGTTTAATAAAGAAATATGTATTTAAAGATAGAATAGATAACTTGTGACATGGATGTAATAAAAAAGAAATGATTAAAACAAAGAAAACAAACACAAGAACAAGAACAAAGAGAAGGCAACTACATAAATTTATAACTAAGAAATGAAGTTGTCTTACATGGTTGATCTCTTAAACTCTGTTATGCTATGCTAAGATTTCACAGAAAAAGTAATTTGGAGTTTAATAAGAAAATATGTATTTATAGATAGAAGAGATAACTTGTGACATCTTATAATATAATCAAATCTTTTAATTTGGAAAATAGAATCAATATAAAAAAGATTGTTTTTTTTTTCTCAGCCGTTTATGATATTAATTGACTCCGAAAATCTTTCATAGAATTGATTGTACAATTTGTTTTTTATAGGCTTGTATATATTTGCTCATTAGTTGTTTTTTTTTTTTGGAAAAGCACTTTAATATTTGTTACTATTAAAGATTTAGTTTGTTTTATGATCATAAAGATTTACTTTGATACAAAAATTAATCTTTTATGTTTACCCGTAAAATCAGGCTTTTTTTATTTGGGTTTAAAAGATTCGTTTAGACTAAACAAAATTAAATATTTGTTTCTGAAAACATAATAAAGTTTGGGCTTGATTTATTTAAGGATGGAACTAGTGAAAACCATCACACCACAAACTATTAATCCATCAGTCTTAGAAAATGGAATGAATCAACTTAAACAATACAAATTAATTGTATAATTAATAGGAAGAATTTTAAGGTATACCCTGACTGCCCCCAAGTCATAGTAAGACCCCAAAAACATCTTCCATCTCTTCTCTCCTTCTACAAACTGATGTGAAAACCCAAAGACGGGTGTTAATCAATTCCAAAGCATTATAGCAGCTTGTTGTGCATGTTTGCTTCTAAGGCATCTCATGAACTGTGCAGCAAATTGTTTTGGATCAGGCAGCTGATTTACTTCCATCACAACAGAAACCATGTTTTGTACTGCCCCATTCAAACTGGACTAACATTGATGATATTTGGTGAGTGCGTTTCAGAAAAATTAGTCCTCAAAACTGCAGATTCCGCCCTACAAGGCCTGCTTTTCTTACTAGCAGCAGATTGAGAGGATGGATTAAGTACACACTGAAAATGCTCAGCTAAATTGACTTCGTCTCATTTCTTCCTTGGTTATGGATTTCATTATTGTCATCATCAATAACCATTTCTGAGGGCACCATTACTGTCGCCGTCGATAACATTTTCTGAGACAAGGTCAGCTCCAACTTGATTCTCCTTAACCTCCACAGACACTGATATTTGGTGTGGACTAATATCTTTGTGGTCTTCATTTCCTACAGAAAAGGATTGACATTTGACAATCCTCAATAACAGCAGGATTGAACATTTAAACTGCTGCTGTATTTGCCCTAAGCTTTAGACCACTTATTTCCATGTGTGCAGTCACTTACTCCTGTTGTATTAAATTCCCAAGTTTAAAGACTACAAACCTACAAATAAGAAGATAAGAATGAATTGGACAGAACCACCAAAAGTACAACAAAAATTAAGAAAATTAATCAGTTTTGACATCAGTTTTGACAGAGTGATAAATAATGACAGTAACATAGAAACGTGTAAATCAGGCAGAATGTCTTATGCATACTAAAATGAAGTAAAAAAAGACATATGAACATTGTGAGTTCTGGATATGGGACTTTGTCAAGTCAGTAAGGCTGATTTGATTTGTTACATTCATGTATTGATTTGTAATCTGAACATTTTGGTTACATTTTAATGAAGTTAATTCTACTGCAGTGGCAAAGAATGGTTCTTCTGCTCAAAACCAATGCAAGAGGCGTCCATTGAGCCAATTCTGCAATTAGTAAATTGACAAAATGGATCTTCAGTGCATAACCGATGCAAGAGCCACCATTTGAGCCAATTCCACAATTAGGAAATTTAAAATTGAAGACATAAAGAAGCAACTAGAAGCTTAAAATCAAATACAACCAATATGCATTTAAGTATATTAATAATGCCAAGAGAGACAATATCGGTAAACAGCGTGAATAAAAATACGAAAACCTAGAGAAAAGATGCATACCTACATATTATATGACGTGACAAGCCACTGAAGATATCCATTTTCAAAAGAAAATCTAATAGTAAGGCCATGTGCAATCATAGTAATAGAATTTCTTTGAATTGCTTTGAATGCAATCCAAGAACCAAATATATTCAAAGATTGTAGTGAATTGCTTTCAATTCAATGAGCTGCATGACCTATTGCCAAAGATTGTAGTGAGCATTTTCAAGTTAATCTACGGAATGTTTTTACAGTTACGGTACTGATATATGCAATATGCATCTCAGCAGTATAAATCATGACAGAAATGCATCCTTGGGAATTTTATAACCGTGCTTGAACATTTGTCCTAATATTTTCAAAACCATGTATTTCTGATCACATTTCCAGTAAGCTTTGTACATTATCCACAATGTTTTCTTGTTGCAATTAATGTTGACATTATTCATCTCCTGAAGGACATTATGCATTTCTTTGAGGTTCTTCTGTGAAGCATACATCACCATCTTACAATGATATAAGGAGTGGCAGATTCTCCACCCCGCAAATGCAGCGCGTCTGACAAAATCTTCAAGCTTTTCCAATGAGTTGCGCCGAAAATAAGTTGTAATTATACATCTCATAATACTCGGTGTCGTTACAGAGGTTCTGTGCTCAAATGCCTCATTTATTGCTTTCTCCATTGCCTCCAACCAGTCTTCTTTGGCATAAAGCTTAATCAACAAAACATTTAACCATGGCCTGTAATCTTCTTCAGGGATCAATTTTAACAATGCCTCTATTTTCTTCATTCTATCTACATCAGAACTTTTACAATAGGCACATATCATAGCCCTGATGAGTGCCATTTCGTTTACATTTACATGATCCCTTACCAACGAATACATCTCTTCCATCTTCTCCAAATTACCGGAGTGTGCATAACCCCGGATCATTAACAGGTAGGTTCTCGTATTAGGCTCAACAGGGCCTGACTTTAGCACTTGAAAAGCTTTTTCCATATCATCCCACATCCAAGTGGAGATATATCCACCAATCAAATAATTATAAGTTGATATATTAGGTGAAATCTGTAACTCAATCATCTCCTTGAATGCTGCTTGCATGTGATCAATGAGCATCGAGCGACCACAAACAGATATAACAATATTGTATGTAGTAATGGAAGGAATGCAAGTTGGATCCTTTTTCATGTCAATAAACAAAGAGTAACATTTATCAGCAAGACCATTGAACATAAAAGCACCCATGAGTGCATTATAAGTGCTTGTTATCTTCACACCATTATATTCAGCCTCCTTAAAAAGCTCAACAGCAAGATCAACATTCCTAGATCTTCCTGCAACTCTTATTCCCTTGGAATACTCATGGGCATTCATGAAATATCTGCAAGCATCAGATTCAGACACCTTTCTCTTCCTTCTCCAATTAAACACCTAAATGTTGATTTTTAGCAACATAATACAAAAACAAAGGGTAAGTAAGGGTTATTTACTTTGAAACAAGGTTGTCAACTACCGGCACTATAGCTTAGCAGTATTTGAACAAATCACTGTTATTCTGCAATACACTCTTTAGTACTAAGTGTTGTCCAATAACAGCGCCATAGTATTAACGAAATTTGAATTTTCTATAAATTGTTTAAAAATTGAAGTAAAAATTTAGAATATATGAATGTGAATAAAAGTGAAGTAAGAAAACGAATTAGAATTTGGAAGTAATACCTCAAGTGCAAGGGAAGGCCTTGAATTCAATTGATTCAAAAGTTCAAGAAAGATAAGGTGAGAGCGAATCAAATATTCAGAATTATGATCCAAAATACTTGTAACCCTAACAGAGTCAGATGCTTCACGAACCAATTTATGTCTCAAATTGGTAATTTTTTTCTTAAGAATGTTATCAGGTGTAGAAGACGAAGAAGAAGAAACAGTGAACATGGAAACAAGGTCTAAGACCACGTTTGGCTGCTGCAGAGTACACATCTGTCGTCGATTGATGAGTGCGGTGGTTGTGGGAGGAATGGATTTAGGGTTTGAAAAGTGATGACGCATTTCTTTGAATCTGGAAACTTGTGCTGCTTCTGAAGTGAATCTCCACACACGCTTCATTCTCGAAGAAAGAAAAAAACCCCAATGTGAATTTGTGAGTGAGAATGATGATGGCCGTGTTTCTCAGATTTTGTTTAGGGTTTATTGGATTTACCAGCGGCCCATTTGGGGTAGTACGAATTTGAATGTGTTTCAGATCGAACTAAAAAGGACTGTGTACCAGCAACTACTAGCAGTATAAAATAAAGGAAAATTCGATTTTTTACCCCACGATTTTATTTGTATTTTTTATTTATGATTTTTTTTAATTTATTAAAATATTCTTAAGTAAATAGAAAAAATTAAAATAAATTTAGATATTTTGACGATACCTTCATATTCCCAAATTTTCGAAAAATTAATTTTTTTTTTTTTTGAATTTCTCTAATAAAAAATATCATGAATGAAATTTTCAATAGTTATATTTCAATATCAAAAATTAAATTTTTAAGAATTATTTTCAACTAGACATTTGAAATACAATGTAGTTGTTTTCAATCAAAAATTTCATTTTCGAAATTTCTAGTGTTGAAATATAACAATTGGAAATTTCAAATTTTCAGTTGAAAATAATTCTAAGAAATTTAGTTTTTGAACTTTCCAATATTTAAATATAACTACTGAAAATTTCAATGAAATTTTTGGGTCAGTTTTTTTTTTCTCCCTATTTTTCCATTTTTTTGTCACTAGAGTATGGAATGGACAAGTTAGTAAATAATTTATTTTATTATATAATATAGTGTAGTATGTATAGTTTAATATATTGATAATATAGTTTATTAAAGACCGACAATTAACATGTGTAACCAGAACATTAGCACATGCTCCATTAGGGAGGACTCCAAACAATTCTATGGTAGATTATTGAATCGTGATGTTAGGATATTGTGATTAAGGGTGGGAATAAGTCAGATCAGGTTTTGAGAGACTTGAGTCTAGCCTACAATTAAATTTTTAAGAATTATTTTCAACTAGACATTTGAAATACAATGTAGTTGTTTTCAATCAAAAATTTCATTTTCGAAATTTCTAGTGTTGAAATATAACAATTGGAAATTTCAAATTTTCAGTTGAAAATAATTCTAAGAAATTTAGTTTTTGAACTTTCCAATATTTAAATATAACTACTGAAAATTTCAATGAAATTTTTGGGTCAGTTTTTTTTTCTCCCTATTTTTCCATTTTTTTGTCACTAGAGTATGGAATGGACAAGTTAGTAAATAATTTATTTTATTATATAATATAGTGTAGTATGTATAGTTTAATATATTGATAATATAGTTTATTAAAGACCGACAATTAACATGTGTAACCAGAACATTAGCACATGCTCCAATTAGGGAGGACTCCAAACAATTCTATGGTAGATTATTGAATCGTGATGTTAGGATATTGTGATTAAGGGTGGGAATAGGTCAGATCAGGTTTTGAGAGACTTGAGTCTAGCCTACGATTAATTTTTTAGACCTAAGCTTAGCCTACGGCCTATCATAGGCATTTTTTCGGTCTAACCTGACCTTTTTAAAAAATTTGGTATGACTTGAAAGCTTATTTAAAAGTTTATTTCACATTAGAGCATTTAAATTATATATTTTACATTTTTTTAAATAGGCTAACTAGATCTTTATATATAAGGAAAACTAATAATATAATAAACATAATGAAAACTAATAAAATTATAATCAAATCTAATAAAATTATAACTAGCAAATCTGCAACAACCTTCCAAAGAAACAAAATGAACCCATAATTAACAAATTTAAAATAACAAATACTAATATTAATAAATAATAATAAAAAATAACAATATTTATAATATATATATATATATATAATATGTTTTTTTATAAATTTGAACCTGATCTATTTAAATTGATAGACTTTTAAAAAAGCTTAAGCCTAACATTTTTATTAAAAAGGCCAGTCTATAAGTAGATCAAGTCATAGAGGCTCATGATGGACGGCCTAACGTATTCTCACACTTAATTGTCATTTACTGATTTTAGGAACTTATTTTGTTTGAAATGGTTGATTTACCGATGTTAGAAACTCATTTGGGTTTAATTTGATATATTGAAAATAGTCAAATGATAAAATATTTCAAATACTATAATCAGTGTTTTATCAATCTCTCCTTCAAAAAAAATTTAAAAAAATTAATTAAAAAAATCTAGAATAAAAAAAAAGATATGTACCCAGAATAAAATTAACTACTAGAAATTTCAAAACTAAATTTTTTGGAGAGTTATTAGCTACTTGAAATTTTGTAGGCAAAATTTCTGATACACAATTTACATTACCAGAAGTTTTGGGCCTTGAAAATTCTAGAACACAAATTACACCACTGTAAATTTTTTAAATTCAATTTACAGTAATTTGGGGGGAGAAATTGAAGTACCGAAAATTTTGGTGAGAGATACGATTTTGGAGCAATTTTTTTACATTTGCATGAATGAAAATAAAAATGATAAAATTGAGATTTTTATATATTTGGGGGTACAAGTCAAATTGTGGGGTACCAAATCCAATTTTCTTTATACAGTTGCAGGTAAGGGTCTATGTGGGTTCGAGTTGACCCGATAAACATGAAGTCTCATTTTAAATTGGATCAAGACAGACTCAACCTGATTATTGGATCGGATAGTGTTTAGAATTTGGAAATTTATCATCCTACTCCCAATATTTTCAAAAGCCCCCCAAAATGCGTTCTTTTGTCAATTTCAACTCTATATCGATTAACCAATTTAGATAGAAATTTGTTTGGATTGACTCATCCAGATGTGTAAATACTATCTTAAATTGTTTTTGAATTTTTTACATTTATGAATTGGCTCAGAGGTGTAAAAAATCTTGAAATTCACTGTTCACATCTCCGAATTAGTCAATCCCAAGATGTAAAAAATTCTGAAAATTTTCAAATTAGTATTTACACCTCAACATTAGTCAATTGACAAAAACCTTATCCAAATTGGTTAATTTGAGAGCTTAAAATTGGCAAATAAAATAATGAACTTTGGGGGATTTTTGTGGATTAAAGCGGGTGAAAATCTTGTTCGAAGTATGTAATCTTTGTTATCTTTCTCGTTTGAACCCCATTGCGTGGTTTAGGGTTTTCTTAATTCATTCTTCATCTATTTTGGTTTTTATATTAGTTTTTATGAAATTGGAAAAATGGTTATTTGTACAAGCCATCACAAAGAAAATATTAAAGGTATGTGGTATAGAATGAGTGAATGAAATGAACTGGGGGTTGAGATGTCGATGTCATGTCTTATTTGAGTATGCAAAAAAGATTAAAGATGTGGGGTATAGATTTCAAAAGCTTGTATTAACATCTTCATCCAAAGCTAGCACTTAGTCATGGAATGAAGTGGAGATGATCGTAAGAGTGTGTGAAAAGAGCGACCGCACGTCCTAAATTTTTAGATGTACCAATTTTTTTTACCATATATATATATGGGTGGGGATCCATTGACTCCAAGAGTAACTTTGTGATAAGTTACTCTGTTTGATAATTCAATATAAACAATGAATTTCATTAATCTAACCGTCAAATGAAAAGTTCTTATCAAATAGGTCTTCTACACAAATTTTTATAAAATTTAAAAAATATTTGATACTTCATTAAGTATTTTAATGTACGTATAATATGTTTTTTTAAAAATATAAGTAAATATCGATGACTATATTATATAGGTACGGATTTTAGATTTATATAAAATTTTGTGTGTGATTGATCATTAATATTAAATTATTAAACGAAATAACTCATTATGAATTATATATATATATCAAACGATCAAATGAGAGAAGTTTTACGATGAGATGATTAAATCATGAGCACACAACCATACATAGATCGTCATAATTAAATTAAATCTTGAAAGGGTGAACTTCTCTCATTTGATATGCTCTCTATATATATAAATATAATGTTATATACTTAATGTCCTCATTTTTTGGACTTAATATCAAATAAAAAATTATATTATCTTATTAAAATATAATATTCTCTCTAATTGGACTTTTAATTTTTTACCCCACAGTATAATTTCAATCCAAATTTCATACCACATGAACTTTTTTTTACACAACTAAATAATCTAACTTAATAATGATGTTTATGCTTTTATTTTGAAAATCTTATTGTCAAATGTTTCTTGTATTTCTTTTTTTAAAGGGTTCTATTCTAGTGTAGTCTATGAGCTCGTAATTTACAGTTTTTTCAAAAATTATTTTTTATAGTATTTTATTTTTTATAATTTAAAAAAAAACGAATAAAACTTCTAATGATAAAATAGTTTAAATAAATTATAATAAAAAGTTATTTTAAGTATTATATTTATCTGTTATAATTTTTTTTAGATAATAAAATTTAAAAAAATGATAAAATAGAAATTATTTGAGAAACTTATCATAAAAATTATTTTTTTAGAGATATCTTTTATAAAAAAAATAATTTTTATCATGTGAAAATTTCTAATAATAAATATTTATGCTATTGAATTTGAAAATTACATTTTTTAATCTGTAAAAAATAATCCAAAATAACTTATACTACTTTTTGTGTAAATTTTCATAAAAAGAATTTTGAAAATATAACAAACAGATCATATATCCCGCATAGATGTATTCACATTAGTATTAAAATTGGCATTCAAGCAAAACTGCCAAAGTGTTCTCCAACATGGAAATGACTTGGTACGCAAAAATCAACAGTAAAAAATATGTGAGATTAAAAAAAGCATCAGATTTCTTTTGTTTACACTTACACATGATATACACAGATGTACCAAATAAAGCCATTATTTATCATCTTTCTTTAAATTTACAGTGATTTACTCCATCAATAATCCACAAGCATCTTTTTTTTTCATAATTTGAAATCCTTATATACACTTCCAATTTTTTCTGATATCTGTCTTAATCGCCTTTATATTTTTATAGTAGTACTTGGATCAGCATCAGAGGGAATGCAACAGAAGAACAACTCCTATGATTAGCAATGCTACAGAGGATATTAAAGCCTGCAAGATCAGATCACCAGAGCATTCAGAAATGAAGCCGAAATGCAAACTACATACAATAACACATAATATCTACATTGCACAAATGAACTAGGATGACAAGAATAACAATGGGTGTGTAGTTTGCTTCCACACTGGATAGTCCATAGAAGAAGCGCGGTGAATAAAAAGCTTCAAAAGGTAGCTTTGACTAAGAATGCAAAATTCGGCTGACAAACGCGGTTCCAAACATAGGGTATATAGAACTTAAGGATAGAGAGCAAGGGAAGGATGAGAGCAAAATATTACAGCAATTGCAGAGGCTCCCAATCCTGCACGTTCCCTAGGATCCTTCATATAGTAGTTTCCAAAATAGAGAACTGTTGCATAGTACCACAGAGGTGGACATAGAAATCCAACAAGAAATCTGTGATGAAACAAACAAAAGTCACAACCATTTAGAGGAAGCAAAGAAATTGGGGAAGAAAGTAGATATATTACTTACGAGAACCATCCAATTCCACATCCAAAACATGGAAGGGGTTTGTCATAAAGTCCTGTTTGTAAGTCATCTGGATCTCTAATAAGAGTGTATTTGCCTCTATCATGATCACCAGCATCGGCTGCCTGACCTGTCATGCCATAGAAATGTCAATGCTTCGGCGTAAACATGTTTTCAAAATTTTAGTTGAAAAATAAAAAGACACATTAGGTACAAGCGTACTGTTTTAAGTAAAAAATCTTGTACGCTATGTATGAAACACAAACAAAGACACCAAACACAACACTGCTAATAATTTGAGAAAATCGAAGTGATTCAATTTTAAGTGTCAGACATGTCACATGTGTCAAACACCACATATATGCCTTCAATCTGAAATGTCAATGCTACATACTATTAGCATTATGTCACAACTCATAATAATAGTAAAGTTCATTGTACTAGAGAACCAAATATCGGGACAAAACTAAAAGAACCACGATTATAAGGTATGCATTTTGGTATAGAGGGAGAAAAGGGAAGATTCACAAATAAAATGACATTGATATAGGTGTGAATGAAACATTAGACACAGAACCGTCCATATTTATACTAATATTATACTCCTAATATTAAACAAAGTAAGAAATTATGATATATAAGGAATTATGATGTAGAACAACAACTCCAAATCTGTTAGATATTGAATAATTACATGTTTTAAAGTATAGCCTTGAAGGCAATACACCCCGTACTACTTCCCCTTCAAAAGGTAAAAAGAAAAAAATGGAAAAAGGATGATCAAAATCCTTTGAAGTTTGATAAGCATATTAATCCTTTCTTTCCACTTTAAATAAAGTATGCTAGCAAATAATACATGAAAATTTGGAAAGAAAGTAAAACCATTTCTTCGTTTCAGGTATATTGGCATATCATCAATTTCATAGACAGTGAATACCTCTAAAAATTGAAGAACTTCGAGCAGATGGCCTCAAAAGGTCACGATGCTTATCAGAGACTGATATTGCCAATTCTAGATCATTTCTCAACTCAAGAGTCTCTTCCATACTTGGACCTGTACAATAAATAAAATCACATTTTCATGATAAGTGCATCGAGTTGCATTACTTCTTCATGGTTTCCAAATGCATATACATGCCACGAATGCAATTATATTTTCATAGTGGATAGTCAATGAGCATATGAACTCGCCTAGTAAAAGCAACAAAACTTGTTTCCATAGAAACCATTATAATGATGCTACTTGAGTTGGTGCATATATATCATAACCCAATACAATAAAAAGCCTTTTCCCATTAGGTGTGGTTTGCTACCCGGATCAAATAACGTCATAACATTCCATCATAAAACCATGTCTACTGATAAATCATTAAAATCTAAATTCTTTTTAATAGTTCAGTTTATAGTTATCCTTAGTGTTCTTCTACCTCTAATTTATTGGACTATCCCCCATCTGATCTACCCTTCTTATCAATATCATGACTTCTAAAAGTCTTCTTCACACATACCCAAACCACATAGTACAAGATTCTACCATCTTTTCAATAATAGGGTCAGTCATTTAATTACTAATCTTATGTTGTCTTGTGTGTCCACATATCTTCTGCAACATTGTCATCTGTGAAATATCAAGCTTAATTTCTTGTTGGCTCTTTACCGTTCAACATTCATTTGTATGAAATTTGATATTCTTCATATTAATGAAAGTCGCGTGCTTCTAAAGCAAGTTTCAGTCATTTTAACACCGACTTCCCATTTATTTCTTCCAACTAGCCAGGACAATATTGTCTAACAAAAATGCATCGTGACACCATCTCTTGCAAAAAAGATGAATATTGTATCCCATTAACAAAACATTAGCTGTTTCAAAGAAGAAAAAAAACAGAACATTCATCCTTCTTTGCAAGTTTGTCACATAAAGGATGTCAACAATATGTAGTAATTAGAACAACATTATAACCAATATTCTAAAACTATCGAAACAACTGAACAAGGATAAACTACTTGTAAAAGAATTAAGACAGGAAACGGTCCAAATCTCGTATTTCTAGTGCTATTACTCTGGTGTCAATATATTATTCAATTGATATTTTTTGGATAAAATCTCAATACTGAATCAGAATATTCAATACATGACACCACAGTCTGTGGAAAGACTACATAGATAACCAAGTATCACTAATAGGTTTATGCAATTGTATTTAGAGGAATTAGTTGTTCCAAATTATTAATAAAAATTCTTTGAACTTGAGTGAAACTAGTTTACATATTCAGGCTTTCAGCTGTTCAAGCTATACTCAAAATCCCTGTTTTACCAAATTACTTAAAACCTTAGGGCATAGATAAAATTATGACTTGTAAGAAAGCATAACACTTGCAAGATGTGACATATCAGTTTTGAAGACCTTAAAACACAGTTTATAATACAGACCTGTTTACTTTTAGTGTTTCCTGTTTCTATTTCCACAGGTAAAATAAACAGTAGAGAATGCCTTTTCAAAATAGATAAAATATTTTTATAAATTATGAAAAATTACAAAACATTGTTTTCATAGTTTCTAAAATTGCATTTTCTTTAGTTAGCTTCAATCTTCTCTCTATTGCAACTAAAAAGGAAAATTCATACCAAAATCCCACAAAGATAGCTCGGTTGGCAAGTTAAGGGATGTTGAAGGAATTTCATGCAGGAGGTCCCAAGTTTGACCCCGAAAACTAATATAATCTAACTAATTACTAACATTCGCCTATAAAAAAATAAATCATTTTGGCCACCGACATACAAAATTAAACTTGAAATGTTGTTAGAAAGTAAACCGACCTTGATTTAAAGAACTCTATTTAACAATTATGCATGTGCAGCCCTTCAAAACTCAGTCATAATAGGGGGAAAGGCTTCCCATATTTGTATAAAATCTCTCTCTCATCTAAAATATCTAAATACCCTCAAAGGAGTACCAATAGATATTTACTTATGAGGATAGGGATATTCTAATACTTAACTTGTCCTTTAAACTGCATCAGGTTGCAGTATGTTACAAAGAATATTTGAAAATATGTACTGACTTGGTATCCAAAACCAAACCTAAAAGTGGAAAACTTCTGCATAAAGCTACCATGAAGATCACTCAATTCAGAATTCCAGCTCAAACAAAACCGATCGAAGAAAAATAACAAAACTTTTGGGAATTAGGGCAATATTGATAAACCAGAACAAAGAAAAATCTCGAAAAAATGACAGATACGCATAAAAAAACAATAAAACACGAAGAAGCTTTATTAGAAAGAATTCTGAGAAGGCAAAATAAAATACTACCTGTTAAAGAAGAGCAAACATAAAATTGAAGAAACCTCAGAAAATAGAGAGAACCAAAGAAAGAGTCTCCTTTGAAGAGCAACAAGAAGTTCCACTGATCAGAAAGGAACAAAAAATAATTAAGAAAGAGAGAGAGACAATAACTGCTTTGTACTGATTGTATTAGAAAAAATAGAAAGGTATTCAAAGGACACATCACACGTTTATAATTTTTTAATATAGTTGAATTAGATCTTACTATTTTCTCTTATGTTTTTTTTTGTGATATAATTATTTAAAAAAAAAATTAAAATTAAAATTATATATTTTTTACATAAAATTATTCTTATATGATGATGACATAGTAAATTTGGTATAATTGTTGAAAGATGCCAATTTAGTTATTTAATGCCCCTTGTCTTGAATGCTTGTGTGTTCATATAACCCCTAAACTTAAATAAGGTATTAAAATAAAATATAACTAAGTTTTTATGTTTTAAAAGTTTTTAAAATAAAATAAATTGTGAAATTAAAATATAATTTAGAACTTCACATTGAACTGAAATAAAAAACTTCTCTTTTTTGAATTACAAAATAATCCATTTTTAAATACTCAACATTTTAATTTAAGAATACATATACATAAGCAATTTACCATAACATAAAATAAATAAACTCTAAATCTAAAATTTTGACCGTGATCCGGGATCGCGACTTCATTTTACATTAAAAAGCCGATGATCAATTCTAATATACATTTTAGTTCTTCAATGCTAAATACTTAGAAAGATCACTCTAACAACATAGTGAGTTATAAAACTCGGTAAAATAGAATAAAAAAAATAATTTTAAGATGTTCCCAACAATACTTGGTGTGCTAAGTTTGGAAAAGTCTTTTCATCAGCAAGTCTTAAACTTTCTAATAATAGAATTAAACCCATATTTTAATTATTAAGATGAATCATATACTTAACTATATAAATTGATAAATTTATGTCATAACAATCAATAATCTTTTAGGAAACTTGTATACTAGATCACTCAAGTGTGAATCACTTGAGAGATACTAGTTCATACTAAGGTAGATTAGATGTCATGACTGCAAGAAACGTCTTATTTGTTCTTCCGTTATTAATTCTCCCTTTATCGAAGGAACTCAGTCACCATAAAATTGTATTTCTCTTTTACTGAAGAAAACTGTCAAAGTACATATATGATTCATCTCAATACTCATATTTATCAACTTATTCTTACAACTAATATATATATATATATAAACCTATATTTATACATTCATGTATGTAAATACAAAAAACAAATCATTCATTCAATTCTCATATATCACATCAAGTTCATACAAAATACAACATTAAATATTAAGATTATTCATGAAAGAGTTATGAGTAATTTATAATTGTTTAAGTACCTAATTGAAGTGCTAGACATAAGGTGGTTGAAAGCAAACAAAAATTGTCAAGAAAATACTTAAATTATAGTTTCAAACTGAGTAAAATTCGCTCTGCGAAAATCAAATTCGCTCAACGAATTTCAAATAGAAAGAAACTCCTTCCCAAACTGAAAAATTCACTTAGCCAATTTAAATTCTCTAAGCGAATTTGACAGAATGCGTGATTTTATTTTACGAATTGCAGCATAATTCATTTCCATTCCAACACTTAAAAGTCTCTTTAATCATAATTTATCTTAAGAAAAAGTGATATGCAACCCACATCAATACATATCAAGTCACAACACTTAAATTTAAATCATCTACACATACAAGAAGGGATGAACCACATCTTATTTCTTTCTTTCCTTTATTTCTTTTTCCTTCTCTTGGTTCCATCTTTTCCTTCCTATATGTCTTTTTTTGTGTGTGTCTAATTCATAAAAGAAGGGATAGAATTTTGCATGTGCTCTTATTGGTGAAAGTATTTTAGGTGAGAGTTTAACTTGAATGATAATGATATTTTCTTTCTTCCTTTTTTGACCTTACGCAAGTGTGGTAATTCCTATTGTACCATCTCTCCAAACTTTGGCCATTTTCAATTTGAGCTATAGATACTCATTTGTTTTCCATAATTCTACTTCCAAATCCTCTGTGTTTCATTATCGAAGCCTACAAGTTAAAAATCAAAGTAATAAAAATACTTACTAACTTTGAAATAAGGTAATTCACAGAAAACTATGTTCATATTTAGTTATATTCAAAATTTTATAAGTTATTACTCCAATTAATTCAATTGAAATTAATATATGGGCAATAATTATAGTATGATAATTTAATAATTTAGTTATAGAAAATCCAGGTGTTACTGACCATGTTCAGAAACACCTTATTTTATTATGTGGGTGTTGTTGGGAGAAAGATTTAGTTGATGAAATAATTAACGATTCTCAAACTTTTAATTATTTTTTGTCCAAACGATTACACTAACGAAGAAACTGTGTCACTCAACTATGAATTTCTTAACTACTGCGAAAAGTATTAAGCACGGTGTGGATGTTTAAGCTACTAAACTAAATGCATAAAGTAAAATAATTTGATAAGATAATGTAAAAAGTTTGTTTGATTTATTATGTGTGTCAAAAATATTACAAGTACTGATATTTATAGGCAAAGCTAATCCTATTGACCATAAATCATGGCCTAAAGACATGTAGTTGTGCTCGACTAATTACGTGAGTAGTGTGTGATAACTCTCGAGGGAGTATGTGACTCCCCATGATCGACCTATTTTCTTGTTTCTTCGTCATGTCACGTTGGTAATATTTGGGTGCCCTTTTCCCTTTTATCGTGCCTATGTGTTGATTGTTAGTGACGCTAAAAACGTGGAAAATGGGTGTAACTATCAAATTATCATGTTGTAGTGGGCTTTCACTTAGCCTTGGACCTCTGCGGCCCTTGTGGACTATTGTACAGTTGAGAAAGACTCAACTAACTCATATTTGATTGCTTCTAGTGCACCTGATAATCCATCGGCTAAGAGTAATTAGGCTACCCCAAAATTCGACTATTTGTCGTTCTCAACTAACAAATTATTTATTTTTAGGTGTAAACAAATGTTCCCTTGCGTTACATTATCATATAGTTGATAAGTTGTAAGACTGGATGAGTTTTGTGGGAAACTTTGATTCATTACCCTATAGCTTCTACATCTACTTCTTCAGCAGCCAAACAACTCTTTTCTCTCAAACGAAGCTCATCCAACTGAGCTCCTATACATTGTGAAGACAATACCTCGACTTGGGTCACTAACATCAATACCAATGGCTTATCTTTTTAGCTGAGAGTGTTGTTAAGGAGAACTGAAGCCGGCTAGGGATCTTCTATATGTCCTGAAGTCAAACACTTGTCATAACAAGACCTCTTATGAATCCTACAACCTTCATTGTGTGGCTTGTCAATTTGCGCTCCCTCCAAATACTCCCTCTGTCCCTGTTATTTTTTATAGAGAGATGTGCCTATGGGCTGGTTGGAGTATATTAGGTCTCTTTCTCCATCAGTTCATTATCTTTTACAATATTATTTGTGTCATTTTAATTACATATACCTATTTTCAATGTTAAACACCTAATAATCATAAACTCATTTAATACATAAATTCTGAATTTGTAAGGGTATAAAGGGAAACATAGACATTATTATATCTTGATTTCTTAAAATAACCAATGTTTTGGGACAAAAACAAAAGTCTAAAAGAACCAAAGATCAGGGATGGAGGGAGTATTCCTTTAAGATATGATTCCAAATTCTCAGCTTTAACGAGGAACTCCCTAGAAAAAGTGTTTCGACTAGCTTGCCTCTACTAGCATAAGCTGCTAGTATTTTAAATGGAACTCTTTGGAAACCAATTTGGGTAGATAGCTGCTTTCACCAACTGGTGGCCTTTGGTTAAAAACACTATGTTTTTAACCCATCATCTTCCTTTCTTCGCAATACTACTCTTGATAAAGGGAAATGGGCAACTGCTACCTCTCAACCATCGACAGTGAAGTCCATGTTCCTTTTTGCAGCTAGGAGAAGCGCTCAAATTCAAATATCGTTAGTTCCAAACAAAGATAATTCTATCATTATTTTGTTAATCATCTTTTGTGTACTCGTCATCTTATATTAAACTATACTTTCTTATATATAGACAAAGAGCTGGTTTAGATAGACCTGATGTCAGATACGGAAGATGAGGAATATGAAGTACCTTTGATCTGGCATAAAAGGTCCAAGTATAGTGGTGCTCAAACCACTAATTAGTCATCAGCTACTAAAGAAAAGGAGACCGAGGGTTCATTACCATCGACTGGGGATTGTCAAACAAATGTACACATATCATTTTGGTTTCCAATTCCACATGCTTTATTTTGTGTTTTTCTTTCTTGATTTTCATATTCCCCTTTTCTTTAGAAACGCAAGGCTTTGCACCAAACTCCTTTAGCAGAGGCCAACATGGCTCTTTCCTCATCAATGGAAGACACTCTTAATTCTTAGGACAAGGTAAGATTCCTTCCTAATTTGATAAGCTTAAATTTACTCCATTGACTACCATATCACCTTTTCTCCTTGCTTACCTAATCAGGATGATTTTTTTCATATTTTCAAGAGTTTCTCCTACCATCTCTCAAAATCCAGGCTTTATGGCCCATACTCTTGTTGCAACTTTTGTCCTTCCTTTTCCCATTAACTTGGGTATAATAATGAGAGGAATGTATTACCTTAATTTCCAATTTTTGCATGAAGGTTACCAC
This sequence comes from Cicer cuneatum, assembly GCA_037974295.1. Classification (NCBI taxonomy): domain Eukaryota; kingdom Viridiplantae; phylum Streptophyta; class Magnoliopsida; order Fabales; family Fabaceae; genus Cicer; species Cicer cuneatum. Next base: position 28,298,306 of record JBBPBO010001984.1, on the reverse strand, counting down.
TTTAATAACAATATACATTTTTCCCTGATTAGTTGTAACAATTTATGGGATACCAAACCTGTAAATGAGTTGGTGTTAGATACACCTGATCACCTTATCTTGGCCTACATTTATCGTGGGTTAAGCCTCAACCCATTTGGTGAAGTAACCATTTGCTACTTTGATGAACATATGTCTTTTTTAGGAAACACGGTATATCTTCCCATTTACATCCATATCCCATCCTCTAAAAGGTCAAGGTTTAATAATTGGATTCAATAGTTCAACTGGAACCCTTTATATAGGTCCATACAACTAACATGCCTCACATCCCTTGGCATATTTGAAGTAGTCAGCTGTTGTTGTAGGCCAATCATCTTCATGGCGATAAATCAACTAAAGTTCTTCATGTACTTCAACCATGATCTTAAAAAACTACTTATTTCCTACGCATTTTAAGAGAATACCATTACATCGCCATTTATATAGATTCCCATCTACCAACACGTAGTTGAGCACTTTTTGTTTCATCTTAAAAACAATTGAGGTTGGTGGATTTTTTAAATAGTTGACTAACTCTTTAATCCAAGATTCGACCACCTGAAGGCACCATTCTATAGGATAAGCTTCATCAATAAGTTTAGAAGGGGTTTCTTCATACCCAAATTCCTGTAAAGCTAATTCATTAGCCTCTTCATTTTCTTCACGAGGGACGTGTAAGACCACTACATTGACAAACATATGCAACATTTCGCTAGCAGTTTCACATTTTCTTTGAGGTTTAGATTCAACGTTGGTTTTCTCTAGTTACTCTTTTCACTACCAGGTGTGCATCTCTTATGACCTCTGTGTGGTCATAGTGAGTTACCATGCTTTCTAGTATCCTTAGTCCCATACTAATAGCTTTGTATTCTACTTGTTGGAAAACATAGGATCTAGCTGACATTTAAACTTCCAAACTCTCCCTTATGGATTAGTGATGACAATGCCAGATCCAATTTCCTTTTGGGTTTTATATCTGTCAAACATCGAAACAAAAAGTTTGGTAGTTACAACAAGGTTTGGCTCGACTATTGGATCTTGAACTTCTACACACGAATGTTGTGCTAAAAAGTCCGTTAGAGTATAACCCTTTACTACTTTTAGAAGCACATATTTTAATGCAAATGCATTAAGTTTTGTGATCCATTTCATTAGTCGACCTTTCAAAATAGGTGTATTGAGTAAATATCTAACTATGTCAATCTTGCACAAAACTAAAACTTCTCTTGATAATAAATAATATTCAAGTTTATACAAGCATAAAATAATGACAAACATAATTTCTCAATAGGTGTATATCCAGTTTTTGCATCAGTCAAGATTCGAAACAAATAATACACTACTCTCTTTGCACCATCTTCGACATCTTGTGCAAGCAAGTAGCTGATGGACTCATATTCAACAACAATGTATAACTTGAGTGGTTTATCTGACCTTCGTGACATAAGTATCGATGGATTAGCTAAAGGTTCCTTGATTTGGTCAAAATCTTTTTGATGCACCTCTCCCCATACCAGTTCCTCTAGATCTTTTTGCTGAAGTATAATGGAAAAAGATTTCATTTTGCTAGTCGAATTTGATATGAATCTTCTCAGTAAATTTATTTTTCCCCATAAGACTTTTCAATTCCTTATTGGTAGCAAGAAGCCTGGCTTCTAGTATGGCCTTAGATTTATTGTTAACCACTTCAATTCTTTTGTTGTTCATATGAAAACCCAAGAAGTTTCTACCTTATACTCCAAACGCACACTTTTCAAAGCTTGTTTCAGCTCCTCCAAGTGACATCGGAAGTTTCAGGACTTGACCACCACATCATCAATGTATACCTTTATGCTTGTACCAATAAGGCCATGGAAGATTTTATTCATAGCTCTTTGATAAGAGGCGCCTACATTCATGAGTCTAAAAATCATGAAAATCCACTCATACATCCATAGGGACCATAAGCATCTGAATATTGTCTTATGAGTGTCTTTGTTGGAAACAAATATTTTATTGTACCTTGAATACCCACCCATAAATGTGAGAACAACATGGCTAGCTGCAACATGAACTAACATGTCATCCATTGGAGTGGCTAAATTTAGGTTGCGATGTCAATGCAAACTCTCACCTGACCATTCTTCTGAATCATAAGGACTATATTTGATTACCATTCCATATACCTAGATATTTTGATGAATCATAACCTGTCATTCTATTTTTGCTTTAATCTAAGTCATCAACAGAGGATTGAATCTCCTAGGAGACTGTATGTGTGTGAAGGTGCAAATACGAGAAGGGGGGGTTGAATTGTGTTTGACTTAACTTAAATACTTTTACTGTTTTAATACTTTCAAAACAAAACTTGATGTATAATTAAAACAGAGATAGCAGCGGATAACAATAAAATAAAAACTCATATTTTTTATACTGGTTCACCGTTAACGAGGCTACGTCCAGTCCCTTCGCCTTGAAGGATTTCACTAATTCAATCTTGAATTACAACCTTGCTACTGACCCTCCAAGTCAGTCTTCTCAATAGTCTAACAATCCTAGACTTCTTGAGGAAAACAACCTTGTCTTCAGCCAATCTGACAACCCCAGATTGTAGAAGAAATCACAACACTATGAATCTAATTGCTAAGTACCTTGCTACCCTTTCTGATTCCCTCAGTTTGTAGACTCTACTTCAACAACTTAGATACAACCCTATCTAATTGCCAAGTACCCTGCTACCTTTACTGACTCCCTCAAATTGTAGACTCTACTTCAACAACTTAGATTTGCCACAGTGGAAAGAAAATAACACGAGTACTTGCTTCTTGAAAGCTAAAACTCACAATTGACTTCTATGAAAATTTGGGTGTTTGTTGCTTTGGAAGTGTATGACTCTTTTGTGATTTTAGATACTTTATTCTTCAGCATTAAGTCTCTATTTATAGTTGAACTTTTAGAACTTCACTGATGCTTTACTTCTGCAGTATATTTCGATTAATCTGTTTTGAAAATATTCTGGAGTAGTTTGCTCAGATTCTGTTTTGAGCCTTTTGCTCACTGATCTGTTTTGAGCATTTTGCTCCGCTTCTGTTTTGAGTATTTTTCTCAGATTCTTTAATGCTCATGATCAATTCTGCACCATTGGATCTTAATGCGATAGTCCACATCTGGACCAGCCTATTTGATATTCTGTGATCCTCTGATTTCGGCCATTTCTGGACCACACTTCCTAACCCTCTGATTTCGGCCACCACTGGGCCATGTTCTGATTTTCTGATCTGGACCATCACTGGACCAAATAATTATTTATGAACCATTGATCTAGAAATTTTTACTCTGATCTGGACAGATTCTGGACTTTGGTCTGGAACAAACTGAAATTAACTTGAACAGAAAATATTTCAATCCGGACATTTTACCTTTAATTTTGGACCAGGTCTGGATTGATTCTGGAACTCATTTCTTTTGGTCTGGACTTAGTTTCATGCCCTGAATCATGCTATCTTATGATCTGGGCCAAATCTGAATTGATCCTCTTGTTCTGGACTCATAAACATACCTTCTGGTTAAGTCTGGAACAAGTTTGGACTGTGTAATTTTTCACTTCCAAGCCATCTTCTGGTCAGAATAACTTCTGGAATAAAATTGATATTTGACTCCTGTTTGTCTGGAACAACTCTCCTTCTGGCAGGCTTTCCAATGGTATGATCCATGTTCCATTATGATTTTTCTTCCTTCTGTTCTGGGCCACCAAACATATCCTTTGGTGATGTTTTGACATCCTGGAACATCTTCTAGAAATTCCAGAATTCATTTTCCTTTGATCTCTGCTTCTGTTTTCTTCAGTTTCTGGGGCATTTAACTTAATAATTCAAAGTACAAAATAAGTTTACATTGAGTACATTTGTAAGCATAAAAATCCTAAGTACTTAGAACCAACTTGGTTCCAACAATCTCCCCCTTTTTGATGATGACAAAACCTTAACTTATTTTGCTAACTTATGAATCGAAAACTTTGAATTACTCCCCCTCAGACAAATCTCTCCCCCTAAGTCTGATACTCTCCTTTTCAACTCCTTCTTTGTTCTCTCTTTCTTTTCTTCTCTTTTCCTCTCCTTTTCAACTCCTTCTCTTTTCACTCTTTCTTTTTCTCTCTCCCTGATTCGTCTCCTTTTCAACTCCTTCTGTTTTCACTCTTTCTTTTTCTCTCTCCCTGTTTCCTCTCCTTTTCAACTCCTTCTGTTTTCTCTCTTTCTTTTTCTCTCATTCTTTCTTTTTATCTCTCCTTTTCTACTTATTTCTCCCCCTTTTTGTCATCAGCCAAAAAGCGGTCCTACTATTTTTGTATTTTTTGTTTTTCTCTTTACAAATTACAGAATGTAAAAGCTGAATAAAATAAAATTGCAAGAAATTTAAAAACTCCTGAGATGACTACTTGAGCTAGTCAGATATGGAGGTCATGCTGAGATGCTTCTTAATGAACTCGAACCTATCTTCTGGTAAAGCTTTGGTGAAAATATCAGCCCTTTGATGATCAGTGTCCACAAACTGAATGTTGAGTACTCCTTTTTGAACATAAGCTTTGATGAAGTGGTGTTTGATTTCTATGTGTTTGGCTCTAGAATGTAGGATAGGATTTTTGGTTAGGCAAATTGCAGAGGTGTTATCACAATAGATGGGTATGTTGGATTCTAATATTTTGTAGTCTTCAAGTTGATGCTTCATCCAGAGTAGTTGAGAGCTGCAGCGAGCTGCTGAAATGTATTCAGCCTCTGCTGTTGACATGGCAATAGTGTGTTTCCTCTTACTGGACCACGAAATTAAATTGTCTCCTAAAAAGGTACAATAGCCACTGGTGCTTTTTCTTTCAAGTTTATCTCCAGCATAGTCAGAATCACAGTATCCACTCAGTTTGTATGTAGAAGTTTTCTTGTAAAACAAGGTGAGGTTGGTAGTGCCTTTTAGGTATATAAGGATTCTTTTAATAGCAGTTAGATGAGATTCTCTAGGATCAGATTGAAATCGAGCACATACACACACTAAATATGATATCAGGTCTAGATGCAGTAAGGTAGAGTAATGATCCTATCATTCCTCTGTAGATTTTCTGGTCTACCTTTTTACTGGTTTCATCTTTCTCAAGTGAGTAGGTTGGGTGCATGGGGGTGGCCATTGGCTTACAGTCACTCATCTTGAACTTTTTGAGAAGTTCTTTGGTGTATTTAGATTGGTGAATGAGTATACCTGTTTTACCTTGATGAATCTGAATTCCCAGGAAGAACTTAAGTTCTCCCATCATGCTCATTTGGAACTCCTTCTACATTAGATCAGAAAACTCTTTGCACAAGGTGCCATTAGTTGATCCAAATATGATATCATCAACATAAATTTGAATAATTAGAATATCATTTTTAATAGATTTCCTAAATAATGTATTATCAATCTGGCGTCTATTAAATTCATTCTTAAGCAGAAAGTTACTAAGTCTGTCATACCATGCTCTTGGTGCTTGTTTTAAACCATATAAAGAATTTTTAAGTTTAAAAACATGGTCTGGAAAATCAGAATTTTCAAAACCAGGGGGCTGTTTGACATAGACTTCTTCACTTATATAGCCATTTAAGAATGCACTTTTGACATCCATTTGATACAGCATTATATTATGATTAGCAGCAAATGATAAGAGAATTCTTATTGCTTCTAACCTGGCCACTAGAGCAAAAGTCTCAGTGTAATCTATACCTTCTTGTTGACTGTATCCTTGAGCTACAAGTCTGGCTTTATTCCTTATCACTTCACCCTTTTCATTGAGTTTATTCCTAAAAACCCATTTGGTTCCAATAATGTTTTTGTTTGGTCTGGGTACCAGATCCCAAACATCATTCCTTTGGAATTCATTCAGCTCTTCTTGCATTGCAAGTATCCAACCTTCCTCTGTCAAAGCCTCATCAACATTGCTGGGTACAATTGTTGAGAGTAAACCAAACAGACTGGTTTCTCTACTTGATGATCTGGTCTTTAGAGGTTCTGCTGTACTGCCAATAATGAGAGATTCTGGATGTGAAGATTTGTACTTTCATCCATTTTTTCCCTCTGACTTGTTTTCAGAGTCATCATGTTCTTGGTCGTTCTCAGATTCTGCTTCTGGTTCAGCTTCTGGTTCCTGTGTCTCTGGTTCACCTGCAGTTTTTTCATCTTGCTTTGACTTTTCAGAGTCAAGCTATTTATCATCAAACTTAATGTGGATTGATTCTTCCACAGTGTTAGTTTCCTTGTTAAACACTCTATAAGCTTTTGATCTCTCAAAGTAGCCAATAAAGACACACTTTTGAGATCTAGAATCAAACTTAGCTAGGTTGTCCTTAGTGTTCAACATAAAACAGATGCAACCAAATTGCTTAAAGTAAGAGATATTTGGTTTCTTACCTTTCCATAGTTCATAGGGAGTTTTATTTAGGATGGACCTGATGTAAACTCGATTCTGAATATAGCAGGCTGTGTTGCCAGCTTCTGCCCAGAGATAGGTGGCAACCTTCATGTCATTCAGCATGGTTCTGGCCATCTCCTGCAGTGATCTGTTCTTCCTTTCTACCACTCCATTCTGTTGAGGTGTTCTGGGGGATGAGAAGTTGTGAGAGATGCCATTCTCATCACAGAATTCTTCAAAGTACTTGTTTTCAAATTCTCCTCCATGATCACTTCTGATGGTTATGATCTTAGTGCCCTGTTCATTCATAACTTGTTACAGAATGAGATAAATACTTTGTGAGATTCATCTTTGTTCTTTAAAAATTTTACCCAAGTCCACCTTGAGTAATCATCAACAATCACAAAGCCATATTTCTTACCACTTAGAGAAGCTGTTTGAACAGGACCAAACAGATCTAAATGAAGCAGTTCAAGTGGTTGATAGGTAGAAACACAATTTTTTGTTTTAAAAGAGCTTTTAGTTTGTTTACCTCTTTGACATGCTTCACACAGAATCTCAGTTTTGGAACTAACCTTGGGCAATCCTCTTACCAATTGGAGTTTGCTCAACTCTGATATGAGTCTGGGGTTTGCATGCCCTAGCCTCTTGTGCCAAATCAGATTCTGCTCACTTACAGATAATAAGCATTTAACCTGTTGCTTGGCAAGACTAAACAGATCAATTTTATAAGCATTATCCTCCCTAGTTCCAGTAAATAAAACAGTTCCATCAATTTGACTAACAGCTTTGCAAGTTTTTTGATTAAATATAACATCATATTTGCAGTCACTTAATTGACTTATGCTCAGAAGATTATGTTTTAAACCTTTAACATACAGAACATTTTTAATAGACAAGGGAGAAGAAGTGTTACCAACAGTTCCTGTACCAATAATTTGACCTTTCTGGTTTCCTCCAAAGGAAACTTTGCCTCCATTCTTCATAGTCAAATTCAGAAACATAGATTTATCTCCTGTCATGTGTTTGGAGCAGCCACTGTCAAGATACCATGTTTTGTGTTGCTGATCAGACTTTTCCTTTTCTCTGTCAGAATCAGAGTTAGAGTTAGACTCAGATTCAGACTTAGCATCTGTTCTAGCCATTAGAGCCAATTCTTCTTCTGGCCTGTTTGAGCAGTTTCCTTGATTCTGCTTTGGTTTATAAACCATGTTACTCTGATGATTCTGGAACATGTTTTGGTTCTGGTGATTCCAGTGACTTGGGTGAATCTGGAAGTTCTGACGAATTTGGTAATTCTGATGATTCTGGTAACTTCTTATTTGACTCTGGTTCTGGTTCCAGACTTGATTCTGATTCTGGTTCCAGTATCTGTGCTTCTGATACTGATTCCAGTTCCTATTTTGATTCCAATTCCTGTTTTGGTTTTGGTTCCAGTTTTGGTTCTGATTCCGATTTCGGTTCTGGTTGAGATGACCAGACCTTCTTCCATCAGACTCAGATTGCCTTTGTCTTGTTGTAGCAGGAACATAGACTTTCTTCTGCTTGTGCATTGCTAACATCCATTGTCCAGGCACCATTGTTGGTGTCTCCTTCTGGTTGCTCAGAACATCTGCAACATAGACAATTTTATCTTTTGGTACCCAAAACTGATTGGGTCCAGGTTTGTTAGTCTTAACAGCTCTCTGATCTTGTTCAGATTTTACCATTGGACAAGATAATTCAGAGTGACCTTTCTTAGCACAGACAATACATAAAACATCAGAATAAACAGCTTTATTTTCAGTACTTGTTTCTGTAAAACCAAGACCTCTTTTTCCAGAGTTATTGTTTCCATAAATCATAGATGCATACTTACTTCTTTCCATTCCATTTGAAATAAAGTTTTGAAAAAATTGTTCATGAATATCAGATTTACTAACAGTCTCAGAAGTGGAACAATTATTACTTTTCAGAGTTTAGTTTTCAGACTTGAGTTTTGCAACTTCAGTTTTCAAATCTTGGATTTCAGTTGCATACTCAGAAATTCGATTCTTTGAAACTTGGACCTCTTTGGTTAGATTTTTCTTATCTTCCCTAAGAGTTTTTCAGTTTTAAAGATATCTTATTATTTGCATTTAACAAGTCCTTTAAAGTATCAATTAATTTAGGTTTAGAAAGATTAGAAAATACCTCACTGTCTTCATCTTCTGATTCTGTTTCAGAGCAGTATTCAGAACCTGAATTTGTATGAGCCATCAGAGACAGAATTGTTTCCTCTGATGTGCTTCCAAACTTGCCTGAGTGATTGCTTCTATCACTCTTCCTTCTGCCTGTTTTTCTTTTGGAATTCATGCTTTTATGAAGACCAGAAGCAGACCTGATGTGAGCCATCTTTGCTGTTTCTGCCTCTTCTTCATCAGAAGATTCTTCCTCTGATTCTAATACATCCCAGGCAGCCATCAGACCTTTCTTTCTGTACTTGGAACTTTTCTTATGCTGTTTGCCTTTTTCCAGATTTGGACATTCTGACTTGATATGTCCAGGTTTATTGCATCCATAACAGATGATGTTCTTCTTGTCAGATTCTTCCTTGCTGTTATGTTTCTTATGGGAACCTCTCCTCTTTCTGTTTTCCCAGATCTTAACCATCTTTTTGGTTCAGTAAGCCATATCATCACATTCACTATCACTATCCTCTGATTCTGATTCTGCCTTTGCAGCTTTCTTCTGTGTCGATTTCAGAGCCAGATTCTTCTTCCAGTTCTATTTCATGAGACCTGAGTGAGCTGATTAGATCTTCCAGCCTCAAGGTACTCAGATCCTTAGCTTCCTGAATTGCAGTAACCTTTGGTCTCCACCTTTTTGGTAGACTTCTTAGAATTTTCCAGACATGATCTTCAGTGGTATAGCTTTTGTTTAATACTTTCAGTCTTGAAACCAAAGTCTGGAATCTGCAGAACATTGTGTCAATGTCTTCATCCTCTTCCATCTTGAAAAGCTCATACTTTCTGACCAATATGTTAGCCTTTGTTTGTTGAACCAGCTTGGTTCCTTCATAGGTCAGAACCAGACTATCGAATATATTCTTTGCTGTTTCTTTATTTGTGCATCTATCAAATTCCTTGAATGTGATTGCACTGACCATGATGGTTCTGAACTTGTGATGAAGTTTGTGTAATCTGCTCTGATCTCGTGTCATATCATCCAAGTCTAATTCTTTAGTTGGATTTTCTGGATCAGTTGGTGCAGTGTATCCTTTAACTATCATCTTCCATAGTTCAGGATCTTGAGATATGACAAAACTTCTCAGACTGTCCTTCCAATACTCAAACCTCTCTCCATCAAATATTGGTGGTCTGTTGATGTTGCCTCCCAATTCTTCTGACATATTGAACTCCTTGGACCTTTCCTCAAACACTATTAAGTGCTCAGCCTTGAGACCGAGCTCTGATGCCAATTGAAGGTGCAAACACGAGAAGGGGGGTTGAATTGTGTTTGACTTAACTTAAATACTTTTACTGTTTTAATACTTTCAAAACAAAACTTGATGTATAATTAAAACAGAGTTAGCAGCGGATAACAATAAAATAAAAACTCAGTTTTTATACTGGTTCACCGTTAACGAGGCTACGTCCAGTCCCTTCGCCTTGAAGGATTTCACTAATTCAATCTTGAATTACAACCTTGCTACTGACCCTCCAAGTCAGTCTTCTCAATAGTCTAACAATCCTAGACTTCTTGAGGAAAACAACCTTGTCTTCAGCCAATCTGACAACCCCAGATTGTAGAAGAAATCACAACACTATGAATCTAATTGCTAAGTACCTTGCTACCCTTTCTGATTCCCTCAGTTTGTAGACTCTACTTCAACAACTTAGATACAACCCTATCTAATTGCCAAGTACCCTGCTACCTCTACTGACTCCCTCAGATTGTAGACTCTACTTCAACAACTTAGATTTGCCACAGTGGAAAGAAAATAACACGAGTACTTGCTTCTTGAAAGCTAAAACTCACAATTGACTTCTATGAAAATTTGGGTGTTTGTTGCTTTGGAAGTGTATGACTCTTTTGTGATTTTCGATACTTTATTCTTCAGCATTAAGTCTCTATTTATAGTTGAACTTTTAGAACTTCACTGATGCTTTACTTCTGCAGTATATTTCGATTAATCTGTTTTGAAAATATTCTGGAGTAGTTTGCTCAGATTCTGTTTTGAGCCTTTTGCTCACTGATCTGTTTTGAGAATTTTGCTCCGCTTCTGTTTTGAGCATTTTTCTCACATTCTTTAATCCTCATGATCAATTCTGCACCATTGGATCTTAATGCGATAGTCCACATCTGGACCAGCCTATTTGATATTCTGTGATCCTTTGATTTCGGCCATTTATGGACCACACTTCCTAACCCTCTGATTTCGGCCACCACTGGGCCATGGTCTGATTTTCTGATTTGGACCATCACTGGACCAAATAATTATTTCTGAACCATTGATCTCGAAATTTTTACTTTGATCTGGACAGATTTGGACTTTGGTCTGGAACAAACTGAAATTAACTTGAACAGAAAATATTTCAGTCTGGACATTTTACCTTTAATTTTGGACCAGGTATGGATTGATTCTGGAACTCATTTCTTTTGGTCTGGACTTAGTTTCATGCCCTGAATCATGCTATGTTATGATCTGGGCCAAATCTGAATTGATCCTCTTGTTCTGGACTCATAAACATACCTTCTGGTCAAGTCTGGAACAAGTCTGGATTGTGTAATTTTTCACTTCCAGGCCATCTTCTGGTCAGAATAACTTCTGGAATAAAATTGATATTTGACTCCTGTTTGTTTGGAACAACTCTCCTTCTGGCAGGCTTTCCAATGGTATGATCCATGTTCCATTATGATTTTTCTTCCTTCTGTTCTGGGCCACCAAACATATCCTCTGGTGATGTTTTGACATCCTGGAACATCTTCTAGAAATTCCAGAATTCATTTTCCTTTGATCTCTGCTTCTGTTTTCTTCAGTTTCTGGGGCATTTAACTTAATATTTCAAAGTACAAAATAAGTTTACATTGAGTACATTTGTAAGCATCAAAATCCTTAGTACTTAGAACCATCTTGGTTCCAACAGTGTGGATTATTTTCTTCCTTAATTGGTATCTTGTGCTGAACTAGCTCCTTAGTATCTCATTATAGCTCTATGCAAAAGAAATCCTAATATTTCCTAATTTGTTCCACTAATTGGTGCCTATCAGTTTTGGACAATAACCCACCAACCTTAGTCATTCCTTGTTCCTTTAGAGTTCCCAAGTTGACATCTATCAACAGATCTTGGGTTTCAAAAGTTGGAAGTTTCCTATGGATGGGTGAATCGGCTGCATGATATTTATAGTCGTGTGTCGATTCTTGTTGAAGTTTTTGCTTTTCAATTTCATATTCACTATCTTCTACTAAGAACACAACATATAATGGTTTCGCTTCAGCTCCAAGCATTTCCATTCAATCCATGAGGTCTTTTAATTCACGAAGGGAAATAGTTGTAGGTCGACATGAGCCTTTAATTGGAAACCCTTTTGAATAAGGTTACAAGCTTCCAACACTTCTTTCTCATATTCGCGAGAGACGATATAGGGCTGAGGTGAATAGAATAGTGTTTCAAACATTTTTACCATAGTCTAGAATGAGGTTTTGTAAACTTCCACAGTTTCAACCTTATCGATAACCCAAAACATGAGTTTTTGATGGAGTGTTGAGGGCACATACTCGCTGGTTTGGATTCAATCTCTTTCTAATATCACAAAGTATAATGCTTTTATATATATGAAAAAAAGTCTGAACTTATCTCCTCTGGCCCTACTACAACACTGGCTATAGAAATCCCCAAAGCATTTGAGGCTACTCCTATGAAGCTTACCATCTTCATTTTTTTTAGGAGGTTACTCCCATGAAGCTTGCCACTAGTTCATTGTTATCCTTGATAACCACTTCTAAGAAGGTTGCACTTTCCTCCATAGTTACTTTGGTCACCAACCTCTTTCCTTTTGGAATGATTTTTCCATCTACTTCTGGTAAGGTCGCTATTCATTAATATATACATCTGAATGACCTTGCTCCATAGAATTCAATTGAGTGACCTTCAAATCATCAAATCTTCTATGGGAGAGGTAGCGACAAACTAGTTCACTAGTGATGTGGCCAATCTTGAGAAGTTTCTTCGATTTTGTATTATTTTGTAATGGTGCGACCTAATTTCCCAGCCTCTCAAAAGTTGATGTCCTACCAAGTGGCATAGTACTCGTCATAGGTTTGACTAATTTATTCCCTTTTCATGTTAACTTGAACATTATTGGCTCGAAAAATGATACCATTGCTGTATTCATGGTGAAGGTGCAACACAAGAAGGAGGTTGAATTGTGTTTCACAAACTTTAATTATTTTTGCTAATTAGTTGAATAATGAGCAATCAGAGTAAATAATGAAGGTGCAAACACGAGAAGGGGGGGTTGAATTGTGTTTGTAATACTTGAATTCTTTTTCTGTTTTTGATGATTATTTAAAATCTGATATATAAGCGAGCAGAATTAGCAGCGGATAAAGTAAAATAATCAACACAAAGATTTATCCTGGTTCACCATTAACTAGGCTACATCCAGTCCCTTCACCTTGAAGATTTTTCCACTAATTCAAAACCTTTGAATTACAACAACACTACTGACCCTCCAAGTCAGTCTTCCTAAACAGTCTAACAATCCTAGGCTTTTGAGGAACACAACACCTTGACTTCACAAATCAAGTCTTCTCCTACCAATCTGACAACCCCAGATTGCAGAAGGGATTTCAACACCTTGAATCTAATTGCTAAGTCACCTGCTACTTCTTCTGACTCTTCAGATTGTAGACTCTACTTCAACAATATAGATCTGACACAAGGGAACGAAAAACAAGAGTACTTGCTTATGGAAAGCTGATACTCACAATTAATCTCACTAAAAACTCGAGTGTTTGCCTCTAGAAGTTTATGACTTTTTTTTTACTGATTTTCGATGATAAAGTCTTCTGCCTTGAGCCTCCTTTTATAGATGAAAATTAGGGTTTCGTCCATGATCAAATTCGAGCTGTATCTGTCCAGATTCTCTTGCAAAAATAACTTGGCCAATCGCGTTTCACTTAAATAAAAACCGTATCTTTTTAACTTCAGATTGCACTTGAAAATTCTGTTGACCAATCTTGTTTCTTTTAATTTCAAACCATATCTTTTTAAGCTTCAGATTGCATTCGAATTTCTTCAAGTCTTCAGTGAATTTTTTAATCAAATCCCCTTAATACTTTGATCAAATTTCTATCAAAATTTAATCAAGTCTTCTTCAAATTTTAAATCAAGACTTCAATGATTTTCATCAAGATTAAAATCTGGACAGTTTGATCTTCTGATCTCGACCAGCTCTGGACTTATGTAATATGATCTGTGCCAATTCTGTGATCCTCTGATCTCGGCCAACACTGGATCATATGATCTGAACTATTTTATGATCTTCTGATCTCGGCCAACACTGGGCCATGATATTTAAATCTGGACCATTGATCTGAACATTTTCCCTCTATCTGGACCAAGTATGGACTGAGTCTGGATTGAATCTGAATTAAATCTGGACTTTTAATCTGGACCATTGATCTTTTAATCTGGACATTTATCTTCCATTTTGGATCAAATCTGGGCTGAGTATGGATTGAATCTCAATTAAATCTGGACTTATGATATTTTAATCTGGACATTAATCCTCTGATCTGGACTAAGTTTTATGTTCTGGACCATGCTATCTTATTGTCTGGACCAAGTTTGGATCAACTCATTTGTTTTGGGCCAGTTATCTTCTGCTTTGGACCAAGTCTGGATTAAGTCTGGACTGATTCTTATATTCACGACCAAGCTATCTTCTGGTCAGGATTAAGTCTGGACCAAGTCTGACTTATGTTTCCTTCTGATCTGGACCAAGTCTCCCTCTGACAGGCTTCCTTCTGGTCTTGACCAGGTCTCCTTCTAGACTCTACTTCTTTCTGATCTGGGCCAAGAAAGATATCCTCTGATGATGTTATTTGTCCTTTGATGTTTTGCCTTTGATGACATCCTCTGATATTCTCTGGAGGTGTATCCTCTGGTGCCTTTCTCTGATTTTATCCTCTGGTGTCCTCATCTTCTGCTTCTAATTTTATCTTCTGGTGACGTCATCTTCTGCCTCTGGTGACGTCATCTTCTGGTGGCATTTTTTGTTATTATTCTAAGTTAAAAATAATATTACATAAAAGTACTTTTGTAAACATCAAAATTCTAAGTATAGAACCAACTTGGTTCCAACAATCTCCCCTTTTTTGATGATGACAAAACCTTGTATTTTTTATAACTTATTTTGTTAGGGTCCCCTCAGATCAAGCTTTTCCCCCTAAGTCTAATGCCCCATATTTTTCCTCTCCTTTTCAACTCCTTTATTTCACTCTTTCTTTTTCACTCTCCTTGTTTCCTCTCCTTTTCAAATCCGTCTTTATTTCACTCTTTCTTTTTCACTCTTCTTTTCTCATCTCCTTTTCAACTTTTTTCCTTTTCTCTCTTACCTTCTGTCCCCCTTTTTGTCATAAGCCAAAAAGAGGTTTTTTTTAGAGTACAAAAAAATAAATAATAGAAAATAAAAGACAAAAAATAAAAATTTTAAAAAAATAATCCTCTAAAAAGGCTACTTGATCTAGTCAGATATGAAGATTATGTTGAGATGCTTCTTGATGAACTCAAATCGATCTTCAGGCAATGGTTTGTTGAAGATATCAGCTTATTGATGATCTGTGTCTACAAACTGGATGCTTATTGTTCCCTTTTGAACATGGTCTCTGATAAAGTGATTCTTGATTTCAATGTGCTTGGCTCTAGAGTGTAGGATAGGGTTCTTGGTTAGGTTTATGGCTGAAGTATTGTCACAGAACAAAGGGATGTTGGTTTCAAAGATGTTGTAGTCTTCCAACTGATGTTTCATCCAGATTAACTGTGAACTGCATCCTGCTGCTGATATGTATTCATCTTCTGCTGTTGACATGGCAATGGTGCTTTGTCTCTTGCTTGACCAAGAAATCAGATTATCACCTAGAAACGTACAGTTGCCACTTGTGTTTTTTCTCTCTAATTTGTCTCCAGCATAATCAGATTCACAAAAACCACTTAGTTTGTAAGATGGGGTTTTTTTGTAGAGCAAGGTAAGATGTGTGGTTCCTTGATGGTATCTAAGGATTCTTTTCACAGCAGTTAAGTGGGATTCCCTAGGGTCAGCTTGAAAACGAGCACAAACACAAACACTAAACAAAATGTCAGGTCTAGAAGCAGTTAGGTAAAGAAGGGATCCAATCACACCTCTGTATGTTTTCTAGTCTACCTTTTGGCCAGATTCATCTTTTTCAATTGAGCAGGTGGGGTGCATGGGGGTGGCCATAGGCTTACAATCACTCATCTTGAACTTTTTGAGAAGTTCTTTAGTGTACTTAGATTATTGAATGAGTATATCTATTTTGCCTTGTTGAATCTGAATTCCTAGGAAGAACTTATGTTCTCCCATCATGCTCATCTGAAACTCTTGCTGCATCAAATCAGAAAACCCTTAGCAAAGAGTACCATTAGTGGATCCAAAGATAATATCATCAACATAAACTTGAATGATCAAACACAAACACTAAACAAAATGTCAGGTCTAGAAGCAGTTAGGTAAAGAAGGGATCCAATCACACCTCTGTATGTTTTCTAGTCTACCTTTTGGCCAGATTCATCTTTTTCAATTGAGCAGGTGGGGTGCATGGGGGTGGCCATAGGCTTACAATCACTCATCTTGAACTTTTTGAGAAGTTCTTTAGTGTACTTAGATTATTGAATGAGTATATCTATTTTGCCTTGTTGAATCTGAATTCCTAGGAAGAACTTATGTTCTCCCATCATGCTCATCTGAAACTCTTGCTGCATCAAATCAGAAAACTCTTAGCAAAGAGTACCATTAGTGGATCCAAAGATAATATCATCAACATAAACTTGAATGATCAGAATATAATCTTTAATGGATTTTCTAAACAAAGTGTTATCTATTTGGCCTCTGTCAAACTGATTTTTAAGTAAGAAATTGCTAAGTCTGTCATACCATGCACTAGGTGCTTTTTTTAAACCATATAAAGATTTTTTAAGTTTAAAAACATGGTTTGGAAAATCAGAACTTTCAAAACCTGGGGGCTGTTTGACATAGACTTCCTCACTTATATAACCATTTAAGAAAGCACTTTTGACATCCATTTGATACAAAGTAATTTCATGATTTGCAGCAAAAGAGAGTAGGATACGAATTGCTTCTAAACACCCACTTTTGACATCCATTTGACTACTTCACCTTTTTCATTGAGTTTGTTCCTGAACACCCACTTGGTTCCAATGATATTTTTGTGTGGTCTGGACACCAGATCCCAAACATCATTCCTTTCAAACTCATTCAGCTCTTCTTGCATTGCAAGAATCCATCCTTGTTATGTTAGTGCTTCATCAACAGTAGTTGGTTCAATGGTAGAAAGTAAACCAAGCAGACTTGTTTCTTTAAGTGATGATCTGGTTTTCAATTGTTCAGCTACGCTTCCAATAATCAATGTTTCTGGATGTGAAGACTTGTACTTCCACCCATTCTTTCCTTCTAACTTGTCTTCAGGTTTAGCATTATCTTCGAATTTGCTTTCATCCTTTTCTTTCTCTGGTTCTGTTGTTTGTTCTGCTCCTGCTTCTTGTGCTTCTAGTAAGTCTGCAATTTCCTCACCTTGCTTTGACTTTTCAGAGTCAAGCTGTTTGTCATCAATCTTAATTTGTATGGACTCCTCCACAATGTTAGTTTCTTTATTAAACACTCTATAAGCTTTTGATCTCTCAGAGTAACCAATGAAGGTACACTTTTGAGATCTGGAATCAAATTTTGCAAGATTATCCTTAGTGTTTAACATATAACACATGCAGCCAAACTGTTTGAATTAGGAAATATTAAGTTTCTTACCTTTCCATAGCTCATATGGAGTTTTGTTTAGAATAGACCTGATGTAAACTCTGTTATGGATGTAGCATGCAGTGTTGACAGCTTCTGCCCATAGGTAAGTAGCAACATTCATGTCATTCAGCATGGTTCTGGCCATCTCCTGCAGTGACCTGTTCTTCCTTTCAACAACTCCATTCTGTTGAGGTGTTCTGGGGGATGAGAAGTTGTGAGAGATACCATTCTCATCACAAAATTCTTCAAAGTACCTGTTCTCAAACTCACCTCCATGATCACTTCTAATAGTTATGATTTTAAAACCTTTTTCATTCATAACTTGCTTGCAGAAAGAAATAAATACCTTATGGGATTCATCTTTGTTTCTCAGAAACTTTACCCAAGTCCACCTTGAGTAATCATAAACTATGACAAACCCATACTTCTTACCACTAAGGGATGCAGTTTGAACAGGACCAAACAGATCTAAGTGAAGCAGTTCAAGAGGTTGTGAAGTAGAAATACAGTTTTTAATTTTAAAATAGCTTTTGGTCTGTTTACCTTTTTGACATGCTTCACACAAAATCTCAGATTTGGTACTTAGTTTAGGGAGACCTCTCACTAGCTGAAGTTTACTTAACTCAGAAACCAGCCTAGGGTTTGCATGGCCAAACCTTTTGTGCCAAATCAGATTTTCGTCCCTAATAGATAAAAGACACTTAACTTTCTGCTTAACTATACTAAACAAATCTATCTTATAAACATTATTCTGCCTAACACCAGAGAACAAAACAGATCCATCTTTTTGACTAACAACCTTGCAGGTTTTCTGATTAAACACAACATCATACTTGCAATCACTTAGCTGACTAATGCTTAATAAATTGTGATTTAGACCTTTAACTAATAAAACATTTTTAATAGATAAGGAAGAAAAACTGTTACCAACTGTGCCTGTACCAATGATATGACCTTTCTGGTTTCCTCCAAAGGAAACCTTGCCTCCATTCTTCAGAGTCAGCTTCTGGAACATTGATCTGTCTCCAGTCATATGCTTGGAGCATCCACTGTCAAGATACCATGCTTTGTGTTGTAGATCAGACCTTTCTTCTTCTGATACTTCACCGTCAAAGTCAGAGTCAGACTTAGTGCTGTAATCAGATTCTATACGAGCCTTCAGAGCCAATTCTGTTTTTGGCTTGTTCAGACTGGTTGAACTGTTCCCTTGATTCTGCTTCGGCTGATACACCATGTTCCTCTGGTGATTCTAGAACTTATAGTGATTCTGGTTATTCTGCTTCTTTTGGTAATACTGAAGCTGATGTGTGTGATTCTGCTGTTTGTGGCTGAACCTCCGATTCTGATACTGATACTGGTTCAGGTTCAGGTTCGGGTTCTGGTTCTGATTCTGGTGTGAATTGTACTGACCAGACCTTCTTTCATCAGACTCATTTTGCTTCTGTCTGGTGGAAACTAGAACATACATCTTTTTTGCTGTTTGTGCATTGCCAGCATCCATTGACCAGGCACCATGATTGGTGTTTCCTTCTAGTTGCTCAGAATATCTGCAACATAGGTTTCACTTATGTATTCGAATTCGACATGATCGTAGTCGAATACAGAGGTTTAGTCAGAAGCAAAAATCCTTCTTTTGTATTCGACTACAGGGGCTCGTAGTCGAATACAGGTTTTGAAAACTTAGGCAAAACAGAACTTGACAGGTTGTAGTCGGATACACTCATGTTGTATTCGAATACACCTTCGAAAAACCAGTGAAATACTTCCTGAATCATCAACACTTTTTCAAACCATTTCTTTTAAAAATAACAATCAAACACCAAACGGATTCTGCATTTTTTTCAAAACATTTCCCTCATTTAAAATCCCTTTTTCCTTTAAAACCATCAACACCACCAAAATCACACAAAACAACCAGAATCAGAATCGTCAATATCATCAAGATCACACAAAACAACCAGAATCAGAGTCATTTTCATCACCAGAATCACACGAGACACAACAGAATCAGAATCATCCAGTTTTTCAAACCATCAGCACATCATTTAAACATTGCAGTTTCCTCACTCATCAGAACAAACATGCAAGTATTCAGTTTTCTCAAAAACACCAGAATGACATGCAAATACTTAGCTTCATCAAACATCAAGATGACATGCAAGCACTCAGTTTTCTCAACAACAAAATGACATGTAAAGCATTTCAGCTTTCACCACACAATAGAATAACATGCAAGTATTCAGCTTTCATGATACCACAGAAATACATGCAAGCATCACAGAACAACAAACCTCAATAGAATGCATTTTTGCATTTTAGGACTATTTTCAAAACAGTTTTATGACATGCATTTTAATCATCGTTAAAATAACATGCAAACATTTTCCAGCTTTCACCCATAAGTAAAACAGCATGTCTTATTCGAAAAACAGCCAGCAACAACCATCAGGATAATCACATATCAACAAAAATGCATTTTCTTTCAAAATGTCATTTTTCGAAACCAGTTTTTCTTTTAAAAACAGAACTGAAATAACACAAATTCGTGGCCCTAATGCAGCTAAAACATGGAAGGTGCCCTTACCCTTGTAGCGTGCTCTGCTATTTCTCTTGTTCCTGCTGCGTTCCCTTTTCTGCGTCCAGAAACGGTGAAGCTGTTCCTTGAGTTTGCTGCTGCAAAACAGGGTTCTTTCTCTTTGTATTGAGGTGGGGATTAACTTTACTACTGGGGGTTTTCTGGTTTGATGGTTGGAATTTCAGATAATGTGTTTGAAGGAATTTCCCTCTCTTCAAATTTTAGTTCGGGAATGGCAGAAACAGAGAAAGAAATGGGAGAGGAGATGGAGTTGGTACATGCAATATGGGCAGTATGGAGGAAGGAATGGTGTTCTGATTTCACCATCCTTCTCACTCCTATTTATAGACTCTCATGGTGCCACCTCACTTGCCACTTGTCTGATTTTCCAGCTTTTAATTATCTTGCAATTAGCCACTAATTCTTACTTAATGGTCCAATTAATTTAATTACTTGAAATTAAATTAATTTAATTCTTCACCCAATAATATTAATTCATACTTCAAAATAAATATTTATATATATATATATATTCACTCAAAACATACATATATTAAATATTTACAAAAATTCCCAAAATGCCCTTGACATTAACTCCAATATTAATATTTAAAATTAAGGGTCTTACAATACTACCCCCCTTAAATTAGTTTCGTCCTCGAAACTACATGTCCGTAAATAATTAAGGGTATTGTTCCTTCATTTTACTTTCCAATTCCCAGGTTGCGTCTCCAGTAGTCGGATTCCAAATCACTTTGACTAGTGGGACTTCCTTGTTTCTCAACTGCTTAATCTTTCTGTCTTCGATTCTCACCGGAAATACTTCAAACGACAGGTTGTCCCTTAGCTGAATTGTATCAGGTTCGATTACATGTGTCAGGTTTGCAATGTACTTTCTTAGTTGCGACACATGAAATACGTCATGAATGTTGGACAGTATTGGAGGTAAAGCAATCCGATAGGCCAATGGTCCAACACGTGCAGTAATCTGGTATGGCCCAATAAATTTAGGAGTCAACTTCCTTGACTTAATAGCTCTGCCAACACCAGTTGTAGGTGTAACCTTCAAAAATACATGATCGCCTTGCTCGAATTCCAAGGGTCTGCGACGCTTGTCCGCATAACTCTTCTGACGATCTTGTGATGCCTTCATTTTCTCTTGTATTCTCTTGATTTTCTCTATGGTCTGTTCCACCATCTCCGGTCCGACAATCATACTTTCTCCGTCCTTATACCAGCATAAGGGCGTTTGACACTTGCGTCCGTATAATGCTTCATATGGCGCCATTCCAATGCTAGCGTGGAAACTGTTGTTGTAGGTGAACTCAATCAATGGCAGAACGTCATCCCAACTCCCTCTGTCATCCAACACGCATGCTCTTAAGAGATCCTCCAAGGACTGATTCGTCCTCTCTGTTTATCCGTCTGTTTGTGGATGGTAGGCTGAACTCAATTTCAGTTTTGTGCCCAAAGCTTCATGCAGTGCTCCCCAAAAATGAGACGTGAATTTTGGGTCACGGTCCGATACTATACTTGATGGAACGCTGTGTAACCTCACAATCTCGGCGATGTAGATTTCCGTCAGCTTATCTACCTTATAAGTGGTCCTTACCGGTAAGAAATGTGCGGACTTTGTCAAACGGTCCACTATTACCCAAATTGAATCATTCTTTTTCCTTGTCTTGGGCAGTCCTGTTATGAAATCCATGGAAATGCTGTCCCACTTCCATTCCGGTATGTCCAAAGGTTGCAGCATTCCAGCAGGTCGTTGATGTTCCACTTTCGCTTTCTAACAAGTCAAACAAGCGGATACATATTCTGCTACATCCCTCTTCATTCCTGGCCACCAGAAATTCTGCCTTAAGTCCTGGTACATCTTGGTTGCTCCAGGATGAATACTCAACTTACTCTTATGAGCTTCTTCCAAAATCATTCTTCTCATCTCTGCAACTTCCGGCACACAAATTCTTCCATTACACCTCAGAATATTATCTGTTCCGACGCTGAACTCAGTTGTCTGCCCTTGCGCTATTAGGTTCCTCTTTTCTTGAATTAATGCGTCATCTTGCAGGTTTGCAATCTCCTCCAGTAGACCACTCGAAATTGTTATCATTCCACACTTTAGCATTCCTGGTGCCAACTCTACGTCCAAGTGTAAGTCTCTAAATGCTTCCCACAACTCTTATTGTCTGGCCATTATCATTGAAGACACTGACACACTCTTCCGACTTAATGCGTCAGCCACCACATTGGCCTTTCCAGGGTGGTACTGCAATGAGAAGTCAAAATCCTTGAGAGTCTCCATCCATCTTCTCTGACGCATGTTCAATTCCTTCTGGTCGAACAGATACTTCAAGCTTTTATGATCACTAAACACCGTGAATGTGCATCCATATAAGTAATGTCTCCAGACCTTTAGCGCAAACACTACTGCAGCAAGCTCTAGATCATGGGTAGGGTAGTTCCGTTCATGAGTCTTCAACTGCCTTGAGGCATAAGCTACAACTTTCTTGTGCTGCATCAAAACACATCCCAGACCTTGGTGCACTACGTGGAGCACAGCTATGCGAGGATTGACTTTCCCGTGCCTTCCCGTTTGGTATTGGAGGCGCACGGAATTTTTGATGATGCGGAGGAACCAGCTAGAGGGGTTGAGACGGAGGCCACCGTAGGAGTGGTGACTCCTCGCATAGCTGTGCTCCACGTAGTGCACCACTCCGTCAGTCCTACAAGTCCTCTTCAATCTCCCCGTGTATGTAGCCCTGCTTGAGGTGGGGTTGTAAACCCAAGCAGTAGGCACGACATGATCAATGAAGTCAAGAGACGTTTCCGTCGTCTCGGGACCCACGGGTGTCATGGGTTTGGGGGGCATCTGAGGGCAAAGCCCAATTTCCACAATATAATAGCAAGGGTCACCGACCGAAATTAACAAATAATCACTTAGCATATATTTCACAGCAACAATTATATCCATGGTATAACATATGAGAATGATGAAAATAATGATGCTCATTTGAAATTTAATGACATACATGCCTTTTCAAAAACAGCAGCCAATTATTATGAAAATATGTGGTAAGTACAGCTAACACTTCAGTAAACACAATAATTAATCAGAAATTCAGATTCTGTAAAGTACTCACACACATCAATTTCTAATCATCCTCATATAATCCAAATCGTGACCGACCGGTAAATCCCTCAATGCAATATGTATATGCTCATGTATACAATTTCTTGGAATCACCATGGTGCAGTTGTTCAACAGACTAGCACATTTTAAATATGTATGACTTTACGGCCCTCAAGACCAGGGTGCAATCGCTCAACAGATCAGCACCAGTGCAGTCGCTCAACAGACCAGCACTCGTGCAGTCGCTCAATAGACCAGCACTTGTGCAGTCGCTCAACAAACCAGCATGTTTGACATATACCAAGGTACAATCGCTCAACATATCAGTACCTAGTGCAGTCGCTCAACAGACCAACACTCGTGCAATCGCTTAACAGATCAGCACGTGGTTGCGCATTTCAGGGTACAGACGCTCAACAATCCAGTACCAGTGTAGTCGCTCAACAGACTAGCACCTATATACCAAGGTACAATTGCTCAACAGATCAGTACTTAGTGTAGTCGCTCAACAGACCAGCACTCGTGCAATCGCTCAACAGATCAGCACGTGGTTGCGCATTACTCTGTGGCCCATCGCGGGTACCACTTGACTATGCAATGTATGAATATGCAGTGTTTTCTCTTCACTGACACAATATGCATTATCAGGAAAATTCAACCTTTCCATCATCTTTCAAAACATCGCAGCACAATCAATATTATCATCATCACAATCATGACTAAACAGTCAAGTAATCATTAACACTTTGCAATGTTTTCCCAAACTCTTAAAATTCATAACACAGTGTTTAAAATTGAGATTTCTGGAAAATACGAATCTGTATTCGAATATAGCTTCTCTGTATTCGAATACAGAAGCCAAAAACAGTGCAGAATTACATTCTGTATTCGAATACAGCCCTCTGGTATTTGAATACAGAGGCAATCTTAGTGCAAAAATCAACATTTTTCACTACATTAGTAAAGTCTCAAAACATCATCACCACCACTTCAAAATATCACCAAAAGTTCCATTTTAATTCACCACAATATTCCCAATATTCCCCAACACTTAGGGTTTATAAAATACTTTTGAAAAACATGGAATTTCTGAAAACTCGAATATGTATTCGAATACAAACCCCTTGTATTCGAATACAGAAGCTGAAAACTGCAATTTCAACACACTGTATTCGAATACAGCATACCTGTAGTCGAATACAGCATACGTGTAGTCGAATACAGAAGGCAGAACATGTGTAAATTCAGCATTTCCTCCCAGGTCATTAAAGGTTTCCAAAACATCATCCTCTCTTCTTCAAAACTATTTCAAAACTCCATTTTAAATCATTTAAACCCTTCTCAATATTTCCCAACACTTTAAAATACATATGACAATGTTTAAAACTTGATTTTATGGAAAATAAGATCTGTATTCGAATACAGCTTCCTTGTATTCGAATACAGAAACTAAAAACTAAGTTTCTGGGAAAACTCGAATTTGTATTCGAATACAGCTCCCTTGTATTCGAATACAGAAGCAAAACTAGTGAAAACCAACATTCTGTATTCGAATACAGCATGCCTGTAGTCGAATACAGATGCGAATGCAGTGTTAAAATTTCACTTATGTATTCGAATACGACAGAGTCGTAGTCGAACACAGATGCTAAGTCAGAAGCAAAC
The DNA here is from genome assembly GCA_037974295.1 of Cicer cuneatum. NCBI lineage: Eukaryota > Viridiplantae > Streptophyta > Magnoliopsida > Fabales > Fabaceae > Cicer > Cicer cuneatum. The sequence goes on along the minus strand of JBBPBO010001984.1, from coordinate 28,273,487 downwards.
ATCCTTCCCCTGTATTCGAATACAGGGGCTCGTATTTGAATACAAGTTTGAAAACTTAAGTAAAACAGAAGCTTGACAGGTTGTATTCGAATACACAGATGTTGTATTCGAATACACCTTCGAAAACCAGTGAAATTTTTCCTGAGACTTCAACACATTTCAAATTATTTCTTTTAAAAAAAGAACAACCAAACATCAAAACAGATTCAGCACTTTTCCAGAAAACACTTTCATCATTTAAAATCCCTTTTCTTTTTAAAACATCAACATACCCAGAATCACTCAAAACAGACACAGAAGCAGAATCATGAACACTAGATCATCTAGAAACAGAACAAAATAGTCACCACCAGAATCATCAGAAGCAGAAATAGAATGATCAACATCAGAATCATCCAGAACCAGAACATGCATTTCCAAAACAACATGCATGGTATTCTCCTGTATGCTTACACAACCACACAACGTGCAAAGCATATTCCAGCTTTCTCACACAAACAAAATCAACATGCAAAGCATTTCAGCTTTCTCACACCATCAGAACATCATGCAAGCATTTCAGCTTTCTCAAACATCAGAACAACATGCAAAGTGTTTCAGTTTTCTCACACAACCAGAATGACATTAATACATTCAGTCAAACAGAAATCGTCACATAGCAGCAAACACCAACATAATGTGTTTTCGCATTTTATAACAACATTCAAAACAGTTTATGAACATGTATTTTAATCATCTTTAAAATAACATGCAAAACGTTTTTCAGTTTTCCCGCACAAACCAAGCAGCATTGCAGTAACAACCAGAACAACAAACATCACAGATTGCATTTTCTTCATTTTTTTCAAAATGTCATTGCAAAATAGTTTTACTTCAAAACAGTGATGAAACATCAGTAATGCTATGCCAGTTATGCATTTAGAGCCCTAATGCAACTAGAAAGTGGAAGGTGCCCTTACCCTTGTTGCGTTTCTGCTACTGCTCACGTGTATGCGTCAAAAACGGCGAAACTCCCGTCTTGCGTTCGCTGCTATGAAAGTGGGTTCTCTAGCTCCGTAATGGTGTGGGGAACAACTTTTGTACTGAGGGTTTTCTGGTTTGGTGCCTAGGTTTCCAATTAATGGCACTTTTGAGGAACTCCCTCTTATCTCTTTTGAAATCGTGCACTGGAATGGAGGAAAACAGAAACAGAATGGGAGGGAAAAGGGGTACTGTTACATGCAATATGGGCAGTGAGGGAGAAGGAATAGTGTTCTGATTTTACCATCCTTCTCACTCCTATATATAGGCTTGTGTGGGTGCCACCTCACCCGACACTTGTCTGATTTTCAGCACTTTACTCGTCTTGTCGCAATTAGCCGCTAATCCCTTAATTAACTTTTCGTTAATTTAATTACTCGTAATTAAATTAATTTATTCTTAATCCAATAATTTTAATTCATCTTCAAAAATAAATATTTATATATATATATATATTTACTCAAAACATACATATATTAAATATTTTAGAAATATCCCCAAAATACACTTAAAATTAATTCCATAATTTTAATTAAAAATTAAGGGTCTTAGATTACCGCTCTGTTTTAAACTCGGGGTGTTCCAATTGTGGTATCAGAGCATTTGGTTAAAGTTTTGGGATAAAGCTCTGATTTAATTATTTGTTTTGAGTCATTAGCTGATCATGCATAGGAGGAAGTAGTTAAAGTGTCAAGTCTTGTGTAAGTTGTGGTGTGAAATGAAGTGATGATGGTTTTGTAGGAAACAATGCCTCCACGAAGAGATGACACCACAAGAGCCAATTTCAGCCGAGAAGATAGGATGGCTGAAGCGATGAATAATATGGCTGCGTTTGTTGCTGCACAGATGGCTGCAAAGACTCAACGAGATCTGGAGAAGAGAGAAAGAGAGATTTGCGCTGCTGAATCTAGAGGACTAGAGGATTTTCGTCGCCATAATCCTCCCAAGTTCAAGGGTGATGAGGGTCCTGAAAGAGTGGACCAGTGGATCCAAGAGATGGAGAAAATCTTCGAGATGATTAATTGTCGGGTAGCGGTGAAAGTCAATTATGCCACGTACCTGCTCATAGGGGATGCAGAGTATTGGTGGAGAAGTACAAGATTACTGATGGGGTCAGCTCAAGAGGAAGTGAACTGGGAGTCGTTCAAAAAGAAGTTTTTGGACAAATACTTCCCGATGAGCACTAGGACCAAGTTGGGTGACAATTTTCTGAAATTGCACCAGGGAAGCATGATAGTGGGAGAATATGCAGCTAAGTTTGAATCGCTGTCAAGATATTTCAGATTTTTCCGGGAGGAAGTTGATGAACAGTTTATGTGCCATCGCTTCCAAAATGGACTGAAGTATGAGATTCAAGACTCGGTCTTACCTTTGGGAATTCAACGTTTCCAAGTGTTAGTGGAGAAGTGTAGAGAGGTTAAAGAGATGAAGAACAGTAGGGCCAACAGAGGAGGGAACTTTAATTCTTGAGGGCCTAGTCGGATGCACAATCGAAACAATAGAGGGAAGCAAGTTGCCAAGCCGTATAACCGACCACAAAACAACAAGAGAGGCCAGAATCGGTCGGGAAATCAAAATTTTGGACGGAATTTGGGACAAGGAGTCCGGTGTTATCGATGCGGTAAAGAAGGACATATTGCTACGGCTTGTACCGCGAGGGATCTGATGTGCTTCAACTGCCAGAAGCCAGGTCACGTGGCGAGGGATTGCCGGGTTCCGAAGGTGGAGCCAACTGTGAACGCGACTAGGGCTACTCGTCCTACTGCTAGAGGCCGCGTATATCACATGGGTGCTGAAGCTGGAAGTCAAGTCCAAAATTTAATCTAGCAAGATAGTGAGATTGCAGGTAACACACTAACTGCACTTTTTGATTCGGGGGCAACCCACTCTCTCATTGCTTTGGACTGTGTGAATCGTTTGAAGTTGTTTGTGTCTGCTTTTCCTTTTGATTTGGTTGTTTCTACACCTGCTAAGACTTTGACTGTAAACTCTGCATGTTTACACTGTACTGTAACGATTCAAAATAGAGATTTCTTGGTTAATTTAATCTGTCTACCCCTACAATCACTCGAGATCATTCTCGACATGGATTGGATGACATATAATTACGTAGTTTTGGATTGCGTTCGAAAATTAGTTCTTTTCCCCAAACCTGGAGTCGTTCGGTATTTGGCTGCTAACAAACTCGAAGTATCTCTAAGAGCAGGAACTCAAGAATTTTTATCATTGGCTAACGTGGAGACTAAGATGGATGTGAACATAGAAGATGTGGTGTTAGTCAAAGAATATCCGGACGTATTTCCAACAGAAATTCCAGGATTACCCCCGGTAAGAGAGGTGGAGTTCTTCATTGATTTGCACCCGGGAACTGGACCTATTTCAATTGCGCCGTATCGGATGTCGCCATTGGAATTAAGCGAGCTTAAGGGTCAAATTGAAGGCTTATTGGAGAAAGGATTTATCAGACCAAGTGTGTCGCCCTAGGGAGCTTCGGTGTTGTTGGTTAAAAAGAAGGATGGAAGTTCGCGCTTATGCATGGATTATTGGCAACTTAACAAGGTAACTATTAAGAATCGTTATCCTTTGCCACACATCGATGATTTGATGGACCAATTGAGGGGAGCAGCGGTGTTTTCAAAGATCGATTTGAAGTCAGGATATCATCAAATTCGAGTAAGAGAAGGATATATTCAGAAGACTGCTTTCAAGACTCGTTACGGACACTATGAATATCTCGTGATGTGTAACACCCCGAGTTTAAAACACAGCGCGGGTGCATTTTTTTTTAATTAATAATCAAAATAAGTTTTTCCCAAATTTATTTCAAAAGAATTAAAGTAAAGTTTTTCATAAAATAATACGTTATAGATTAATCGATGAACGTAACCCAATACTTCATCAGGATTATCACTAAGTACTTATCTTGGAAATTAATTTTTTTTAAACATTAATACATCCCAAAATATCATTGTCATAATACATCAACAGTAAATATCAGAGTACATGGTGTAGTGGAAAATAGTACAGAATTTCCAAAATAAGACAGATTACAATTTTCAACCCAAAACCTAATACAATTAGTCTAACTGATCATGCGCTGAAGCTGCAGTGACACGGATTCCCTCCGCATCCTACGCAAGTCTCCTCTGACTCTGCAGCTCGCTTCGACGTAACCTCCTCCTCTTCCTCGTCGTAGAGAGAAGGATCGGTCTCCTCCGAAGTCAAGTCAATACACACTCGAGAATGCTTTGGCGGTGCCGGAATCTCGTAGCAGTCATCGGAAATCCTAGATGGACCTGGAATCTCAGTCGCTACTGGTCTCAGCTCATCACGCTTCTCTACCGCATCAGACTCATGTATCTCTCTTCCAATCACAGGGTTGGGAGTCACCACCCCTACAGTGGCCTACGTCTCAACCTTTTCAGCAGACTCCTCCGCGTCGTCGAACACTCCGTGCGCCTCTAGCACCAGGCGGGAAGGCACGGGAAACTCAATGCTCGCGTGAGTGCGCTCTACGAAGTCTTCTACACCGTCGGTCCTACTTGTCCGCTCCAGCCACCCTGTATACCACACTCTGCTTGAGAGGGGGTGAAAAGCCCAAGTAGTGCGCGAGTAGCGGTCAAGGAAATTCAACGACGTTTCCGTCGTTCGGGTACCCACGGGCGGCGTGGGTTTGGGAGGCATCTGAGGGCAAAGCCCAAAGTCCACAATATATAGCAAGGGGTCACCGACCGAAAATAACAGATAATCACATAGCATATATTGCACAACAACATGTATAATCATGGTATAACATATGATGATGAGGAAATAATCATGCTCATTTGAAAATCTATGACTTTCATGCCTTTTCAAAACAGCAGTTAATGATTATGAAATATGCGGTAAATACAAACACACATCAACAAAACACAATCATCAGTTCAGAATTTCAGATTCTGGACAGCAATCACACACATTAATCTCCAACATTCATCATATAAATAATCATGACACAACGGTCAAAACCCTCAATGAAATGCATATATGCTCATGCATAATTTTCTTGGAATCACCAAGGTGCAGTCACTCACAGACCAGCACAATTTAACGGCCCTCATGACCAGGGTGCAATCGCTCACAGATCAGCACCAGTGCAGACGCTCACAGTCCAGCACATCGTGTAGTCGCTCACAGACCAGCACGTTTGACAAAACCCAAGGTACAATCGCTCACAGATCAGTACCTAGTGCAGTCGCTCACAGACCAGCACTCGTGCAATCGCTCACAGATCAGCACGTGGTTGCGCATTTCAGGGTACAAACGCTCACAGTCCAGTACCAGTGCAGTCGCTCACAGACCAACACTTATATACCAAGGTACAATCGCTCACAGATCAGTACCTAGTGCAGTCGCTCACAGACCAGCACTCGTGCAATCGCTCACAGATCAGCACGTGGTTGCGCGTTACATTGTGGCCCATCGCGGGTACCACTTGACTATGCAATGCATGAGTATACAATGTTTCACTTCTCTAGAAACAGAATGCAAACTCAGAAATTCATGCTTTCCATCAAGTTTTAAAATATAACAGCACAGTTAGAAATCATCATCACAAATATGATTAAACAGTCAATTACTCATTCACACTTTGAAATGTTTTCCCAACCTCTCAAAATTCAGACACAGTGTTTAAAACTGGGATTTTTCTGGGATTTACGAATCTGTATTCGAATACAGCTCTTCTGTATTTGAATACAGAAGCCAAAAACAGTATAGAATCACTCTCTGTATTCGAATACAGCCCTCTGGTATTCGAATACAGAGGCAGATTTTAGTGCATAAATCACCTGTTTCAATTACAACAGTAAAGTTTATAAAACTTCATCACCACCATTTCAAAATCTCATCAAAAGTTCCACTTTAACTCACCACAACATCCCCAGTATTCCCCAAACACTCAGGGTTTTCAAAACACTCTTAAAACTTGAAATTTTCTGAAAATTCGAATCTGTATTCGAATACAGATCCCTTGTATTCTAATACAGAAGCATGAACTGTAGTTTTAACATTCTGTATTCGAATACAGCATGCCTGTAGTCGAATACAGAAGACCAAACCTTGAAAGTTTCAGCATTTCTCCCCTGTCCTTAAGGTTTTTCAAAACATCATCCCCTCCACTTTAAAACCATTTCACAGACCTCATTTAAATCATTTAAATCCTTCTCAAAGTTTCTTAATACTTCAAACATCACATGACAGTGATTAAAACTTGTTTTTTCTGGAAAACACGAATTTGTATTCGAATACAGCTTCCTTGTATTCGAATACAGGGGCTAAAAACTGAGTTTCTGGAAAAACTCGAATCTGTAGTCGAATACAGCTTGCCTGTAGTCGACTACAGATGAGAAGACAGAGTTAAAAATTTCACTTCTGTATTCGAATACGACAAGGTCGTAGTCGAATACAGATAGATGCGAATACATAAGCAAAAATCTTTCCTCTGTATTGGAATACAGGGCTCGTATTCGAATACAGGTTTGAAAACTTTAAAATAAAACAGAAACCTTGAAGGTTGTATTCGAATACACACATGCTGTAGTCGAATACACCTTCGAAAACCAGTGAAAGTTCAACCCTTTTCAAAACTGATTCTTTTAAAACAAACAGGCAACATCAAACAGATTCTGCACTTTTTCAAGAAGTTTCCTCATTTAAAATCCCTTTCTCTTTAAAAATCATCAACACCACCAGAATCATCACAAACAACCAGAATCAAAATCATTTTCATCACCAAAATCCGATAACATAAAACAGAATCAGAACCATTAACACCAGTTTATCCAAACAGAGACAGATGATCAATAATCAGAACATCATGCAACATTTCAGGGTTCTTACTCATCAGAGCAAACATGCAACATTTCAGTGTTCACACTCATCAGAACAAACATGCAACATTTCAGTGTTCACACTCATCAGAACAAACATGTATACATTCAGTATTCACAAAACACCAGAGCAAATCATGCATGCATTCAGTTTTCCCAAAACACCAGAGCGAACATGTATACATTCAGTTTTCTCAAAACACAACAGAATGACAAGCAAACATCACAGAACACTAAGCACCAACAGGATGCGTTTTGCATTTTAATGCCATTTTCAAAACAGTTTTAAAACAGCCAGTAAAACAGCCAACAACAACTTATCAGAATAATCACTTCTCAACAAAATGCATTTTCTTTTAAAATGTCATTTTTGAAAACAGTCTTTCTCTTAAAACATAACTGAAATAACACAAGTTTATGGCTCTAATGCAGCTAAAAGATGGAAGGTGCCCTTACCCTTGTAGCGTGTTCTGCTTCTGCTCTTGTTTCAGCTGTCGTTCCCCTTTTTGCGTCCAAAAACAGGTGGAAGCTGCTGCCTGAGTGTGCTGCTACCAAACTGGGTTCTTTGGCTTCGTAATGGAGCGGGGATTAACTTTACTATTGTGGGTTTTCTGGTTTGAGGTTTGGATTTCCAGTTTTTGGTGTTTGGAGGAATTCCCTCTTTTGAATTTAAAGAGCCCGTGAAGCTGTTTTTCAGAAACCAGGGGCAGAAATGGGAGGAAAATTACTGTTGCATGCAATCACTCATTACATGCAAAATAGGGAGGTGTGAGTTATGGTCTTAGTTCAGTATCCATGCCGTGTACTTATAGAATCACTTGAGTGCCTTCCTTCTTAAAAATACTAATAAAATAAAGCTGTATCATTTTCAGCACTTAATCCTTTAATTAACCACTAATCCTTAATTAATGGTCCAATTAATTTAATTACTCGAAATTAAATTAATTTAATTCTTCATCCAATAATTTTAATTCCTCTTCCAAAATAAATATTTATATATATATATATATTCACTTAAAACATACATATATTAAATATTTTACAAAAATTCCCAAAATACCCTTGACAATAATTCCAAAAATTAATATTTAAAATTAAGGGTCTTACATGATGCCTTTTGGAGTTACGAATGCACCAGCAATATTTATGGATTATATAAATAGGATCTTTAGCCCATTCCTGGATAAATTCGTGGTGGTATTCATCGATGATATTTTGATTTATTCAAAAGAGGAAGAAGAACATGAAGAACACCTACGTCAAGTTCTTGAAGTCTTACGCGAGAAGCAACTGTATGCCAATTTGTCGAAGTGCCAGTTTTTGCTAAAGAAAGTGAACTTCTTGGGACATGTGATAACAAAAGAAGGAATCGCTGTAGATCCGGCAAAGATTGAGACAATTCTTTCCTGGAAACAGCCCCAGACTATCACAGACATACGAAGTTTTGTCGGACTAGCAGGATACTACATGAGATTTATTGAAGGATTTGCCAAGATTGTAGCTCCTTTGACACAACTCACCAGAAAGAATCAACCGGTTGCATAGACGGAGAAGTGTGAGGAAAATTTTCAGTTGCTAAAGGAAAAGTTGACTTGTCAAAAAGCGAAAGTGGAACATCAACGACCTGCTGGAATGTTGCAGCCCCTGGATATACCGGAATGGAAGTGGGACAACATTTCCATGGATTTTATAACAGGACTGCCCAAGACAAGGAATAAGAATGATTCAATTTGGGTAATAGTGGATCGATTGACAAAGTCCGCACATTTCTTACATGTAAGGACCACTTACAAAGTAGATAAGCTGATGGAAATCTACATCACTGAGATTGTGAGGTTACACGACGTTCCATCGAGTATAGTATCGAACCGTGACCCAAATTTCACATCTCACTTTTGGGGAGCGTTGCATGAAGCTTTAGGAACAAAACTGAAATTGAGTTCCGCGTATCATCCGCAAACAGACGGACAGACTGAGAGAACGAACCAGTCCTTGGAAGATCTATTAAGAGCATGTGTGTTGGATGACAGACGAAACTGGGATGAAGTGTTGCCATGATTGAGTTTACTTACAACAACAGTTTTCACGCAAGTATTGGAATGGCACCCTATGAGGCTTTATATGGACGCAAGTGTCAGACGCCTTTATGCTGGTATAAGGACGAAGAAAGTAAGATTGTTGGACCTGAGATGGTGGAACAGACTACAGAGAAAATCAAGAGAATATAAGAGAAAATGAAAATTTCACAAGATCGTCAGAAGAGTTATGCGGACAAGCGTCGCAGACCTTTGGAATTCGAGCAGGGTGATCATGTATTTCTAAGGGTCACGCCTACAACTGGTGTGGGCAGAGCTATTAAGTCAAGAAAGTTGACTCCAAATTTATTGGACCATACCAGATTATTGCACGTATTGGACCATTGGCTTATCGGATCGTTTTACCTCCAATATTGTCCAATATTCACGACGTATTTCATGTGTCGCAGTTAAGGAAATACATTGCAGACCCGTCACATGTGATCGCACCAGATACAATTCAGCTGAAGGATAACCTGTCATTTGAAGTATTCCCTGTAAGGATTGAAGACAGGAAGATTAAACAGTTGAGGAACAAGGAAGTCCCACTAGTCAAAGTGATTTGGAATCTGATTACGGGAGACGCGACTTGGGAACTAGAGAGTAAGATGAGGGAGCAATATCCTCAGTTGTTTAGGGACATGTAGTTTCGAGGACGAAACTAATTTAAGGGGGGAGTAATGTAAGACCCTTAATTTTTAATTAAAATTATGGAATTAATTTTAAGTGTATTTTGGGGATATTTGTAAAATATTTAATATATGTATGTTTTGAGTAAATATATATATATATATATATATATATATATATTTATTTCGGAAGATGAATTAAAATTATTGGATTAAGAATAAATAAATTTATTATGAGTAATTAAATTAACGGACAGTTAATTAAGGGATTAGCGGCTAATTGCGACGAGACGGGTATAGTGCTGAAAATCAGAAAAGTGTCGGGTGAGGTGGCACTCACACAAGCTTATATATAGGAGTGAGAAGGATGGTGAAATCAGAACACCATTCCTCCTTCCTCACTGCCCATACTACATGTAACAGTACCCCTTTTCCCTCCCATTCTGTTTCTGTTTTCCTCCATTCCAATGCACGATTTCAAAAGAGATAAGAGGGAGTTTCTCAAAAGTGCCATTAATTGGAAACCTAGGCACCAAACCAGAAAACCCTCAGTACAAAAGTTGTTCCCCACACCATTACGGAGCTAGAGAACCCACTTTCGTAGCAGCGAACGCAAGACAAGAGCTTCGCCGTTTTTGACGCATACACGTGAGCAGTAGCAGAAACGCAACAAGGGTAAGGGCACCTTCCACTTTCTAGTTGCATTAGGGCTGTAAATGCATAACTGGCATAGCATTACTGATGTTTCATCACTGTTTTGAAGTAAAACTATTTTGCAATGACATTTTGAAAAAAATGAACAAAATGCAATCTGTGATGTTTGTTGTTCTGGTTGTTACTGCAATGCTGCTTGGTTTGTGTGGGAAAACTGAAAAACGTTTTGCATGTTATTTTAAAGATGATTAAAATACATGTTCATAAACTGTTTTGAATGTTGTTATAAAATGCGAAAACACATTCTGGTTGTGTTTGCTGCTATGTGATGATTTCTGTTTGACTGAATGTATTAATGTCATTCTGGTTGTGTGAGAAAACTGAAATGCTTTGCATGTTGTTCTGATGTTTGAGAAAGCTGAAATGCTTGCGTGATGTTCTGATGGTGTGAGAAAGCTGAAATGCTTTGCATGTTGATTCTGTTTGTGTGAGAAAGCTGGAATATGCTTTGCATGTTGTGTGGTTGTGTAAGCATACTGGAGAATACCATGCATGTTGTTTTGGAAATGCATGTTCTGGTTTTGGATGATTCTGATGTTGATCATTCTATTTCTTCTTCTGATGATTCTGGTGGTGACTATTTTGTTCTGTTTCTGGATGATCTGGTGTTGATGATTCTGCTTCTGTGTCTGTTTTGAGTGATTCTGGTGATGTTGATGTTTTAAAAAGAAAAGGGATTTTAAATGATGAAAATGTTTTCTGGAAAAGTGTTGAATCTGTTTTGATGTTTGGTTGTTCTTTTTTTAAAAGAAACAGTTTGAAATGTGTTGAAGTCTCAGGAAAAATTTCACTGGTTTTCGAAGGTGTATTCGAATACAACATGTGTGTATTCGAATACAACCTGTCAAGCTTCTGTTTTACTTAAGTTTTCAAACTTGTATTCGTATACGAGCCCTTGTATTCGAATACAGAGGAAGGATGTTTGCTTCTGACTTAACATCTGTATTCGACTACGACTTTGTCGTATTCGAATACAGAAGTGAAATTTTAACACAGCATTCACATCTGTATTCAACTACAGGCATGCTGTATTGGAATACAGAATGCTGGTTTTCACTAGTTTTGCTTCTGTATTCGAATTCAAGGGAGCTGTATTCGAATACAGATTCGATTTTTCCCAGAAACTCAGTTTTTAGTTTCTGTATTCGAATACAAGGAAGCTGTATTCGAATACAGATCCTATTTTCCAGAAAATCAAGTTTTAAAAACTGTCATGTGTATTTTAAAGTGTTGGGAAATATTGAGAAGGGTTTAAATGATTTAAAATGGAGTTTTGAAATAGTTTTGAAGAGGAGAGGATGATGTTTTGGAAACCTTTAATGACCTGGGAGGAAATGCTGAATTTACACATGTTCTGCCTTATGTATTCGACTACAGGTATGCTGTATTCGGATACAGAGTGTTGAAATTGCAGTTTTCAGCTTCTATATTCGAATACAAGGGGTTTGTATTCATATACAGATTCGAGTTTTCAGAAATTCCAAGTTTTTCAACAGTGTTTTATAAACCCTAAGTGTTGGGGAATATTGGGAATGTTGTGGTGAATTAAAATGGAACTTTTGGTGATATTTTGAAGTGGTGGTGATGAAGTTTTGAGACTTCACTGATGTAGTGAAAAATGTTGATTTGTGCACTGAGACTGCCTCTGTATTCGAATACCAGAGGGCTGTATTCGAATACATAATGTAATTCTGCACTATTTTTGGCTTCTGTATTCGAATACAGAGAAGCTGTATTCGAATACAGATTCGTATTTTCCAGAAATCTCAGTTTTAAACACCGTGTTATGAATTTTAAGAGTTTGGGAAAACATTGCAAAGTGTTAATGATTACTTGACTGTTTAGTCATGATTGTGATGATGATAATATTGATTGTGCTGAGATGTTTTGAAAGATGATGGAAAGGTTGAATTTTCCTGATAATGCATATTGTGTCAGTGAAGAGAAAACACTGCATATTCATACATTGCATAGTCAAGTGGTACCCGCGATGGGCCACAGAGTAATGCGCAACCACGGGCTGATCTTTTGAGCGATTACACTAGGTATTGATCTGTTGAGCGATTGTACCTTGGTATATAGGTGCTGGTCTGTTGAGCGACTGCACTGGTACTGGACTGTTGAGCCTCTGTACCTAGAAATGCGCAACCACGTGCTGATCTGTTGAGCGATTGCACGAGTGCTAGTCTATTGAGCGACTGCACTAGGTACTGATCTGTTGAGCGATTGTACCTTGGTATATGTCAAACATGCTGGTCTGTTGAGCGACTGCACGAGTGCTGGTCTGTTGAAGGACTGCACGAGTGCTGGTCTGTTGAGCGACTGCACGAGTGCTGGTCTGTTGAGCGACTGCACTGGTGCTGATCTGTTGAGCGATTGCACCCTGGTCTTGAGGGCCATAAAGTCATACATATTTAAAATGTGCTAGTCTGTTGAGCGACTGCACCTTGGTGATTCCAAGAAATTGTATACATGAGCATATACATATTGCATCGAGGGATTTACCGGTCGGTCACGATTTGGATTATATGAGGATGATTGGAAATTGATGTGTGTGAGTACTTTACAGAATCTGAATTTCTGATTAATTATTGTGTTTACTGAAGTGTTGGCTGTACTTACCACATATTTTCATAATAATTGGCTGCTGTTTTTGAAAAGGCATGTATGTCATTAAATTTCAAATGAGCATCATTATTTTCATCATTCTCATATGTTATACCATGGATATAATTGTTGCTATGAAATATATGCTAAGTGATTAAATTGTGGAAATTATATTGTGGAAATTGGGCTTTTCCCTCAGATGCCCCCCAAACCCATGACACCCGTGGGTCCCGAGACGACGGAAACGTCCCTTGACTTCATTGATCATGTCGTGCCTACTGCTTGGGTTTACAACCCCACCTCAAGAAGGGCTACATACACGGGGATATTGAAGAGGACTTGTAGGACTGACGGAGTGGTGCACTACGTGGAGCACAGCTATGCGAGGAGTCACCACTCCTACGGTGGCCTCCGTCTCAACCCCTCTAGCTGGTTCCTCTGCATCATCAAAAATTCCGTGAGCCTCCAATACCAAACGGGAAGGCACGGGAAAGTCAATCTCGCATAGCTGTGCTCCACGTAGTGCACCACTCCGTCAGTCCTACAGGTCCTCTTCAATCTCCCCGTGTACGTAGCCCTACTTGAGATGGGGTCGTATACGCAAGCAGTAGGCACAAAACGATGAATGAAGTCGAGAGACGTTTCCGTCGTGTCGAGACCCACGGGTGTCATGGGTTTGGGGGGCATCTGAGGGCAAAGCCCAAATTCCACATATAATAGGAAAGGGTCACCGACCGAAATTAACAAATAAACACATAGCATTTATATCACAGAACAAATACACCCATGGTACAACATATGACAATGATGAAAAATAAAGATGCTCATTTTGAATTTTCATGACATGTATGCCTTTTCAAAACAGCAACCAATTAATATGAGAAATATGTTGTAAGTACAACCAACACTTCAGCAATCACAATCATTTATCATAAATTCAGATTTCATAAAGTACTCACACACATCACTTTCCAATCATCATCACATAACCAATGTCGTGACCCACCGGTAATTCCCCCGATGCAATATGTATATGCTCATGTATACAATTTCTTGGAATTACCAAGGTGCAGTCGCTCAACAGACCAGCACATTTTAAATATGTTTGACTTTAATGGCCCTCAAGACCAGGGTGCAATCGCTCAACAGATCAGCTCCAGTGCAGTCGCTCAACAGACTAGCACTCGTGCAGTCGCTCAACAGACCAGCACGTTTGACATATACTCAGGTACAATCGCTCAACAGATCAGTACCAGTGCAGTCGCTCAACAGACCAGCACTCGTGCAATCGCTCAACAGATCAGCACGTTTTTGCGCATTTCAGGGTACAATCGCTCAACAGATCAGTACCAGTGCAGTCGTTCAACAGACCAGCACTCGTGCAATCGCTCAACAGATCAGCACGTTTACGCATTACTCTGTGGCCCATCGCTGGTACCACTTGACTATGCAATGCATGAATATGCAGTGTTTTCTCTTCACTGAAACAGTATGCATTATCAGGAAATTTCAACCTTTCCATCATTTTTCAAAACATCTCAACACAATCAATATCATCATCATCACAACCATGATTAAACAGTCAAACAATTATTAACACTTTACATTATCTCACAATTCCGTTCTTAATTATCATAATTCTTTCCCCCAACTCTTAAAATTCATACAACAGTGTTTAAAACTGAGATTTCTGGAAAATACGAATCTGTATTCGAATACAGCTTATCTGTATTCGAATACAGAAGCCAAAAACAGTGCAGAATTAACACTCTGTATTCGAATATAGCTTCCTTGTATTCGAATACAAAGGCTGTCACAGTGCAAAACCAATATTTTTCACTACATCAGTAAAGTCTCAAAAACTTCATCACCACCACTTCAAACTATCACAAAAATTCCATTTTAATTCATCACAAACCTTCCCAATATTCCCCAACACTTAGGGTTTATAAAACAATGGTGAAAAACATGGAATTTCTGAAAAACCAGGATCTGTATTCGAATACAACCCCCTTGTATTTGAATACAGAAGCATGAAACTGCAAATTCAACATTCTGTATTCGAATACAGCATGCCTGTAGTTGAATACAGAAGACAAAACATTGTAAATTCAGCATTTTCTCCCAGGTCATTAAAGGTTTCCAAAACATCATTATCTCCTCTTCAAAACTATTTCAAAGACTCAATTTTAAATCATCTTAACCCTTCTCAATGTTCCCCAACACTTTAAGGTTCACATGACAGTGTTTAAAACTTGATTTTCTGGAAAACACGAATTTGTATTCGAATACAGCTTCCTTGTATTCGAATACAGAAGCTAAAAACAAAGTTTCTGGAAAAACCTGAATCTGTATTCGAATACAGCTCCCTTGTATTCGAATATAGAAGCAAAAATTGTGAAAGTCAGCATCCTGTATTCGAATACGAGACTGTTGTAGTCGAATACAGATGCGAATACAGTGTTAAAATTTCACTTCTGTATTCGAATACGATAGAGTCGTAGTCGAATACAGATGTTAAGTCAGAAGCAAAAATCCTTCCTCTGTATTCGAATACAGAGGCCCGTATTCGAATACAAGTTTGAAAACTTGAGAAAAACAGAAGCTTGGAAGGTTATATTCGAATACACTCATGCTGTATTCGAATACACCTTCGAATTCAGTGAAAATTTTCCTTTGACATCAACACATTTTCAAACTTTTTCTTTTGAAAAACCAACAATACACCAAAACAGATTCAGCATTCTTTTGAACCACAAAACTCAGGCATTTTTCATCAATAATAACTTTTTCCAGAAAAACACTTTCATCATTTAAAATCCCTTTTCTTTGAAAACATCAGCAACACCAGAATCTCCCAAACCAGAATCACCCAAAACAGATTGTCAATCACAACAGAACAGACATTTTTTTTAACATTTACATTCTGATTATTTCTCAAAACACATGCAAAGCATTTCCAGCTTTTTCACACAAACAGAACAACATGCAAAGCATTTCAGCTTTCTCACACCATCAGAACAACATTAACACATTCAGCCAAACAACAAGCATCACATACACCCAAAACACCAACATAGTGCATTTTCGTATTTTATAACAACCAGCATAACAGTTTTTTTTTAAAATATGCATTTTGATCATCTTCAAAATAACATGCAAGACATTTTTCAGCTTTCCCACACAAACAAAACAACATTACTGCATTCAACCAAACAGCAACCATCACAGAATCATTACACATCAACAGAATGCACTTTCTTCATTTTTTTCAAAATGTCATTGCAAAAACAGTTTTTCTTTAAACAATGATGAAAACATCGTAAGGTCATGACAGTTATGCATTTACAGCCCTAATGCAACTAGAAAGTGGAAGGTGCCCTTACCCTTGTTGTGTTTCTGCTACTTCTCACATTTCTGTTTTCGTTCCCGTTTACGCGTCAAAAATCGGCGAAACTCCCGTTTGCGTTTGCTGCTACGAAAATAGGTTCTCTAGCTTCGGAATAATGAGGGGAACAACTTTTGTACTGGGGGTTTTCTGGTTTGGTGCTTAGATTTCCAATTAATGTCACTTTTGAAGAACTCCCTCTTTTTTTTTGAAATCGTGAACAGAATTCAGAATACAGCTCTTTAAGTTCATAAACCATTGTTTAAAACTAAAATTTTTGAAAAAAAAGTAAGCTGTATTCGAATACAGCTCCCTTGTATTCGAATACAGAGGCAAAAACAGTGAAAAATCAGCATTCTGTATTCGAATACGACAGGGTCGTAGCCGAATACAGTGGCAAAAATTGCAGTCCTGTATTCGAATACGACAGGGTCGTAGCCGAATACAGAGGCTAAGTCAGAAGCAAAAATCCCTTATCTGTATTCGAATACAGAGGCTTGTATTCGAATACAAGTTCAAAAATTTGAATAAAACTGAAGTTTTGCAGGCTGTATTCGAATACACCTTCGAATTCAGTGAAATTTCACAGAAAACTTCAACACGTTTTCAAATTCTTTTCTTTGAAAACCAACACAACACCAAAATAAAATCACCATTCTTTTGAAACCCTAAAACTCAAAACATTTTTCATCAACAACAGATTTTCCAGAAAACACTTCCACCATTTTAAATCCTTTTCTTTTTAAACCATCATTATCACCAGACTATTTCACCATAACAGAAACAGAATCACCAACACCAGAACAACATTGATGTATTCAGTCAAAACAGCAAACATCACATATCATCAAACCTCGACAGAATGCATTTTTCGCATTTTATAACAACATGCACAAGAGTTTTATCAACATATGCATTTTGATCATCCCCAAAACAACATGCAAAACATTTTCCAGCTTTCCCACATAAACAGAACAACGTTGGTATATCAACCAACACAGCAACATCACAGATCATTTAAAACATCAACATAATGCATATTTCATCCTTCAAAACGACATGCAAAACAGTTTTTCTTCAAAAATAATAATGAAACATTATTAATGCCATAACAGTATGCATTTACAGCCCTAATGCAATCTAGAAAGTGGAATGTGCCCCTTACCTCTGTTAAGTTTCTGCTCCCGTTCACGTTTCCGCGTCAAAAATCGGCGAAGTTTCTGTTTGCGTTTGCCACTTCCAAAGTTAGTTCTCTAGCTCCGTAATGAGGAGAGGAACAACTTTTGTTCTTGGTACTTGGTGGTTTGGTGCTTGAATTTCCAAGTAATCTCACTTTTGAGCAACTCTTTTTTTTTTCTACGAACTAGAAACAGAATGGGAAGGGAAGAATACGGTTACTGTTTCATGCAGTATGGAGGAGGAAGTGTTTTCTGTCTTTGCTCTTCCTTCTCACTCATATATATAGGCATATGTGGGTGCCACCTCATCAAAAATAATACTATAATATTGCTGGACCCTCCAGCACTTAACCGGTTTCGTCGCAATTAGCTGATAACCTATTAATTAACTGTCCGATAATTTAATTACTCGTAATTAAATTAATTTGCTCTTCATCCAATAATTTTAATTCATCTTCCAAAAATAAATATTTATATATATATATATATTCACACAAAACATACATATATTAAATATTTTACAAATATCCCCAAAATACACTTAATATTAAATCCATAATTTAATTTTTAAATTTAAGGGTCTTACAATAATCAAGAAAAATGGCTAGGTAAGAGTTTGCATTAATTATTGTAGCCTGGATTTAGCCACATAAAAATATGAGTATGGAATTCCAGTAGCTATCATGTTAGTTGATGTTGCGGCTAGCCATGCTGTCCTTACCTTCATGGAAGGGTACTTAGGATTCAATCAAATGTTTATCACCGAGCAAGACATTATGAATGAATTGTCATGCCTTTCAGAATCTTGGGATCTACGAGTGGATTACAAAATATGAAATATCGTAGAGGACAATTGTATTTTGTAGAAGTTCTTACATATTTTATGTTTGTTCTATCATTTTAGTTATGTACTTTGTAAGTTAGTAATATTTTTCTTTGTTCCAAATATATATACTATTTTATTGCCCCCATCAAAGAAAATATCTAGATCCACCACTTGTAGATTGTCACGCCTTTCGTACTGAGTAGATTGACATGCATTTCATAAGAAAACATTTAGATGCCTATGGGGCTCTTGGGATCTATGAGTGGATTGTCATGTTTTCATACTAAAAAATGCAGGTGTTGTCTATAAAATGGTTATGAATACAGTCTTCCATAACCTTATTGGAAAAATCATTGAGGGATACATTGATGATAAAGTCAAGTCCTCAAACTTCCAACGTCATCCAGAACAGGTGGAACATGCTTTGAAAAGAATGAGACTCCATGATATGAAGATGAACCTATCAAAATGAATATTTGATGTATTACTTGGGACTTTTTAGGTTTCCTAGTACCAAATAAAGAGGTTGAAGTGGATAAAAACAAAGCTACGGCCATATTGAAGTTAGACTTTCTACTACCAAAAAAGAATTGCAAAGTCTTATGGGGAAGATTATCTTCCTGATGAGGTTAATGTCAAATTCAGTTGGCCAAATGAAATCTTTTTCACCTTTGCTTCAACTGAAAGACTTAGAGGAATTGGTTTGGGGGAAGTACAACAAAATAATTTTGACCGAATCAAGGAGGCTTTAGGTAACCCACCAGTTCTTATGCCACCAATGCCAGGTAAACCACTCAAGTTATATATTGCAACTAAACATGATTCAATCGACTACGCTCATACCTAGGATGCCAATGATAGTACATAAAGAGCAGTGTACTATCTTATCAAATATTAAATGATGTAAAAACTAGAAATTATTATTGTCATTGTTTATGCTTGTACCAAACTGGAATATCATTTATTCACAAGGGAACTTTTAGTTTTTTGGCAATATTTACATAGTTAGGTATATAGTCAATAGACCCGTTTTGCAAGGTATACTAATGAAGTTGGCCATAAAACTTAATTCATTTGCATTAAAATTTGTGCCACTACGAGAAGTAAAGTGTAAGACCCTTAAATTTTAATTAAAATTATGGAATTAATTTTAAGTGTATTTGGAGATATTTGTAAAATATTTAATATATGTATGTTTTGAGGAAATATATATATATATATATATATAAATATTTATTTTGGAGGATGAATTAAAATTATTGGATGAAGATTAAATTAATTTAATTACGAGTAATTAAATTAATCGGGCAGTTAATTAAGGATTAGTGGCTAATTACAAGACAATTAAGTGCTGAAGGATTCAGCATTATTTTAACATTATTTTGGGTGAGGTGGCACCACAAAAGCCTATAAATAGGAGTGAGAATGATGGTGAAATAAGAACACCATCCCTCCTCCCTCACTGCCCATACTACATGTAATAGTGCTGCATGTAACAGTACCCATTTCCCTCCCATTCTGTGTGCTGTTTCTGCCTTCCCCATTTCCAGTCACGACTACAAAGATAAAAAGAGGGAACTCTTCAAAGTGCCATTACTTGGACATCCAAGCACTGAAACACCAAAACCCCAGTACAAAAGTTATTCCTCATACCATTACGGAGCTAAAGAACCCAGTTTCGTAGCAGCAAACGCAGGCTACAGTTTCACCGGTTTTTGGCGCAAAAACGGGAACGACAGCAGAAACGAGAGAAACAACAGAACACGCAACAAGGGTAAGGGCACCTTCCACTTTCTAGTTGCATTAGGGCTGTAAGTGCATAACTTTCATGGCATTACTAGTGTTTTCATTACTGTTTTGAAACTGGTTTGCCTGATGCTTGAAAGAAATGAGAAATGCATTTTTTTGATGTTTTAAAAGCTCTGTGATGATTGCTGTTTGGGCTGAATGCACTAAAGTTGTGTTGTTTATGTGGGAAAGTGGAAAATGTCTTGAATGTTATTTTAAACATGATTTAAAAATGCATGTTCATAAAACTGTTTTGAAAATTGTTTTGAAATGCAAAAATGCATTCTATTTGTGTTTTGCTGCTCTGTGATGCTTGCATGTTATTCTGATGTGTTGTGAAAGCTGAAATGCTTGCATATTGTTCTGATGTGTTGTGAAAGCTGAAATGCTTGCATATTATTCTGATGTGTTGTGAAAGCTGAAATGCTTGCATGTTATTCTGATATTGAGAAAGCTGAAATGCTGTATGATGTTCTGATGGCTTGAAAGTCTGGATGATTTTGATGATTGATCATTCTGTTTCTGTTTCTGGATAATTTGGTGTTGATGATTCTGATTCTGTTTCTGTTATGAGTGATTCTGTGATGTTGATGATTTTAAAAAAAGAAGGGATTTTTAATGAGGAAAGTATTGTCTGGAAAAAATGCTGAATGTGTTTTGATGTTTGGTTATTTGTTTTTAAAAGAAAATAGTTTGAAAAGGGTTGAAATCTCAGGAAAATTTCACTGGTTTTCGAAGGTGTATTCGAATACAACATGACTGTATTCGACTACAACCTGTAAAGTTTCTGTTTTACTTAAGTTTTCAAACTTGTATTCGAATATGAGCCCCTGTATTCGAATACAGAGGAAGGATTTTTGCTTCTGTATTCACATCTGTATTCGACTACGACCATGTCATATTCGAATACAGAAGTAGAATTTTAACACTGTATTCGCATCTGTATTCGACTACAGGCATGCTGTATTCGAATACAGAATGTAGATTTTCACTAGTTTCAGCTTTTGTATTCGAATACAATGGATCTGTATTCGAATACAGATTCGTGTATTTCCAGAAGCTCAGTTTTTAGCTTATGTATTCGAATACAAGGAAGCTGTATTCGAATACAGATTCGTATTTTCCAGAAAATCAAGTTTTAAACTCTACCTTGTGAATTTTAAAGTGTTGGGAACTTTGAGAAGGGTTAAAGTGATTTTAAATAGAGTTCTTGAAATATCCTTGAAGAGGAGAGGATGATGTGTTGAAAACCTTTAATGATCTGGGAGAAAATGTTGAATTTTTCAAGGTTTTGTCTTTTGTATTCGACTACAGGCATGCTGTATTCGAATAGAGAATGTTAAAATTGCAGTTTCATGCTTCTGTATTTGAATACAAGGGGTCTGTATTCGAATACAGATTCGATTTTCCAGAATTTCCAAGTTTTTAAGAGTGTTTTGTAAACCCTGAGTGCTTGGGGAATGTTGGGATTGTTGTGGTGAATTAAAATGGAACTTTTGGTGATATTATGAAGTGGTGGTGATGAAGTTGTTAAGACCTTACTGATGTAATGAAAGATGTTGTTTTGTGCACTGAGACTGCCTCTGCATTCGAATACCAGAGGGCTGTATTCGAATACAGAGTGTAACTCTGCACTGTTTTTGGCTTATGTATTTGAATACAGAGAAGCTGTATTCGAATACAGATTCGTAAAATTCCAGAAAATCCCAGTTTTGAACACTGTATTTGAATTTTAAGAAGTTTGGGAAAACATTTCAAAATGTTAATGAATACTTGGCTGTTTAGTCATGTTTGTGATGATGATAATCTTGATTGTGCTGAGATTTTTAAATATGATGGAAAGGCATGAATTTTCTGATTTTGCTTACTGTTTCCAGAGAAGTGACACACTGCATATTCATGCATTGCATAGTCAAGTGGTACCCGCGATGGGCCACAGAGTAATGCGCAACCACGTGCTGATCTGTTGAGCGATTGCACGAGTGCTGGTCTGTTGAGCGACTGCACTAAGTACTGATCTGTTGAGCGATTGTACTTTGGTATATAGGTGTTGGTCTGTTGAGCGACTGCACTGGTACTGGACTGTTGAGCGTCTGTACCCTGAAATGCGCAACCACGTGCTGATCTGTTGAGCGATTGCACGAGTGCTGGTCTGTTGAGCGACTGCACTAGGTACTGATCCGTTGAGCGATTGTACCTTGGTAAATGTCAAACGTGCTGGTCTGTTGAGCGACTGCACGAGTGCTGGTCTGTTGAGCGACTGAACTAGGTGCTGATCTGTTGAGCGATTGCACCTTGGTCTTGAGGGCCGTTAAAGTCAAACATATTGTGCTGGTCTGTTGAGCGACTGCACCTTGGTGATTCCAAGAAAATTGTATACATGAGCATATACATATTGCATTGAGGGATTGACCGGTGGGTCACATTTGATTATATGATGAATGAGTGGAAATTGAATGTGTGTGAGTACTGTTCAGAATCTGAATTTCTGATTTAATGATTGTGATTTGCTGATGTGTTGTTTGTACTTACCACATATTTCATAATAATTGGCTGCTGTTTTTGAAAATGCATATATGTCATTAAATTTCAAATGAGCATGATTATTTTTCCTCATCATCATATGTTATACCATGGATATAATCGTTGTTGTGAAATATATGCTATGTGATTATTTGTTAATTTCGGTCGGTGACCCTTGCTATTATATTGTGAAAATTGGGCTTTGCCCTCAGATGCCCCCCAAACCCATGCCACCCGTGGGTACCCGAACGACGGAAACATCGTTAGACTTCCTTGATCGCTATTCGCGCACTGCTTGGGTATTTGACCCCATCTCAAGCAGGGCGACTTACACGGGGTGGTTGCAGAGGACGAGCAGGACCAACGGCGTAGAGGATTTTGTGGAGCGCACTCATACGAGTATAGATTTTCCTGTGCCTTCCCGTCTGGTATTGGAGGTGCACGGAATTTTCGATGATGCTGAGGAGTCAGTTAGAGGGGTTGAGACGGAGGCCACCGTAGGAGTGGTGACTCCCAACCCGATGATTGGAGGAGTTGTACATGAGTCCGAGGCAGAAGGGAAGAATGATGAGCCGAAGCCAGTAGCAGCTGAGATTCCGGGTCCGTCTAGGATCTCCGACGATTGTTATGAGATTCTGGTGCCGCCGAAGCGACCGAGACTATATATTGATCTGACTTCTGAGGAGACCGACCCTTCTTTGTATGATGAGGAGGAGGAGGAGGTCACATCGAGGCGAGCGGCAGATTCGGAGGAGACTTGCTTGGGATGCAGACGAAATCTGTGCTACTGTAGCTTTAGCGCATGATCTGTTAAACTCGATGTATTAGGATTTGAGCTGGAAATGTATTTTGTTTTTATTTTGAAAAGATTGTTGTACTACTTATTCCGCACTCTGATATTGTCTTTTGGGAATGCTATGATATTATTATCTTTCAAAAATGTCTCATTGTTTATTTATTAAATTTCCAGAATTAAGTATTTATTGAGATTACGATGAATTTATTTTCATCGATTAATCCACAGTGTACTATTTAATGAAAAACTTTATTTTAATTAAATCTGGAAAATCATTTTATTATTGAAAAAAAAAATGCACCCGCGCTGTGTTTTAAACTCGGGGTGTTACATAAAGGGTCAATCTATGGCGCACTTTTTAGAACAACATCCGTGCATAGAAGTCCAAGATCCATTAGTCTAGATGAACATTGTTGTGACTGTCAAACACTTGATTTTGATGTTTGAGGATCTAAATTTGGATTTTTGATGTTTATCCAATGACATAAACAAACTTATTGGATGGCCTACATTGGTTAAGAACAAAAATGGATTACAATAAGTCGAGTGATGACGAAAATGACCTAAATGTTAATCTAATGACACAAACGCAATTATTGGATGAACTACATTGGTTAAGAACAAAAATGGATTAGAATAAGCTGAGTGATGACGAAGATGACCTAAATGTTAATCCAATGACACAAACACACTTATTAGATAAACTACATTGTCTAAGAACGAAAATGGATTAGAATAAGCCTTGGGATGACGAAAATGACCTAAATGTTAATCCAATGACACAAACACACTTATTGGATGAACTACATTGGTTAAGAACGAAAATGGATTAGAATAAGCCGAGTTAGCATCATTATCATTAGCCATGAAGGGATAATTTTGATGTTTAAAGGCCAACTAGATCTTAAGTTTTCCAATAATCATGTAAAAAATGAAGCCATAATTACAAGGCTGAGGATACTGGTAAGCATGGTGACAAATTATGACCACATACAGGTCAAGGGAGATTCACAGTTAGTAGTGAAACAAATCACTAGGGAATACCAATGCTTGAATCCAAACCTCCAAAGAAGCTGCAAAACGGCTAGCAAACTACTGCGTATGTTTTTTGGTGCAGTTGTCTTACACGTCCCTCATGAAGAAAACGAGGAGGCTATTTAATTAGCTCAACAAGCATTCGACTATAAAGAAATACCTTTTGATTGTATTCATGAGAAGTATCCTATGGAAGGATGCCTTCAGGTGGTTGACTCTTGGATTAAAAAGTTAGTCGACTACTTACAAGCTTTCTTAACCTTAAGCGATTTCAAGTTGAAGCAAAATTACTTAACTATGTATTGGTAGATGGGGATCTATATGAAAGAGGATGCAATGGCGTTCTCTTAAAATGTGTAGAGAGTACAAAGTCTCACAAAATCATTGTTGACGTACATGAAGGACATTGTGGATCCCATATCTCTGGTCCCATAATGAAATGGTTGATTTATAGCCATATATATTATTGGCCCACCATAACAGTTGACTGCTTTCAGTACGCTAAAGGATACGAAACATGTAAGTTGCATGGACCTATACAAAGGGTACCAACTAATGATTAAACTGTGGCGCTTCAAAGGATGAGCAATGGATCTAATTAGGAAAATATATCCAACTTCATCAAAAAGACATATCTTCACCATAGTAGTTACTGATTATTTTACCAAATGGGCATAAGTTCAACCTATGATAATTGTGGGTCAAAATGAAGTAATCATGTTTATTCAACACCAAATAATGTACAAATTTGTCATTCTTGAACTTACTACAATTGATCAAGGGACAATGTTTACTAGTGACAAAGTGGTAGCCTTCATGTAGAAGTTTGGACTGAACGTAATAAATTCATCTTGCTATTATGGTCAAGCTAATGGACATGCTGAGGCAACCAATACAATCATCATTGACCTAAAAGTGGCTCGAAACCTTACAACATGTCCTATGAGCCATAAGGAATTGTAAAACAACTGCAATAGCTTTCACCCCTTATCGCCTCAACTATTGTCAAGATGTAGTTCTCCTTTTAGAGATTAATGTAGCTTCACTTAGAGTTGTTAAAAAAAGAAAACTCAACATTGATGAATATCAACAAGCTATCTTGATGGAAATGGATTCCTTAGATGAGCAACGAGAATTCAAAGATTGAGAATGGAAAAAGTTTATAACAAATTAGTTAAACTCAAATGATTTTTTGCCGAGAATAAAGACCCCAAGTTTGGGAAAAGTTTGCCAAACTAGGAATGACCCTTCATTGTTAGCAAAGTTTTTAGTGGAGAATCCTATCGACTAGTGAATATGGAGGTGAAGAATTAAATAGTAGCATAAGTTGAAAATACTTAAAGAAATATTATCCTACAGTTTGGAAAAGTATTGTGAATCATCATCGATTAAAAAGTTGATATCAACAAGCCGACTACCTTGCCAATTAAAAGTTACAAAAGAAAAGCCTATGCAAATAGATCTTGAGCTTCCTCCTCCACATAATCTTACACATTATCTTCATTAAGAGGAAGAGAACTTTCAATGGGAACCTCTAGTTATTGAGTCTCTTCATCTACTACCTCGTCTAAAGTTCTCCTAAACTTCACGCTTAAGCTTCAACCCCTCTTGGCTGGTGGAAAAATCTAGATAAAGACCTACCTTTTGAGACAGTAAAGGTTTCAGCTCACCATCAATACGCATGCTCGGTGTACAAGATAACTCTTCAATGTTTGAAGCTATGATTAAAGTAATGATCAAAGTGGTGGTTAAAGGGGTGACCAATGGTGGTTGACAATGGCCAAAAAGATAGTCAGAGTGGTAGTTGAAGCGGTGGCCAATATTTGTTAAAGTGGTTGTTAGAGTGGTGTTCAACGGTGGTCAAAATAGTGATTGGAGTGGTACTTGGTGGTGGCCAATGGTGGTTGAAATGGTGATTGATAGCCACTAGTCGTGACATGCTATAGTTAAAACCAAAACAAAAATTATAAAACCTTTTTTTTTTTTTTTTGAGTTTTAAGAACAAATTATTTTCAAAATAAGTGAAAAAACCAACTTAATCTCATGTTACCCGACCATGTTTTGTTTTCAAAATGAACTTTGAAAATAAAATACCAAAAACATAGAACTACCCCTAACGAGCCCTAAATTTATTGGATTGTAGTAAGAAAATATGCTAATACTTGGAGAAAAAAGATAAGTTAGAAAAATTAAAAACTGAAATAATAAAGAAATGTTTAAATTGATTAGACGAGTAAACTTTCCCCATCACCTGCCTCATCTAAAATATTAGGTTAACGGTTGGCTCAGGGGCTTTACTTGGTAATGTACGTTAATAACATTACAATTAACGTATCCGTTTGGTTATATGTGTTAGGAAAAATCTCAAATCAAGTGTTTTGAAGATAAATAAACAAGTTAATTAATTTCTAATCATGATTCTAATTTGTTGTTATTTAACTTGTGTTTTTGAGTGTTTTATTCAAATATAGGTGATCAAATTCATTCATACAACAATCAACGATCTCATCATGATATAAATAAAAGAACATCATCCCTTAACTGAACTGGAAATTGATTACAAGATCATTATGGGGTAATCAAGATCATTCTGGTGTATGAAGATCATTTTGGTTTATCAAAGATCAGTCTGGTGTATCAAGATCATTCTGGTTATTTCGTTTTTAAGGACACAAGTAAAAAGAATATCAAAACAATAATCAAGCCTAGAAGTCTAACTAAAGGTCCAAAGAAGCAAAACAGCCTCTAGATCAATTACCAGATCAATCTCCAGATTGATGAGCTACAAGCAAGGACATCTAAGACATGTTTTGAGCTGGTTTTTATTTATAGAGTCAAAAAACATGTTTTGGCACGACGCTGGTTGTTTCGCATAAAAATAAAGTCTCCTACTCTCTAAAAGGTAATCTTATCATTACTAATTCTTCAATTTGTGTTTGTTGTTGAATTTGAAATACTCATATTTAATAGAAAGGAAGGTTCGTCACACATACCACAAAAATTACCCACTTATAGAAAACAAAAGGAGGTTGTAGTTTCGTCCTTTACTTTGAATTTTAAGAGGTTATTTTCAATGGGTTAAACTTTGAAAAAGTTTAATCAGTCTATTTTTTTTCTAGAAGTGTGATAACTCCACACTTTATCAAGGTCTCAATGACTTTCTCAGCATCAATGGCTAACCTAGCAATATTAAACATCTTTATCCTATTAACCTTTCAAGATGCAAATGAGACCTCTTCGTCAAAAATTAAATAAAATTCAAGAAACCTTTCGTGCTCCAATCCAACACCTAGTTTGCAATGATTTTTTGACAAGATATCATTCCATGCTTCTAAGACTGAATACTAAAAAGGAGTAAGAAGAGGCGTGCAGGAATATAAAAATATTTATTAAAAGAATCATTTTAATTTTAAATTACATAATTATCTATAAGTTTAGATTATTTTAAAAAACAAATAACTGGGGTTTTGGTTCATGTGAAAAGGTGCACAATGATAAAATACTTCTTCACAAAAAATGGTGAATATACTATAACATTCTCCATAATATATATATATATATATATATATATATATATATATATATTAAAATATCCTTATATAAATTTATATTATACAAATATATTTATGTTATAAAATTATTGTAATTGTGTGTTATATTTTGATGTATGACAATCTTTATGTCAAGGCTATTTTTAAAATATTTAATATAAATCAAATTAACAGTCATGTAATACAATTGGTTATTGATCCGGATTTTAAAAAGAAACATAAATAAAATAATTTGTCATCTTTTAGTAAATTAATTGTGTTCTAAAAGTAAATAAAATAATTCTTCCAGCAGTAAAAGAAACGCAATATGGACCCTTGAAATATTTTATCCTCTATATGTTTAATTATGTATATCTGAATTTGAAAGGTATAATTGGGTGTTAATTTGATTTATATATCATGAACTTTATTTTTTATCCTTTACATATAAATTATATAAATTATGCATGTTGAAATTGTAAATATTGAACGAAAAAATATTAAATATTTGTATTTAACATATTAAATACTATTTAAATAAATATGTAGATTTTTAAAATAAGTTTTTAATTTCACTTTAACACAAAAACATAGAAAACGGAACGATCTCTTAATTTTTGGACCGGGATTATAGAAAGTGTAGAATATCGATTATTGTTTGATAAAAGTGGATTAAGGAAAAAGTTGTCATTTCTAGTCTAGGTTTATTGGGGACATAGGGTAACCATGGCCACCCTAAGGTTCTTAAGAATTTTTAAAAAATACTACTATCTTCGGTCTTTTTTATAAGAAATGTTTGAGTTATAATTTAGTTAATAAAATTTGATGTATTTGGTCCATATTATGAACCAAATATATCAATTTTTGTTGATAAAATATATAAGAAAAATTACAAAAATAACTATACCATAATTATTATTCAGTGCTGGAGTCACTGAATATTGAAGATTGACCTGGAAAGTTGTATTTTGGGGAGGTGGTAAAGTAGGATTCCTCCGTCAGCTTCTCGTATAAGGAGGGGATGTACCCGCACATACTCCGATGATCAAGTAAGAATTTTCCAGAGTGTGAGAGAAATTTAGGTAAGAATTTGTGTGTACCTTTATGATCTAGAGAGGTAAATTTATATAGGAATTCCTCATAGAATTTCTGGAACGTTTTCGTGATGGTCATTAGGAATCAATAAATGATCATTGAGGTACCTTCTCATGCTAGACAGGTGTCCATTTTCTTTGTGCTAAGTGGTCGGCATCTAGTGGCTATGATTATGATATGATTGCCATCGAGAGGTCGTGATTAGAAGTCTAGATTATCTAGGATAGCCCATCACTTTGGATTCCATTTGGGTGAGCGGCTTGCCCTAAATTCAAGAAGGTTCTGCATTGTCACATACTGGATTGAGTCGACTGGTATTGCGTGAAGTAGCAATATCGATTTACAAGAAAGGGGGGTTTGAATTGTAAATCCGCCCTTTTAAAATTCCTGTTAAAAACTTAAGAAAATAACTCAAGATTGATCTTGGTTGTGAAAACAGAAAAAGGAGAATGTTTCTTGGTTTTCACCAGAAAATAGAGAACGTTCTTAGTTAGTTAAAATCAACAGTTCAGTTTATCTATTTAACTTGATAATTAATAGACTGAAAGTTGTTGGAACCAAGTTGGTTCTAAGTACTTAGGATTTTGATGCTTACCAATGTACTCAATGTAAACATATTTTGTACTTTGAATTATTAAGTTAAATGCTCCAGAAACTGAAGAAAACAGAAGCAGAGATCAAAGGATTCCAGAAAAATGAATTCAGGATTGACCAGAAGATATCCAGGAATGTCAAAAACATGACCAGAAGATATCTTTGATGGCCCAGATCAGAAGGAATAAAAATCAGAATGAAACATGGATCATACCATTGGAAAGCCTGACAGAAGGAGAGTTGTTCCAGAAAAACAGGAATCAAATATCAATTTTATTCCAGAATTTATTTTGACCAGAAGATGGCCTGGCAGTGAAAAATTACACAGCCCAGACTTGTTCCAGACTTGACCAGAAGGTAAGTTTATGAGTCCAGAACAAGATGATCAATCTAGATTTGGCCCAGACCATAAGATGGCATGATTCAGGGCATGGAACTAAGTCCAGAACAAAAGAAATGAGTTCCAAAATCAACCCAGACCTGGTCGAAAATCAAAGGTAAAATGTCCAGATTGAAATATTTTTTGATCAAGTTTATTTCAGTTTGTTCCAGACCAAATTCCAGAATCTGTCCAGATCAGAGTAAAAGTATCCAGATCAATGGTTCAGAAATAATTTTTTGAGTCCAGTGATGGTCCAGATAAAAAAATCAGACCATGGCCCAGTGTTGGCCGAAATCAGAGGGACAAAATGTGCAAGTCCAGAAATGGCCGAGTCCAGAAGAATTCAGCATATCAGGCGCGCATCCAGGTTGGCCGAAATCAGAAGATTAGAGGGTCAAGAAGTGTGGTACAGGGATGGCCGAATTCAGAGGATCACATCATATCATTTAGCCTGGACCAGATGTGGACTAGCGCTCAAAATTCTAATGGTCCAGAATTGATCAACGATGGAGATTGCAAGTTATTTTAATTAAAGTGTTAAAAAGATTGGTTATAAAAATAAAGTGGAGTAGCATGGAATTCAGGAGCATTTGCGGGAACAACCAACAAATTTAATTGGCCAGTTATTTTGAAAGGAAATCTGAAGATATGTTTTTTTATTTATATGAAGCCCAATTGGTCAAGTTATTTTCGGAAGAGAATCCAGAAAGATTCAGCTCGAATTTGATCATGGAAGAAACCCTAATTTTCATCTATAAAAGGAGGCTCAAGGCAGAATGCTCAGAATCGAAAATCACAAAAGGTCATATACTTCAAAAGCAAACACTCTCAAATTTTCATATAAGTCAATTGTTGAGTCTCAGTTTTTAAAGCAAGTACTCTTGTTGTTTTCGTTCCACTGTGTCAACTCTAAGTTGTTGAAGTAAAGTCTACAAGCTGAGGGAGTCAGTAGGGGTAGCAAGTACTTAGCAATTAGATTCATAGTGGTGTGGTTTCTTCTACAATCTGGGGTTGTCAGATTGGCTAAAGACAGGTGTTTTCCTCAAGAAGTCTAGGATTGTTAGACTATTGACAAGACTGACTTGGAGGGTCAGTAGCAAGGTTGTAATTCAAGTTTGAATTAGTGAAATCCTTCAAGGTGAAGGGACTGGACGTAGCCTCGTTAACAGTGAACCAGTATAAAATCTGTGAGTTTTTATTTTTATTTTTATCCGCTGCTAACTCTGTTTTAATTATACATCAAGTTTTGTTTTGAAAGTATTAAAACAAGAAAAGTATTCAAGTTAAGTCAAACACAATTCAACCCCTTCTTCTTGTGTTTGCACCTTCAATAAGTAAATAGAGATAAGGGTTAATAGAGATAAGGGTTGATATTCAAGATCCAACTAAGAAACTGGATATGTTTGATATGAAACCAGATCAGATCAGATTACACAGACTTCATCACAAGTCCAGAACCATGATGGTCAGTGCAATCACATTCAAGGAATTTGATAGATGCACAAATAAAGAAACAGCAAAGAGTATATTTGATAGTCTGGTTCTGACCTATGAAGGAACCAAACAGGTTCAACAAACAAAGGCTAACATATTGGTCAGAAAGTATGAGCTGTTCAAGATGGAAGAGGATGAAAACATTGATACAATGTTCTGCAGGTTCTAGACTTTGGTATCAGGACTGAAAGTATTAAACAAAAGCTATACCACTGAAGATCATGTTTGGAAAATTCTGAGAAATCTTCCAAAAAGGTGGAGACCAAAGGTTACTGCAATTCAGGAAGCTAAGGATCTGAGTACCTTGAGGCTGGAAGATCTAATTAGCACACTTAGGTCTCATGAAATAGAACTGGAAGAAGATGAACCTAAGAAGAAGAAAAATCTGGCTCTGAAATCGAAACAGAAGAAAGCTGCAAAGGCAGAATCAGAATCAGAGGATAGTGATAGTGACTGTGATGATATGGCATACTTAACCAAAAAGATGGTTAAGATCTGGGAAAATAGGAAGAAAAGAAACTTCAGAAAGAAACATAACAGCAAGGATAAGGAAGAATCTGACAAAAAGAATATTGTTTGTTATGGATGCAATAAACCTGGACATATCAAGTCAGAATGTCCTAATCTGGAAAAAGGCAAACAGCATAAGAAATGTTCCAGATACAGAAAGAAAGGTCTGATGGCTGCCTAGAATGTATCAGAATCAGAGGAAGAATCTTCTGATGAAGAAGAGGCAGAAACAGCAAAGATGGCTCACATCAGGTCTGCTTCTGGTCTTCATAAAAGCATGAATTCCAGAGGGAAAACAGGCAGAAGGAAGAGTGATAGAAGCAATCACTCAGGCAAGTCTGGAAGCACATCAGAGGACACAATTTTGTCTCTGATGGCTCATACAAATTCAGGTTCTGAATACTGCTCTGAAACAAAATCAGAAGATGAAGACAGTGAGGTATTTTCTGATCTTTCTAAACCTGAATTAATTGATACTTTAAAGGACTTGTTAAATGCAAATAATAAGATATCTTTAAAACTGAAAACTCTTAGGGAAGATAAGAAAAATCTAACCAAAGAGGTCCAAGTTTCAAAGAATCGAATTTCTGAGTATGCAACTGAAATCAAAGATTTGAAAACCGAAGTTGCAAGACTCAAGTCTGAAAACCAAACTCTGAAAAATAATAATTGTTCCAATTTTGAGACTGTTTGTAAATCTGATATGCATGAGCAATTTTTTCAAAACTTTATTTCAAATGGAATGGAAAGAAGTAAGTATGCATCTATGATTTATGGAAACAGCAACTCTAGAAAGAGAGGTCTTGGTTTTACAGAAACAAGTACTGAAAATAAAGCTGTTTATTCTGATGTTTTATGTATTGTCTGTGCTAAGAAAGGTCACTCTGAATTATCTTGTCCAATGGTAAAATCTGAACAAGATCAGAGAACTGTTAAGACTAACAAACCTGGACCCAATCAGTTTTGGGTACCAAAAGATCAAATTGTCTATGTTGCAGATGTTTTGAGTAATCAGAAGGAGACACCAACAATGGTGCCTGGACAATGGATGTTGGCAACACACAAGCAGAAGAAGGTTTATGTTCCAACATCTACCAAACCGAAGCCAAGTGACTCTGGTAGAAGAAGAACTGGTCAACACAATCAGAACCAGAACCATAATCATAGGAGGAACAGGAAATATCATAGACATCACTCGAATCAGAACAAGAACTGGAACCAGAATCAGAACTGGAACCAGTATCAGAGGAACAAGAACTGGAACTAGAACCAGAATTGGAACCAGTACCAGAAGCACAAAAATTGGAACCAGAACCAAAACTGGAACCAGAACCAGAACTGGAGGCATTGAAACTGGAACCAGAATCAACACTGGAACCAGAATCAGAATCAATACCAGAACCAGAACCTGAACAGGTATCAATATCAAAGGTTGAGGTATGATCATCAGAACTACTTTAATTATCAAAATAAGTATGATTATCAGAATCACCATAAGTTCCAGAATCACTAGAGGAATATGGTGTATGAGCCAAAACAGAAATTAAAGAATAAGAATCAAGAGAGTTCATCAAACTCTCCAGTGAGATTCATCAAGACTACAAACCTGGAAGGGAATTCAAATTCCCTCATCCCAACCATGTAATCTCAGAACATATAGATTAGGAATCTGAAAATCAGAAGCAAGAGGATTTTCAGAGTAAACCTGAGGCTACATCTTGCTGTAAATACTATTATTATTTAATATTTACTGTGATAACAAGAAGCTTGATCTTAACAAATCAAAGCTAGATAAGTATTCTGCAGGTTTTCAAAACATCAGAGGAACCAGGTGATTCACACGAATTGAACACTCAGAAGAAACAGCATTCCAGTGGTTTCAAAAACAAACAGAAACCACCAGAAGCAGAATTAATGGTTTGGCTGTACTAAGTTCATTTTAAAATTAATTGATTTATATTATGGTATATGACAAACTGCTTGACAAATCAAAGCAAGATAAAGATAGTGCAGGTTCATCAGAACCAAAGGGAGCAGAAGCAGAAGCAGAACGAATGGTTTGGCTGTATTGAGTTATATTTTAACTTATTTAATTTGCATTATGTAAAATGACAAACTGCTTGATCTTAACAAATCAAAGCAAGATAAAAATAGTGCAGGGAGCAGAAGCACAAGAAACAGAAGTACCTGGAAAGGTAAAGGATAAAAGCAAGTCAGCAACACATGACAAATCTTCAAAAGATAAATCTGATCAAGTCAGAAACAGCCAAGATAAGTCAAAAGAGAAATCTGGATATTTACCAGAAGCTGATTTATCAGAATCAGAAGCTGTTACAGATTCACCAGAACCAGAAGCTGATTCATCAGAATCAGAAGTTGTTACAGAATTAGAAGCTGATGCGAACCAAGCAATGTTGATGAAGCTTTGGTAGAGGAAGATTGGATACTTGCAATGCAAGAATAGCTGAATGAATTCCAAAGGAATGATGTTTGGGATCTGGTATCCAGACCAAACAAAAACATTATTGGAACCAAGTAGGTGTTCATAAACAAATTCAATGAAAAGGGTGAAGTTGTAGCTCAGGGATACAATCAACAGAAAGGTATAGATTACACTGAGACTTGTGTTCCAGTGGCCAAGTTAGAAGCAATAAGAATTCTTTTATCATTTGCTACTAATCATGATATAATGCTGTATCAAATGGATGTCAAAAGTGCATTCTTAAATGGCTACATAAGTGAAGAAGTCTATGTCAAACAGCCCCCTGGTTTTGAAAATTCTGATTTTCCAGACCGTGTTTTTAAACTTCAAAAGTCTTTATATGGTTTAAAACAAGCACCAAGGGCATGGTATGACAGACTTAGTAACTTTCTGCTTAAGAATGAATTTAATAGAGGCCAGATTGATAATACATTATTTAGGAAATCCATTAAAAATGATATTCTGATTATCCAAGTTTATGTTGATGATATCATATTTGGATCAACTAATGGCACCTTGTGCAAAGAGTTTTCTGATCTAATGCAGAAGGAGTTCCAAATGAGCATGATGGGAGAACTTAAGTTCTTCTTGGGAATTCAGATTCATCAAGGTAAAACAGGTATACTCATTCACCAATCTAAATACACCAAAGAACTTCTTAAAAAGTTCAAGATGAGTGACTGTAAGCCTATGGCTACCCCCATGCACCCAACCTGCTCACTTGAGAAAGATGAAACCAGTCAAAAGGTAGACCAGAAAACATACAGAGGTATTATTGGATCCCTTCTATATTTAACTGCTTCTAGACCTGACATTATGTTTAGTGTTTGTGTCTGTGGCCGATTTCAAGCTGACCCTAGGGAATCCCATTTAACTGCTGTCAACAGAATTCTGAGATACCTTAAAGGAACCACCAACCTTACCTTGTTATACAAGAAAACACCCACCTACATAATAAAAGGTTTTTGTGATTCTGACTATGCTGGAGACAAGTTGGAAAGGAAAAGTACCAGTGGCAACTGCACATTTTTAGGTGTAAATTTGATCTCTTGGTCAAGCAAAAGACAAAGCACCATTGCCATGTTAACAGCAGAAGCTGAGTATATATCAGCAGCAGGATGCAGTTCACAGTTACTCTGGATGAAACACCAAGTTGAAGATTACAACATCTTTGAAAACAATATCCCTTTGTTATGTGATAACACTTCAGCCATAAACCTAACCAAGAACCCTATCTTACACTCTAGAGCCAAACACATTGAAATAAAACTCCATTTCATTAGGGACCATGTTCAGAAAGGAACCTTAAGCATTCAATTTGTGGACACTAATCATCAATGGGTTGATATCTTCACCAAGGCATTACCAGAAGATAGGTTCGAGTTCATTAAGAAGCATCTCAGCATGACCTCCATATCTGACTAGCTCAAGTAGTCATCTTAGGAGTTTTTAAATTTCTTGTTATTTTAATTTTTGTCTTTTATTTTCTGTTTTTTACTTTCTGAATTTTGTACAGAGAAAAAAAAATACAAAAATAGCAGGACCACTTTTTGGCTGATGACAAAAAGGGGGAGAAAGAGAGAGAGAGAAAAAGAAGAAATAAGTAGAAAAGGAGAGACAAAAAGAAGGGAGAGAGAAAAAGAAAGAGTGAATTCAGAAGGAGTTGAAAAGGAGAGGAATCAGGGAGAGAGAAAAAGAAAGAGTGAAATCAGAAGGAGTTGAAAAGGAGAGGAAGCATGAAGAGAGAAAAAGAAAGAGAGAATAAAGAAAGAGTTGAAAAGGATAGGAGAAGAGAAGAAAAGAAAGAGTGAAAAGAAGGAGTTGAAAAGGAGAGTATCAGATTTAGGGGGAGAGATTGGTCTGAGGGGGAGTAATTCAAGTTGTTGAATTATAAGTTAGCAAAATAAGATAAGGTTTTGTCATCATCAAAAAGGGGGAGATTGTTGGAACCAAGTTGGTTCTAAGTACTCAGCATTTTGATGCTTACAAATGTACTCAATGTAAACTTATTTTGTACTTTGAATTATTAAGTTAAATGCCCCAGAAACTAAAGGAAAAAGAAGTAGAGATCAAAGGATTCCAGAAAAATGAATTCTGGATTGACCAGAAGATATCCAGGAATGTCAAAAACATGACCAGAAGATATATTTGATGGCCCATATCAGAAGGAATAAAAATCAGAATGAAACATGGATCATACCATTGGAAAGCCTGCCAGAAGGAGAGGTGTTCCAGAAAAACAGGAATCAAATATCAATTTTATTCCAGAAGTTATTCTGACCAGAAGATGGCCTGGCAGTGAAAAATTACACATCCCATACTTGTTCCAGACTTGACCAGAAGGTATGTTTATGAGTCCAGAACAAGAGGATCAATCTAGATTTGGCCCAGACCATAAGATGGCATGATTCAGGGCATGGAACTAAGTCCAGAACAAAAGAAATGAGTTCCAGAATCAACCCAGACCTGGTCGAAAATCAAAGGTAAAATGTCCAGACTGAAATATTTTTTGATCAAGTTTATTTCAGTTTGTTCCAGACCAAATTTCAGAATCTGTCCAGATCAGAGTGAAAATATCCAGATGAATGGTTTAGAAATAATTTTTTGAGTCCAGTGATGGTCCAGATCAGAAAATCAGATCATGGCCTAGTGTTGGCCGAAATCAGAGGGACAAAATGTGCAAGTCCAGAAATGGCCGAGTCCAGAAGAATTCAGCATATCAGGCGCGCATCCAGGTTGGCCGAAATCAGAAGATCAGAGGGTCAGGAAGTGTGGTCCAGGGATGGCCGAATTCAGAGGATCACAGCATATCATTTAGCTTGGACTAGATGTGGACTAGCGCTGAAAATTCTGATGGTCCAGAATTGATCAACGATGGAAATTGCAAGTTATTTTAATTAAAGTGTTAAAAAGATTGGTTATAAAAATAAAGTGGAGTAGCATGGAATTCAGGAGCATTGGCGGGAACAACCAACAGATTTAATTGGCCAGTTATTTTGAAAGGAAATCTGAAGATATGTTTTTTATTTATATGAAGCCCAATTGGTCAAGTTATTTTTGGAAGAGAATCCAGCAAGATTCAGCTCGAATTTGATCATGGAAGAAACCCTAATTTTCATTTATAAAAGGAGGCTCAAGGCAGAATGCTCAGAATCGAAAATCACAAAAGGGTCATACACTTCAAAAGCAAACACTCTCAAATTTTCATATAAGTCAATTGTTGAGTCTCAGTTTTTAAAGCAAGTACTCTTGTTTTCGTTCCACTGTGTCAACTCTAAGTTGTTGAAGTAAAGTCTACAAGCTGAGGGAGTCAGTAGGGGTAGCAAGTACTTAGCAATTAGATTCATAGTGGTGTGGTTTCTTCTACAATCTGGGGTTGTCAGATTGGCTGAAGACAAGTGCTTTCCTCAAGAAGTCTAGGATTGTTAGACTATTGAGAAGACTGACTTGGAGGGTCAGTAGCAAGGTTGTAATTCAAGTTTGAATTAGTGAAATCCTTCAAGGCGAAGGGACTGGACGTAGCCTCGTTAACGGTGAACCAGTATAAAATCTGTGAGTTTTTATTTTTATTTTTATCCGCTGCTAACTCTGTTTTAATTATACATCAAGTTTTGTTTTGAAAGTATTAAAACAGGAAAAGTATTCAAGTTAAGTCAAACACAATTCAACCCCCCCTTCTCGTGTTTGCACCTTCAATAAGTAAATAGAGATAAGGGAAGAGATATCACACACAGATATATCCTGGTTCACCCAACCCGGGCTACGTCCAGTCCTCACAACGGTGAGATTTTCCACTAAGTGTTTAAAACAAGAACCTTCTTGGTTTTACAGCACCTAGTTCAGACCAGCCTTGATCTGTTACAGTTTGTCAATCCTTTCCACGCAGAACGAATTACAATCAGATCACCTATCAACCCTTGATAGGATTTTACAACTTCACCATTTAACCTTAAAAGGATTTTTCTAAAAATGACTCACTCAAACTATAAACAAGCCTTATATTCTTTAGTGTTGAATGACAATGATAGGATTTAAAACATAATCTGTTTTGACTCAACTCTTGTTTGAGTTTAGATTCTTTACAAATGGTTTCAGTAAACTAAAGATAGAGAATTTGATATAGAAGGTTACTGATTTCTTGAGAAGCTTTCAAGTGTGTAGATTTATGTGAGTGATGTTTTTCTCTGTACTTGAAGCTGTGTTTTCTTCCTGAGCTTTGGCCTTCCTTTTATAGGCGTGAGAGCATTTAATGATGGTCAAATAGAGCCGTTGGTAGTGCTATTGTCAGGCTTGACCAAAGGCATTATTTCTGAATAAAAATAATCCAACTTTTGACTATTTTTATTTTCTGTTCAGACTGGGCTGTGTGTTGCGTTTTGAATCAAATTTTCTTGAGTGATTACTGATCCTTTAACACTTCTGATAAGTGATAATATTGTAGGCTTGAACTAGAGCTTTTGAATCACTTAAAACAGATTAAAAACGATCACAAAGCTTGTTGCAGAAAAACTGTAGTTGCTGGAGATTGATGATCAATCTAGAGCTTTAGCTTTTGGGTTTCGTGGAGATTGATAATCAATCTGGAGGTTCAGTTTTGATCATTCTGGATGTCTTCCTGATCTTTTCTTGGATCTGTTTTGATGTAAACATACTTCAAGATCGTTCAACATTCTTGGCAGTCAAGCTGGAGAATGATGTTCAGTATGCTGGAGAATGATTGTATCATTCTGGACTAATGGTACACTGTTGGAGAATGATGTTAAACATGCTGGAGATTTGATTGTTAACATGCTGGAGATTGATGTTTGTTCATTCTGAAGATAGTTGTTAATCATGTTGGAGAATGATAATCATTCTGGAGATTGATGATCATTTCTGGAGACTAATGATCATTCCTAGAGACTGATGATCATTCTTGATAGAAGATCATTCTAGAGACTGTTCTGATCATTCTGGACATTCTGATGTCCAAGAACAGACTTGGTTCTTCCTCTGAATGTATTTTCTGGAGGTATCCTCTGAATGTATTTTCTGGGATATCCTCTGATATTGTTTTCTGGAGATATCCTCTGGTATCCTTTGGTTGAGGTATCCTCTAGTATTCTCTGGTTGAGGTATCCTCTAATATCCTCTGGTTGAGGTATCCTCTGATATCCTCAAGTTGAGTTATCCTCTGATATCCTCTGGTTGAGGTATCCTCTGATATCCTCTGGTTGAGGTATCCTCTGATATCCTCTGGTTGAGGTATCCTCTGATATCAGCTTGGTGAGGTATCCTCTGATGGTAGCTTGGTGAGGTATGCTCTGATGGCAGCTTGGTGAGGTATCCTCTGATGTCATCTTCGAGAGGTATCCTCTGATGACAGCTTGGTGAGGTATCCTTTGATGGCAACTTGGTGAGGTATCCTCTGATGGCAGCTTCGTGAGGTATCCTCTGATGTCATCGGGTAACATCTGCTGTTTTTTCAGATTGTGTCAAGAGTGTTCTTTATGCTGATTTCTTGGCTTTCCTTGAATCATTAACATGCTATTAATTCTGGACATTCTGGAGACTGTTTAGTCTTGCTTTGGCAGCTTGATTCATGGCCTTTTTTCTTTGCGATTGAAATGGTTCCTTTTGATTCTAATTGATCACATCTGTTCCTTGTCATGTACTCTCAGTACTGATGTAAATTCCAGATGCAATAACTTTAATTAAGTGGTGGAGAAAGTTTGGTCTTTATGCTATCACAGTCTTGCGAACATTCTCCGTTTTCCAGAATATGTCGAGAATGTTCTCTGCTGCTGTTTTCTTCGATTCTTGCTTTGTTCACTTATGCATTTATGTTCCTTAAACAAACTTAAGTGAAATCATTAGTAGATCACCATTCATAAGACTTAATCATTTAATTAAAAAGGTTTGTTGTCATTAAAACATATATCAAAAAGGTTTTTTCCTCAACATTGGGCCTAGCTTTAGTGGATGTGAATCCGACCTAGGGCAGTTGCCCCCCAAATTCGGTCATGTGATGGAATCAATGATCGACTAGAATAAACATTTTTTTATCTTGGTCGAAGTGGGACTTTAGATGTAAGTGATCATTCATTTTTTGGTGACTAACTTCATATTAGATCATTTTATTTTTTTGGAACCCCACATCCAAGTTTATCCGTTACTGTTCTAGATTCTGGATTATGAAAAGTTGCCTCACTAATTATCGCGTCAGATAATCTTTTTGAGGTGTCTCTTCAATCACTTTCTTATGACACGTGTTAAATTTGAGTGATCATTATCACCCTAGGTGCCTATTGGACTTCTAGGGTTTTTTGACCTAGAATTTTTAGAACCGTTATATGCGCGTGTTAAGATTCTTGTTTAGCCTTCGGATACAACTTATAAATAATGGAAACATCTTGTGAGTTCTCGTCTTCTTCCCTAAAATTTCAAAATATATATAGAAAATTCTTGGGCACCTCTCGTGAACTACTTCCTACTTCTTTGTTCTTCGGAAAAACTTACTGGTTAGTTCTTTTATTCTTTCTAATTTGACTTCAATTGTACTTTTTGAATGTGTTTCTTGTTGTCTTGATTTAGTATTTGCACGTTGTAGCCTTACCTTGTAATTTTTTGTTATGGCAATTGTCCATGGTGGGTCTAGTTGTGGTTTTGAGGGTTTTGGTTCTTTTCCTCCACCTTGAATGATTGTTATGGGCATTTTTCCTTTTCCCCTCCATCGTGGATGGTGGCCTTGGATCTCATATTTGTTTCTAGGTTTATTTCTTTATTCCTTGCAATTAGTTTAGTTTTAAGCTTCATTCGTCTTCTTTCATTCCTTCATCATCAAATTGGTTGAACTGATGTGGTTATTATCTTGACTCACTCTCATCCATTTGGATCGGTTAAGATTTGAAATGGTTGATGATAAGGCATCGACTACAAATGTACAAGTATTCCTTCCAGACTTCTAAGACATGAATTGGGTGGCTGATGCACTTTTGGGGGTTGTTTCCCTTTTCTCTGAGGATGGGAATGATTCGTTGAAGTATTAAGGAAATAGGGCCAAAAGAATTGGATTACTTGGAGACTTGAGCGAACGAAAAGGATATGTAGTGACCCCAACAATTTTTAGATTACTATGTATGAATCTGCTTTTAGACATATGGGGTTCCATCTTCCGTTTAGACCGTTTGAGATAGCGATCTTGGATCATCTCCAGCTTGCCCCATCTCAACTTCACCCGAACTGTTGGGCTTATATTATTGCTATCCAAATCACTTGTTGTTTCTATAAATTAACCCCTTATGTTCTCTTGGGTTCCATCTTCCGTTTAGACCGTTTGAGATAGCGATCTTGGATCATCTCCAGCTTGCCCCATCTCAACTTCACCCGAACTGTTTGGCTTATATTATTGCTATCCAAATTATTTGTCGTTTCTTGAAATTAACCCCTTATTGTTGGAACCAAGTTGGTTCTAAGTACTTAGGATTTTGATGCTTACAAATGTACTCAATGTAAACTTATTTTGTACTTTGAATTATTAAGTTAAATGCCCCAGAAACTGAAGGAAACAGAAGCAGAGATCAAAGGAAAATGAATTCTGGAATTTCCAGAAGATGTTCCAGGATGTCGAAACATCACCAAAGGATATGTTGGGTGGCCCAGAACAGAAGGAAGAAAAATCATAATGAAACATGGATCATACCATTGGAAAGCCTGCCAGAAGGAGAGTTGTTCCACACAAACAGGAGTCAAATATCAATTTTATTCCATAAGTTATTCTGACCAGAAGATGGCCTGGCAGTGAAAAATTACACAGTCCAGACTTGTTCCAGACTTGACCAGAAGGTATGTTTATGAGTCCATAACAAAAGGATCAATTCATATTTGGCCCAGATCATAAGATAGCATGATTCAGGGCATGGAACTAAGTCCAGACCAAAAGAAATGAGTTCCAGAATCAATCCAGACCTGGTCCAAAATTAAAGGTAAAATGTCCAGACTGAAATATTTTTTGTTCAAGTTAATTTCAGTTTGTTCCAGACCAAAGTCTAGAATCTGTCGAGATCAGAGTAAAAATTTCCAGATCAATAGTTCAGAAATAATTATTTTGTCCAGTGATGGTCCAGATTAGAAAATCAAATAGGCTGGTACAGATGTGGACTATCGCATTAAGATCCAATGGTGCAGAATTGATCATGAGGATTAAAGAATCTGAGAAAAATGCTCAAAACAGAAGCGGAGCAAAATGCTCAAAACAGATCAGTGAGCAAAAGGCTCAAAACAGAATCTGAGCAAAATACTCCAGAATATTTTCAAAACAGATTAATCTAAATATACTGCAGAAGTAGAGCATCAGTGAAGTTCTAAAGTTCAACTATAAATAGAGACTTAATGCTGAAGAATAAATAATAGAAAATCACAAAAGATTCATACACTTCCAATGCAACAACACCCAAATTTTCATAGAAGTCAATTGTGAGTTTTAGCTTTCAAGAAGCAAGTACTCATGTTATTTTTTTTCCACTATGGCATATCTAAGTTGTTGAAGTAGAGTCTACAATTTGAGGGAGTCAGTAGAGGTAGCAGGGTACTTGGAAATTAGATAAGGTTGTATCTAAGTTGTTGAAGTAGAGTCTACAAACTGAGGGAATCAGAAAGGGTAGCAAGGTACTTAGCAATTAGATTCATAGTGTTGTGATTTCTTCTACAATGTAAGGTTGTCAGATTGGCTGAAGACAAGGTTGTTTTCCTCAAGAAGTCTAGGATTGTTAGACTATTGAGAAGACTGACTTGGAGGGTCAGTAGCAAGGTTGTAATTCAAGATTGAATTAGTGAAATCCTTCAAGGCGAAGGGACTGGACGTAGCCTCGTTAACGGTGAACCAGTATAAAATCTGTGAGTTTTATTTTTATTTTTATCCGCTGCTAACTATGTTTTTAATTATACATTAAGTTTTTTTTTGAAAGTATAAAAACAGAAAAAGATTCAAGTTAAGTCAAACACAATTCAACCCCCCCTTCTCGTGTTTGCACCTTCACTTATGTTCCCTTCTTTTTTAATATCTTTATGTTGCTTTGATATAAAGAGAATCCTAGATTAAAACAAGGGCATGTGTCCTTTAAACAAAAGAAGAAATGTTTTATGGCTTTCATGGACTCATTGAAAGGGTTCAAGAGGTGGTATTACTATATTTTGGCAAGGTCGGAATATGCTCATAGAAACTTTTGTATCATTAATCTTGGTTTTGATCCAAATGGGGATATTGTTATGGACGAAGATGGGGAACTGAAGATAACTTGTCGGGATCAGTTTCCAAAGGTTTGGACCAGGGTACCCTTCAATATTAGACGAGATGAACTGCCATATAAATTGAAAGAGCTTCGTCACGTCGATCTCTATAATGCTAACTGTTAACGATCGTTTGTTAATA
Source organism: Cicer cuneatum (assembly GCA_037974295.1). NCBI lineage: Eukaryota > Viridiplantae > Streptophyta > Magnoliopsida > Fabales > Fabaceae > Cicer > Cicer cuneatum. The sequence goes on along the minus strand of JBBPBO010001984.1, from coordinate 28,229,542 downwards.
CTTTTTGAGAATGAGATTAGGGTGGAAGAGAAAGGAAATGATGTACTGGATACATAGGGAAATCGTCAATATGTTTTCCGTTGTATACATACCTAGGAACTTTTAGCTTGATCAAGAGGAGGCTAACTATCACTTAGGTGATCACTAGATTGTTGTTATGTTGTTTTGACTATTTTTTGTTCTTTTCCTTAATTCTAACTTTTCCTTTTGTTTCTTTGTTTCAATGAATATGGAATCTCTTTCTCTTATAAAGAAGTACAAGTCAAAGGATACTAGAGAGTCCTCATCAACTTTTTCTCAAGTTCCTCCAATTCATTCTCAGACAAAAGATGTGGTCGGTGTTGCTCCTACTTCAGGAGCTATTCACATTTCCCCTAAATACAACACCTAGTTTCCATTAGCAAAAGCTCGAACTTCATTAATCTTTGGAACGATCCTAAGCAGAAGAAAGCAACAACGGTATTTGCTAAGATGCACATGGTCCATAGTCTTCAAACGGATAAGGGTACAATGATGGTGGAAGATTCTCTCACATTCCCCAGTGCGATTTCAGTTGAGCTTCTCGAAGATCTCATCAGACTCAGGGCTATGGTTAATGAGTCTAATGCATCAACTTTGGTTGATGCCAGAGATCTTGGCCATCAAAGTATCCTTGCAAAGAGGCTTCCCCATTTGTGTAAGGTTTTTGAACTGTGTGCTTCTATGATGATCGTTGACTAGGAGTTTTAATCAAAGGTGGAAACTCTTCGATCTAAGGTCGCCAAATGTGGCCACTAAACAGTATAAGAGTGCGAAAAATACAGCGGAAAAGTCATACATTAATTCCCAAAATAAATTACATTTCCCAGAACTCAAGACCCTATACAAAAGTCTAGTCTGATCATGCACTAAGCTACAGTAGCACGGTCTCCACCGTATCCTCTATAAGTCTCGTCTTCAGCCAACCGTTTGTCCTTCTGCGTTGTCCACGGATATTCCGTACGTAAAGATCAGAGGAAACTAACGACGTTAGTGTATCTGTCGGTAGGACAGGTTCGGGTAACATCTGAGTGCAAAGCCCAATTTCCACAATATAATAGCAAGGGTCACCGACCGAAATTAACAAATAATCACATAGCATATATTTCACAGCAACAAATATATACATGGCATATCATATAACAATGATGAAAATAATGATGCTCATTTGAAATTTCATGACATGTATTTTTCAAAACAGCAACCAATTAAGATGGAAAATAAGTTGTAAGTACAGCCAACACTTCAGCATTCACAATCATTCATCATATAATCAAACGTGACCCACCGTGCAATCGATCAACAGATCAGCACTCGTGCAATCGATCAATAGATCAGCACGTGACTGCGCATTTCAGGGTACAGACGCTCAACAGTCCAGTACCAATGCAGTCGCTCAACAGACCAGCACCTATATACCAAAGTACAATCGCTCAACAGATTAGTACTTAGTGCAGTCGCTCAACAGACCAGCACTTGTGCAATCGCTCAACAGATCAGCACGTGGTTGCGCATTACTCTGTGGCCCATCGCGGGTACCACTTGACTATGCAATGCATGAATATGCAGTGTTTCACTTCTCTGGAAACAGTATGCAAAATCATAAAATTCATGCCTTTCCATCATGTTTAAAATATCTCAGCACAATCAGGATTATCATTATCACAAACATGACTAAACAGCCAAGTATTCATTAACATTTTGAAATGTTTTTCCCAAACTCTTAAAATTCAAATGCAGTGTTTAAAACTGGGATTTCTGGAATTTTACGAATCTGTATTCGAATACAGTTCCCTGTATTCGAATACAGAAGCAAAAAACTGTGCAGAATCACACTCTGTATTCGAATACAGTCCTCTGGTATTCGAATACAGAGGCAGTCTCAATGCACAAAACAACATCTTTCATTACATCAGTAAAGTCTTAGAAACTTCATCACCACCACTTCAAAATATCACCAAAAGTTCCATTTTAATTCACCACAACATTCCCAATATCCCCCAAACACTCAGGGTTTACAAAACACTCTTAAAAACTTGGAATTTCTGAAAACTCAAATCTGTATTCGAATACAGCCCCTTGTATTCGAATACAGAAGCCAAAAACTGCAATTTTAACATTTTTTTTTCGAATACAGCATGCCTGTAGTCGAATACAGAAGCCAAAAATAGAACCAGAATTATCAACATCAGAACATCAAGAACAGAACCAGAATCATCAACACCAGAACATCAGAAACAGAACCAGAATCAGAATGATTAACATCACAACATCAAGAACAGAACAAGAATCATCAACACCAGAACATCAGAAACAGAACCAGAATCAGAATGATTAACATCAGAACATCAAGAACACAACCAGAATTAGAATCATCAACACCAGAATATCAAAAACAGAACCAGAAACAGATTGATTCACACCAGAATCATCAGAAGCAAAACAGAATGATTCACACCAGAATCATCAGAAGCAAAACAGAATGATTCACACCAGAATCATCATAAGCAAAACAGAATGATTCACACCAGAATCATCAGAAGCAAAACAGAATGATTCACACCAAAATCATCAGAAGCAAAACAGAATGATTCACACCAGAATCATCAGAAGCAAAACAAAATGATTAACATCACAGTCATAAGAAGCAGAAACAGAATGATTATCAAAATCATCAAAAGCAGAAACAGGATGATTAACATCAAAATCATCAAAAGCAGAAACATGATGATTATCAGAATCATCAGAAGCAGAAACAGAATGATAAATATCAAAATCATTAGAAGTAGAAATAAGATGATTAACATCAGAATCATCAGAAGCAGAAACAAGATGATTTAACATCATAATCATCAGAAGCAGAAACAGGATGATTATCAGAATCATCAGAAGCAGAAACAGGATGATTAACATCAAAACCATCATATGCAGAGACATAATGATTAACATCAGAACCATTAGAAGCAAAACAAAATGATTCACACCAGAATCATCAGAAGCAAAACATAAAGATTCACCAGAATCATCATAAGCAAAGCAGAATGATTCACACCAGAATCATCAGAAGCAAAACAGAATGATTCACACCAGAATCATCATAAGCAAAACAGAAGATTAAAACCAGAATCATCAAAAGCAAAACAAAATGATTGACACCAGAATCATCATAAGAAAAACGGAAGGATTCACACCAGAATCATCAGAAGCAAAACACAATGATTCACACCAGAATCATCAGAAGCAAAACAGAATGATTCAAACCAGAATCATCAGAAGCAAAACAGAATGATTCACACCAGAATCATTAGAAGCAAAACAGAATGATTCACACCAGAATCATCAGAAGCAGAAATAGAATGATTATTATCAGAATCATCAGAAGCAAAAATAGGATGGTTAACATTTGAATCATCAGAAGCAGAAATAGGATGATTAACATCAGAATCATCAGAAGCAGAAACAGAATGATTGACACCAGAATCATCAGAAGCAAAACAGATTGATTGACACCAGAATCATCAGAAGCAAAACAGAATGATTTACACCAAAATCATCAGAAGCAAAACAGAATGGTTAATACCAGAATCATCAGAAGCAAAACAGAATGATTCACACCAGAATCAACAGAAGCAAAACAGAATGATTCACACCAGAATCATCAGAAGCAAAACAGAATGATTCACACCAAAATGATCAGAAGCAAAACAAAATGGTTAACACCAGAATCATCTGAAGAAAAACAGAATGATTCACACTAGAATCATGAGAAGCAAAACAGAATGATTCACACCAGAATCATGAATAGCAAAACAGAATGATTCAACGAGAATCATCAGAAGCAAAACAGAATGGTTAACACATGAATCATCAGAAGCAAAACAGAATGGTTAACAACAGAATCATCAGAAGCAAAACAGAATGATTCACACCAGAATCATCAGAAGCAAAACAGAATGGTTCACACCAGAATCATCAGAAGCAAAACAGAATGATTCACACCAGAATCATCAGAAGCAAAACAGAATGATTCACACCAGAATCATCAGAAGCAAAAGAGAATGATTCACACCAGAATCATCAGAAGCAAAACAGAATGGTTAACACCAGAATCATTAGAAGCAAAATAGAATGATTCACACCAGAATCAACAGAAGCAAAAACGAATGATTCACACCAGAATCATCAGAAGCAAAACAGAATGATTCACACCAAAATCATCAGAAGCAAAACAAAATGGTTAACACCAGAATCATCAGAAGCAAAACAGAATTATTCACACCAGAATCATCAGAGGCAAAACAGAATGACTCACACCAGAATCATCAGAAGCAAAACAGAATGATTCACACCAGAATCATCAAAAGCAGAAATAGAATGATTAACATCAGAATCATCAGAAGCAAAAATAGGATGGTTAACATCAGAATCATCAGAAGCAGAAACAGGATGATTAACATCAGAATCATGAGTAGCAGAAACAGGATGATTATCAGAATCATCCGAAGCAGAAACAGAATGATAAATATCAAAATCATCAGATGCAGAAATAGGATGATTAACATCATAATCATCAGAAGTAGAAACAGGATGATTAACATTAGAATCATCAGAAGCAGAAACATGATGATTATCAGAATCATCAGAAGCAGAAACAGGATGATTAACATCAGAACCATCAGAAGCAGAAATAGAATGATAAACATCAAAATCATCAGAAGCAGAAATAGGATGATTAACATCAGAATCATCAGAAGTAGAAACAGGATGATTAACATCAGAATCATCAGAAGCAGAAACAGAGTGATCAATCATCAGAACATCACACAACATTTCAGCTTTCTCAATATCAGAATAACATGCAAGCATTTCAGCTTTCACCACACATCAGAATAACATGCAAGCATTTCAGCTCTCACAACACATCAGAATAACATGCAAGCATTACAGAGCAACAAAACATCAACAGAATGCATTTTTTTGCATTTCAAAACCATTTTCAAAACAGTTTTATGAACATGCATTTTAATCATGTTTAAAATAACATACAAGACATTTTTCCACTTTCCCACATAAACAACACAATTTTAGTGCATTCAGCCCAAACAGCGATCATCACAGAGCTTTTAAAACATAAAAAAAATGCATTTTTCATTTCTTTCAAGCAACAGGCAAACCAGTAATGAAAACACTAGTAATGCCATGAAAGTTATGCACTTACAGTCCTAATGCAACTAGAAAGTGGAAGGTGCCCTTACCCTTGTTGCGTGTTCTGTTGTTTCTCTCGTTTCTGCTGTCGTTCCCGTTTTTGCGCCAAAAACCGGTGAAACTGTAGCCTGCGTTTGCTGCTACGAAACTGGGTTCTTTAGCTCCGTAATGATGTGGGGAATAACTTTTGTACTGGGGGTTTGGTGTTTCGGTGCTTGGATTTCCAAGTAATGGCACTTTTGAGGAACTTCCTCTTTTCTCTTTGAAATCGTGAAACAGTTTTTAGCAAACAGAAAACAGAATGGGAGGGAAGGGTGCTGTTACATGCAGTATGGGCAGTGAGGAAGGAGGGATGGTGTTCTGATTTCACCATCCTTCTCAGTTCTATTTATAGGCTTTTGTGGTGCCACCTCACCCGACACTTGTCTGATTTTCAGCATTTAACCAATCTCGTCGCAATTAGCCGCTAATCTCTTAATTAACTGTCCGTTAATTTAATTACTCGTAATTAAATTAATTAATTCTTAATCCAATAATTTTAATTCATCCTCCAAAATAAATATTTATATATATATATATATTTACTCAAAACATACATATATTAAATATTTCACAAATATCCCCAAAATACCCTTAATATTAATTCCATAAATTAATATTAATTTTTAAGGGTCTTACATTACCACCCCCCTTAAATTAGTTTCGTCCTCGAAACTACATGTCGATGAACAACTAAGGATATTGTTCCCTCATCTTACTCTCTAGTTCCCAAGTTGCGTCTCCAGTAGTCGGGTTCCAGATCACTTTGAATAGTGGGACTTTCTTGTTTCTCAACTGTTTAATCTTCCTGTCTTCAATCCTTACAGGGAATACTTCAAATGACAGGTTGTCCCTCAGCTGAATTGTATCCGACTCGATCACATGTGACGGGTCTGCAATGTATTTCCTTAACTGCGATACATGGAATACGTCGTGGATATTGGACAATATGGGAGGTAAAGCAATCCGATAAGCCAAAGGTCCAATACGCGCAGTAATCTGGTATGGTCCGATAAATTTTGGAGTCAACTTTCTTGACTTAATAGCTCTGCCTTAGGAATACATGATCACCTTGCTCGAATTCCAAAGGTCTGCGACGCTTGTCCGCATAACTCTTCTAACGATCTTGCGAAACCTTCATTTTCTCTTGTATCCTCTTGATTTTCTCTGTAGTCTGTTCCACCATCTCAGGTCCAACAATCATACTCTCTCCGTCCTTATACCAGCATAAAGGCGTCTGACACTTGCGTCCATACAAAGCCTCGTAGGGTGCCATTCCAATACTTGCGTGAAAATTGTTGTTGTAAGTGAACTCGATCAATGGCAACACCTCATCCCAGTTTCCTCTGTCATCCAACACACATGCTCTTAACAGATCTTCCAAGGACTGATTTGTTCTCTCAGTATGTCCGTCTGTTTGTGGATGATAAGCGGAACTCAATTTACTCTTATGAGCGTCTTCCAAAATCATTCTCCTCAAATCTGCAACTTCCGGTACACAAACTCTTCCATTACATCTCAGAATGTTATCTGGTCCGACCCTTAAGCTCGCTTAATTCCAATGGCGACATCCGGTACGGCGCAATTGAAATAGGTCCAGTTCCTGGGTGCAAATCAATGAAGAACTCCACCTCTCTCACGGGGGGTAATCTTGGAATTTCTGATGGAAATACGTCCGGATATTCTTTGACTAACACCACATCTTCTATGTTCACATCCATCTTGGTCTCCACGTTAGCCAATGATAAAAATTCTTGAGTTCCTTCTCTTAGAGATACTTCGAGTTTGTTAGCAGCCAAATACCGAACAACTCCCAATTCACCTCCTTGTGAGCTGATCCCATTAGAAGCCTTGTACTTCTCACCAATATTCTGCATCCCATAACAGCAGATATGTGACGTAGTTGACCTTTACCGCTGCTCGACAATTAATCATCTCGAAGATTTTCTCCATCTCTTGAATCCACTGGTCCGCTCTTTCTGGACCCTCATCACCCTTGAACTTGGGAGGATTATGACGGCGAAAATCCTCTAGTCCTCTAGATTCAACAGCACAAATCTCTATTTCTCTCTTCTCCAGATCTCGTTGAGTCTTTGCAGCTGTCTGTGCAGCAACAGACGCAGCCATGCTATTCATCGCCTCAGCCATCATATCTTCCTGGCTGGCATTGGCTCTTGTGGTGTCGTCTCTTCTTTGGAGGCATTGACTTCAAGATTGTTTCAACAGTCTTGACAATCATTTCCAGAACTGTCTGGACAGACTTGTTTGAGAGTCTTTTTCTTTTTCAATTTGAATGTCCTCTTTGATTTGAATAGATCCTATGTGTTCTCTGCCATGTAGTGATCATATCCATGTAACGTCCAGAGTCAATAACTTCAATTAAGTGATGGTGAAAGATTGGTCTTTATGCTGTCACAGCCTGGCGAACTTTCTCCGTTTTCCAGAATATGTCAAGAATGTTCTCTCCCTTTGTTTATGCTGTTTGCTTTGATTCTTTTGAAACTTGTCTTTGAATTAACACACTCAAAAGCACAGGTTAATTTAACAATACATTTAGAATCATAATTAACAGTCTTTAAAGCTTCATATCTCATGATGATGTACTGGAAATCCGTTTAAGATAAACATGATTTTTCCTTGCATAAAAATCAGTTTCAAACAGTCTTGATGAAGTGAATAGAATCCTGGAGATTGTTTATCAATATGGAGACTGATGATATGATGTTAAACATACTGGAGATTAATGTTAACATGCTGGAGATGGATTGTTAACATGCTGGACATTGATGATTATTTCTGGAGACTAATGATCATTCCTAGAGACTGATGATCATTCTTGATAGAAGATCATTCTAGACACTGTTCTGATCATTCTGGACATTCTGATGTTCAAGAACAGACTTGGTTCTTCCTCTGAATGTATTTTCTAGAGATATCCTCTGATATCGTTTTATGTAGATATGCTCTGGTATTCTTTGGTTGAGGTATCCTCTGGTATTCTCTAGTTGAGGTATCCTCTGATATCCTCTGGTTGAGGTATCCTCTGATATCCTCTAGTTGAGGTATCCTCTGATATCCTCTGGTTGAGGTATCCTCTGATATCCTCTGGTTGAGGTATCCTCTGATATCCTCTGGTTGAGGTATCCTTTGATATCCTCTAGTTGAGGTATCCTCTGATATCCTCTGGTTGAGGTATCCACTGATTGCAGCTTCGTGAGGTATCCTCTGATGGCAGCTTCGTGAGGTATCCTCTTATGGCAGCTTGGTGAGGTATCCTTTGATGTCAGCTTGGTGAGGTATCCTCTTATGGCAGCTTGGTGAGGTATCCTCTGGAGGCATCTTTTGATATCCTCTGGAGGTATCTTATGGTGATGTTATCGAGTAACATCTTATGTTTTTCCAGATTGTGTCAAGAGTGTTCTTTATGCTGATTTCTTGGCTTTCCTTGAATCATTAACATGTTAATTCTGGACATTGTGGAGACTGTTCAGTCTTGTTTTGGCAGCTTGATTCATGGCCTTTTTCTTAGTGATTCAAATGGCTTCTTGTGATTGATCACATTTGTGCATGAATGGTTTCTTGCTTTGTTCACTTAGGAATTCATGTTCCTTAAACAAAACTTAAGTGAAATCATTAGTAGACCACCATTCATAAAACTTAATCATTTAATTTAAAAGGTTTGTTGTCATTAAAACATATATCAAAAAGGGTTTTTCCTCAACAATCTCCCCCTTTTTGATGATGACAAACCTTTTGAATAAATCATAAGTTTTATGGATGGATATAAATAAAATGCAAGAATGTTCTTAGATATGTAATTAAACTCCCCCTAAACACATGCAAGAGTTTAATTCTTATCATTCTAATTAAACTCCCCCTAAACATATGCAAGAGGTTAATTCTTAACATTCTTCATTAACTTCTATCATCCTATATCCATCATATATTTCTCTCCCCCTTTTGACATCTATCAAAAAGGTTGGGAAATAGACATAGAAGAAAAAACAAAATGGAGTAATAGCATGATTGCACTACACATAGAATTCATGTGGTTGACTGGCATTCATATATCAAACTAGTCAAGTTTGCATTTAGCATTAAAGAACATAGCATGTATGATGATCATATCATTGTAGTCAATATTGCAATCAAGATATGGATAATGATAGCAACAATAATATGACATAATTGTATGCAAGCATTTTAACGGACTTTGAAAAATAGTCAATGAATATATATTCTTCTCATTTTTTAGAAAGAAAACAATGAGTAAACTTCAGTTTCAAGAAGAATATTATTTTCTAAAAACTCCCCCTGAATATGATCAGATCCATTTATTCATTTTTAAAACTAGAGAGAATAAGCGCATACAAGGAAGCGAAATAAGATGGATGTGATAAAATTTCTCTCTTTACAAAACATTCTTATGCTAAAAATGTTTGTATTTTTCAAAAACTAATTTTTAAATGGATAATAAAAAAATATGCCAAAGGATTTGCTCACATTAAAGAAATGTTTTTCACAAAGTTTTTTGCAAACACACAAATAAACAATAAGGCATATATTCAAGCATACTTTCAAATTCATAAGAAGGTGAATGATGTTAATTCATTTAACATGATAATTTGAAAGATGTTATTGTGCAAAGTGTAAAAAAAAGGTTTAATGAAGTATACTTGACAAAACAGCCCTTTGTCTAAGACACTAATTTATTTTACATGTCTTTATAACTAGAACAATAATTTTGAATGTCAAACTGGGTTTGCACACTTGTTTATCATAAAAAGTGTATGAACAAAGAGTGAAAACATGTTGAATTTAGAATAGAAAATAGGCATATGCACATACAAGTAATATAATCAATTTAAACTTTTAAAGTCATACTTGCATAAAAAATAACATGCATTTTTAATTTTAAGAACACCCAATCAATCACATGATATAAAAAATATTCATTTTTATCATGATGCAAATAGCATAAGAATTTTGGATTGAGTGTACCTCCTTTAGTGGTCTAGTTCAATGATGAGAGATCTTTGAATATTTATGGAGCTTCTCTTCATTATCTTTTATTCATCTTGATTGATGGTCAAAGTGGGACAATTTATCTTTTGTTGTTGAGAGAGTTCCTCCATTACGACATTAATTCAAGATTGCTCTATTTTGGCTTCATTGATCGATTTTTGGCTATGTTTGAGAAATCGTAGCCACGTTGTTATCATATTTTTGTAATATCAATTGAAGTAGCAACGTTGAATGAAGAAGGGAGAATGTTTGTTGGAGGTGAAGAACGTTCGTGAGGGGCAGTTGTTGTGGTTGTACAAGATGGAGAACATTCTTGAGCAATAACAATGTTATTCTCAATATCTGAGATTTCTTTTTCACCTCCAGCAACTTTGGGACCAGTAATAAATTCCTCCCAATTAGTTCTTCCAATACCTTGATCATGAGGAGATGCTTTTTGAAGGGTCAATAGTGAGATAGGTGTAGGAATGCAGAAAACAAATGGTTCAAACTCATTTAGAGGTTGTTGATGTTCTTCAACCATATCATCATAATTGGAAACATCAGTTTTGATTGGATGTTGCATATAAACTGTCAACATTCTGCTTTTGTGGAGAACATTCTGGTATGAACCCCTTTTCTTTTCCCCTTTTTTTTGCTTAAATTGATCATTCTTTTAGATTTTTCTTCATCTAGCTTGTTTCTGAATACCCATCTTGTTCCAATGATAGATTGATCTTGTGCATCTAGAACAAGAATCCAGATTTTTATCTTTGTCAAATTGTAGAAGTTCTTCCTTCATTACTTCAATCCAAGATTGATCAATTATGACTTCTTTAATTGATTTTGGTTCAATTTGGGAGATCATTGTCATATTATTGTTGACGACATATTTGAATGACATTCTTGTTCTAATACCATCAGTTGTATCTCCAATGATTTGTGTTTGAGGATGGTCTCCAATTGTTCTCCAGCTTTTTGGTGGAGAATGAAACGGAGATTGTTTATCAATCTCGGTTTTCTGCAGATTGTTCTGTTGTTGCAGGCCAGTTTGAACTTCTTCTTCCTCGTTTTTTATTATTTACTCAAATTCAAATCATCAAACTCATCAAATAATATATGCATAATTTCATTTGGGCCTTGAGATTCTATAATATTTATAGAATGTAGAGCATTCAGAATATATACTTTGATGGCATTTTAAAACAAATTGCTCATACTTTCTTTATTATGTGAAACATAGTAATGACATTCAAAGTATGATAAGTTTTGCTTTCTATTAAAAATGATATGAAGGCACGTCAAAGATATTTTCTACTAAAGCCAAGATTAAGAACATGATAAACAATTTTTGTGGCTTCTCTCCAAAATTATTTTTCACCACTTGATTTTTTAAAATTGTTCTATCCATTTCTTGTAACTTCATATTGTTTGAAAGTTCTTTGATAAACAAATCATGTGAAATATCATTTTTTATCAAAGAATTATTTGAAGAATAATATTTCAAATTTCCTTTGATCATTTCTGGAAATGACAGATTTTTTAAAAGACTTAAAAACATGATTTGGTTGGAAATTCATCTAAGTATAAAACATAAGAGTTTTTCTGTAAAATGAAACATGAGGATGTTTGTTTTACTTTAGCCACATGGGGTTTTTTAAAAAAATAACTTTAAAAGAAATTTTACAAAGTTATCTTTCACATATCAAACATCCTTAATCTATGCAATATTATTTCAACAAATGATACATGTACCTTTGATTTGTTAATGTTTCCAAAGGTTATACACGCTCCAAATTTTTGTAATGAGAGGCGGCACCATACTTTTCCATTCATATGTATTGAGCAAGCCTTGTTTATGTATCAATGTTCTTTCTTGATTGTTGGATGGTCTTCCTGCATCACAAGTTAGTAATGACTTTGGTACCCATATTTGTTTGGGTCCTTGATGGTTAGTATAACTTCTTTTAGAAGATTTTTTAAAACTTGATCTCTTTTTAAAATAGCAATTTGACTCGAAGTGGCCATTCTTGGAACAACGGGAACACTTTGTTGTTGGTCTTAAAGAAGGTTTGAAAATCTAAGTTTTAAAAGTCTTTGAAATTGATTTTGATGAAATTCCAGAACGTTCTCCTTTTTTCAAACTTTCTGGAGAAATTTCAGCTTTTGTTCCAGAACGTTCTCCGTTTTGAGAACAACCTGGAGAACGTTCTCCTTTCTGCAGATTTTTCAAAACTGGTTCAACTTTATTTGCAGAACACTCTTTCCTTTTAAAAATCCTTTTGTTCTTGATTTTTTTCATCTATTTTCTTAAAATAACATACAAATTCCAGATGTCCAAATTTACTGCAATATGAACACTTGGTTTTGCATTTCTCCTCTTTTCTTTTAGGAACAAAAAGGTTTTTATAAATCTTTTCTTTTTGAGAAGTTTTGAAACATAAATCATCTTTGTCAAATATCTCATTGAGACTCTTTTGTTGCTCAACCTTTTTTAAATGTGTTTGCTGCAAACTTTGAATGACCTTTCTGAGTTCGTAATTCATAGCTTGGGCTTTCTCTTTTTCTTCTTTTTCTTTACGGAGTTGTTCTTTTAATAAACCATATTTTCGAGCAAGAAGATTTGAATCACATAAAAGATTATCAAATTCTTTTTCCATTTCTTCACATAAAGGACAGAGTTCAGAGATGGTTACCTCATTATTTTCTAAGTTTTCCTTTAAGCACATGTTGATTTCTGACATTACTTCTTCTTCCTGAATCTTTTCCTCTAACACTTGTTAGGTGCTTATTCTTTAGAGACCAAGCTCTTATGCCAATTGAAGTAGCAATATCGATTTACAAGGAAGGGGGGTTTGAATTGTAAATCCGCCCTTTTAAAATTTCTGTTAAAAACTTAAGAAAATAACTCAAGATTGATATTGGGTGTGAAAACAGAAAATAGAGAACGTTCTTGGTTTTCACCAGAAAACAGAGAACGTTCTTGGTTAGTTGAAATCAACAGTTCAGTTTATCTATCTAACTTGATAATTAACAGACTGAAAGTAAATAGGGATTAGGGAAGAGATATCACACACAGATATATCCTCGTTCACCCAACCCGGGCTACGTCCAGTCCTCACCACTGTGAGATTTTCCACTAAGTGTTTAAAACAAGAACCTTCTTGGTTTTACAGCACCTAGCTTAGATCACCCTTGATCTTTGTTTACATAACTTAATCTAATTCCACCCAGAAAGAGATTAATCAAATCACCTATCAACCTTGATAGGATTTCTTACAATCTACCTCAAACTATACTTAACTCTTATAGTTTGAGTTTTACAATAATGAAGAGATTGTTTAGAATCTGAGATGTCTCAACTCTTGTTTGAGATTCGATTCTTTACAAAGAATTCAGTATAAATGTATCAGAGTAAAAAGAATTTAATCAAACTGATTCTTGTAAGTGATGAGAGATTTTCAAGTATGTATGTGAGTGATTGATGATATATCTTGGCACTTGAATGTCTTTGATTTTTGGACAGAATCTGAGTATGCTCAACTCGTGTTTGAGATTAGATTCTTGACAAAAGAATTCAGTAGATGATTCTGATATGAAGAGGAAAAACAAAACTGAATCTTTTGTTTATGATTGAGAAGCTTTCAAGTATGAAGATGTATGTGAGTGATGTTTTTCTCTGCACTTGAAGTTGTATTTCTTCCTGAGCTTTTGCCTTCCTTTTATAGGCGTGAGAGCATTTAAAAATAAAGCCGTTGGTAGTGCTCTTGTCAGGCTTGACCCAGGACATTATTTCTGAATAAAAATAATCATATTTTTGACTATTTTTATTTTCTGTTCAGACTGGGCTGTGTGTTGCGTTTTGGATCAAAATTTCTTTAGTGATTACTGATCCTTTAATACTTCTGATAAGTGATAATATTGTAGGCTTGAACTGGAGCTTTTGAATCACTTAAAACAGATTAAAAACGATCACAAAGCTTGTTGTAGAAAAACTGTAGTTGCTGGAGATTGATGATCAATCTGGAGCTTTAGCTTTTGGGTTTCCTGGAGATTGATAATCAATCTGGACTGATTTCTAAACATATTGGAAACTGACTTGACTTCAAGATTGTTTCAACAGTCTTGACAATCATTTCCAGAACTATCTGGACAGACTTGTTTGAGAGTCTTTTTCTTTTTCAATTTGAATGTCCTCTTTGATTTGAATAGATCCTATGTGTTCTCTGCCATGTAGTGATCATATCTATGTAACTTCCAGAGTCAATAACTTCAATTAAGTGATGGTGAAAGATTGGTCTTTATGCTGTCACAGCCTGGCGAACTTTCTCCGTTTTCCAGAATATGTGAAGAATGTTCTCTGCCTTTGTTTATGTTGTTTGCTTTGATTCTTTTGAAACCTGTCTTTGAATTAACACACTCAAAAGCACAGGTTAATTTAACAATACATTTAGAATCATAATTAACAATCTTTAAAGCTTCATATCTCATGATGATGTACTGGAAATCCGTTTAAGATAAACATGATTTTTCCTTGCATAAAAATCAGGTTCAAACAGTCTTGATGAAGTGAACAGAATCCTGGAGATTGTTTATCAATATGGAGACTGATGATATGATGTTAAACATACTGGAGATTAATGTTAACATGCTGGAGATGGATTGTTAACATGTTGGACATTGATGATTATTTCTGGAGACTAATGATCATTCCTAGAGATTGATGATCATTCTTGATAGAAGATCATTCTAGAGACTGTTCTGATCATTCTGGACATTCTGATGTTCAAGAACAAACTTGGTTCTTCCTCTGAATGTATTTTCTGGAGATATCCTCTGATATCGTTTTCTGGAGATATCCTTTCGTATCCTCTAGTATTCTTTGGTTGAGGTATCCCCTGGTATTCTCTGGTTGAGGTATCCTCTGGTTGAGGTATCCTCTGGTTGAGGTATCCTCTGATATCCTCTAGTTGAGGTATCCTCTGATATCCTCTGGTTGAGGTATCCTCTGATATCCTCTGGTTGAGGTATCCACTGATGGCAACTTGGTGAGGTATCCTCTGATGGCAGCTTGGTGAGGTATCCTCTGATGGCAGCTTGGTGAGGTATCCTCTGATGTCAGCTTGGTGAGGTATCCTCTGATGGCAGCTTGGTGAGGTATCCTCTTGAGGCATCTTCTGATATCCTCTGGAGGTATCTTCTGGTATCCTCTGGAGGTATCTTCTGGTGATGTTATCGGGTAACATCTTATGTTTTTCCAGATTGTGTCAAGAGTGTTCTTTATGCTGATTTCTTGGCTTTCCTTGAATCATTAACATGCTGTTAATTCTGGATATTCTGGAGACTATTCAGTCTTGTTTTGGCAGCTTGATTCATGGCCTTTTTCTTAGTGATTTGAATGGCTTCTTGTAATTGATCACATTTGTGCATGAATGGTTTCTTGCTTTGTTCACTTATGCATTCATGTTCCTTAAACAAAACTTAAGTGAAATCATTAGTAGACCACCATCCATAAAACTTAATCATTTAATTTAAATGGTTTGTTGTCATTAAAACATATATCAAAAAGGTTTTTTCCTCAACATATATTTCACAGCAACAAATATATACATGGCATATCGTATAACAATGATGAAAATAATGATGCTCATTTGAAATTTCATGACATGTATTTTTCCAAACAGCAACCAATTAAGATGGAAAATAAGTTGTAAGTACAGCCAACACTTCAGCATTCATAATCATTCATCATATAATCAAACGTGACCCACCCGTCAATCCCTCAATGCAATATGTATATGCTAATGTATACAATTTTCTTGGAATCACCAAGGTGCAGTCGCTCAACAGACCAGCACAATATGTTTGACTTTAACGGCCCTCAAGACCAAGGTGCAATCGCTCAACAGATCAGCACCTAGTGCAGTCGTTCAACACACCAGCACTCGTGCAGTCGCTCAACAGACCAGCACGTTTGACATATACTAAGGTACAATCGCTCAACAGATCAGTACCTAGTGCAGTTGCTCAACAGACCAGCACTCGTGCAATCGCTCAACAGATCAGCACGTGACTGCGCATTTCAAGGTACAGACGCTCAACAGTCCAGTACCAGTGTAGTCGCTCAACAGACCAGCACCTATATACCAAAGTACAATCGCTCAACAGATTAGTACTTAGTGCAGTCGCTCAACAGACCAGCACTCGTGCAATCGCTCAACAGATCAGCACGTGGTTGCGCATCACTTGACTATGCAATGCATGAATATGCAGTGTTTCACTTCTTTGGAAACGGTATGCAAAATCAGAAAATTCATGCCTTTCCATCATGTTTAAAATATCTCAGCACAATCAGGATTATCATTATCACAAAGATGACTAAACAGCCAAGTATTCATTAACATTTTGAAATGTTTTTCCCAAACTCTTAAAATTCAAATACAGTGTTTAAAATTGGGATTTCTGGAATTTTACGAATTTGTATTCGAATACAGCTTCTCTGTATTCGAATACATAAGCCAAAAATAGTGCAGAATCACACTCTGTATCCGAATACAGCCCTCTGGTATTCGAATACAGAGGCAGTCTGAGTGCACAAAACAACATCTTTCATTACATCAGTAAAGTCTTAAAAACTTCATCACCACCACTTCAAAATATCACCAAAAATTCCATTTTAATTCACCACAACATTCCCAATATCCCCCAAACACTCAAGGTTTACAAAACACTATTAAAAACTTGGAATTTCTGAAAACTCGAATCTGTATTCGAATACATACCCCTTGTATTCGAATACATAAGCCAAAAACTGCAATTTTAACATTCTGTATGCGAATACTGCATGCCTGTAGTCGAATACAGAAGCCAAAAACAGAACCAGAATGATCAACATCAGAACATCAGGAACAGAACCAGAATCATCAACACCAGAACATTAGAAACAGAACAAGAATCACAATGATTAACATCAGAACATCAGGAACAGAACCAGAATTAGAATCATCAACACCAGAACATCAGAAATAGAACCAGAATTAGAATGATTAACATCAGAACATCAGGAACAGAAACAGAATCAGAATGATTAACATTAGAACATCAGGAACAGAACCAGAATCAGAATCATCAACACCAGAACATCAGAAACATAACCAGAATCAGAACGATTAACATCAAAACATCAGGAAACAGAACCAGAATTAGAAAGATTAACATCAGAAGAAAAACAGAATGATTCACACCAGAATCATTAGAAGCAAAACAGAATGATTCACACTAGAATCATCAAAAGCAAAACAGAATGATTCACACCCGAATCATCAGAAGCAAAATAGAATGATTCACACCAGAATCATCAGAAGCAAAACAGAATGATTCAAACCAGAATCATCGGAAGCAAAACAGAATGATTCACACCAGAATCATCAGAAGTAAAACAGAATGATTCACACCAGAATCATCAGAAGCAAAACAAAATGATTAACATCAAAGTCATCAGAAGCAGAAACAGATTGATTAACATCAAAATCCTCAAAAGTAGAAATAGGATGATTAACATCAGAATCATCAGAAGCAGAAACAAGATGATTAACATCAAAGTCATCAGAAGCAGAAACAGAATGATTATCAGAATCATCAGAAGCATAAACAAAATGATAAACATAAAATCATCAGAAGCATAAATAGGATGATTAACATCAGAATCATCAGAAGCAGAAACAGGATGATTATCTGAATCATCAGAAGCAGAAACAGAATGATAAACATCAAAATCATCAGAAGCAGAAATAGGATGATTAACATCAGAATCATCAGAAGTAGAAACAAGATGATTTAACATCATAATCATCAGAAGCAGAAACAGGATGATTATCCGAATCATCAGAAGCAAAACAGGATGATTAACACCAGAATCATCAGAAGCAAAATAGAATGGTTAAAACCAGAATCATCAAAAGCAAAACAGAATGATTCACACCAGAATCATCACAAGCAAAATAGAATGATTCACACCAGAATCATCAGAAGCAAAACAGAATGATTCACACCAGAATCATCAGAAGCAAAACAGAAAGGTTCACACCAGAATCATCAGAAGCAAAACAGAATGATTCACACCAGAATCATCAGAAGCAAAACAGAATGATTCACACCACAATCATCAGAAGCAAAACAGAATGATTCACACCAGAATCATCAGAAGCAAAACAGAATGATTCACACCAGAATCATCAGAAGCAAAATAGAATGATTCACACCAGAATCATCAGAAGCAAAACAGAATGGTTAACACCAGAATCATCAGAAGCAAAACAGAATGATTCACACCAGAATCATTAGAAGCAAAACAGAATGACTCACACGAGAATCATCAGAAGCAAAACAGAATGATTCACACCAGAATCATCAGAAGCAAAACAGAATGGTTAACACCAGAATCATCAGAAGCAACACAGAATGGTTAACACCAGAATCATCAGAAGCAAAACAGAATGACTCACACCACTATCATCATAAGCAAAACAGAATGATTCACACCAGAATCATCAGAAGCAAAACACAATGGTTAACACCAGAATCATCAGAAGAAAAACAGAGTGAGTCACACCAGAATCATCAGAGGCATAATAGAATGACTCACACCAGAATCATCAGAAGCAAAACAGAATGATTCACACCAGAATCATCAGAAGCAAAATAGAATGATTCACACCAGAATCATCAGAAGCAAAACAGAATGGTTCACACCAGAATCATCAGAAGCAAAATAGAATGGTTAACACCAGAATCATCAGAAGCAAAATAGAATGATTCACACCAGAATCATCACAAGAAAAATAGATTGATTCACACCAGAATCATCAGAAGCAAAACATAGTGGCTCACACCAGAATCATCAGAAGAAAAATAGAAAGGTTCACACCAGAATCATCAGAAGCAAAAGAGAATGATTCACACAAGAATCATCAGAAGCAAAACAAAATGATTCACACAAGAATCATCAGAAGCAAAACAGAATGATTCACACCAGAATCATCAGAAGCAAAACAGAATGATTCACACCAGAATCATCAGAAGCAAAATAGAATGGTTAACACCAGAATCATCAGAAGCGAAACAAAATGATTCACACAAGAATCATTAGAAGCAAAACAGAATGACTCACACTAGAATCATCAGAAGCAAAACAGAATGATTCACACCAGAATGATCAGAAGCAAAATAGAATGGTTAACACCAGAATCATCAGAAGAAAACTAGAATGGTTAACACCAGAATCATTAGAAGCAAAACAGAATGACTCACACCAGAATCATCATAAGCAAAACAAAATGATTCACACAAGAATAATCAGAAGTAAAACACAATGGTTAACACCAGAATCATCAGAAGAAAAATAGAATGAGTCACACCAGAATCATCAGAGGCAAAATAGAATGACTCACACCAGAATCATCAGAAGCAAAACAAAATGACTCACACCAGAATCATCAAAAGAAAAACAGAATGATTCACACCAGCATCATCAGAAACTAAACAGAATGATTCACACCAGAATCATCAGAAGCAAAACAGAATGGTTCACACCAGAATCATGAGAAGCAAAACAAAATGACACACACCAGAATCATCAAAAGCAAAACAGAATGATTCACACCAGAATCATCAGAAACTAAACAGAATGATTCACACGAGAACCATCAGAAGCAAAACAGAATGGTTCACACCAGAATCATCAGAAGCAAAACAGAAAGGTTCACACCAAAATCATCATAAAAAAACAGAATGATTCACACCAGAATCATCAGAAGCAAAACAGATTGATTAACACCAGAATCATCACAAGCAAAACAGAATGATTCACACCAGAATCAATAGAAGCAAAACAGAATGATTCACACCAGAATCTTCAGAAGCAAAATAGAATGATTCACACCAGAATCATCACGAGCAAAACAGAATGGTTAACACTAGAATCATCAGAAGCAAAAAAGAATGATTTACACCAGAATCATCAGAAGAAAAACAGAATGACTCACACTAGAATTATCAGAAGCAAAACAGAATGACTCACACCAGAATCATCAGAAGCAAAACAGAATGGTTAACACCAGAATCATCAGAAGCAAAACAGAATGATTAACACCAGAATCATCAGAAGCAAAACAAAATGACTCACACCAGAATCATCATAAGCAAAACAGAATGATTCACACGAGAATCATCAGAAGCAAAATAAAATGGTTAACACCAGAATCATCAGAAGAAAAACAGAATGATTCACACCAGAATCATTAGAGGCAAAACAGAATGATTCACACCAGAATCATCAGAAGCAAAACAGATTGATTAACACCAGAATCATCAGAAGCAAAACAGAATGATTCACACCAGAATCAATAGAAGCAAAACAGAATGATTCACACCAGAATCTTCAGAAGCAAAATAGAATGATTCACACCAGAATCATCAGGAGCAAAACAGAATGGTTAACACCAGAATCATCAGAAGCAAAAAAGAATGATTTACACCAGAATCATCAGAAGAAAAACAGAATGACTCACACTAGAATTATCAGAAGCAAAACAGAATGACTCACACCAGAATCATCAGAAGCAAAACAGAATGGTTAACACCAGAATCATCAGAAGCAAAACAGAATGATTAACACCAGAATCATCAGAAGCAAAACAAAATATCTCACACCAGAATCATCATAAGCAAAACAGAATGATTCACACCAGAATCATCAGAAGCAAAATAAAATGGTTAACACCAGAATCATCAGAAGAAAAACAGAATGATTCACACCAGAATCATTAGAGGCAAAACAGAATGACTCACACCAGAATCATCAGAAGCAAAAGAGAATGACTCACACCAAAATCATCAGAAGCCAAACAGAATGATTCACACCAGAATCATCAGAAGCAGAAATAGAATGATTAACATCAGAATCATCAGAAGCAAAAATAGGATTATTAACATCAGAATCATCAGAAGCAGAAACAGGATGATTAACATCAGAATCATCATAAGCAGAAACACGATGATTATTAGAATCATCAAAAGCAGAAACAGAATGATAAACATCAAAATCATCAGAAGCAGAAATAGGATTATTAACATCAGAATCATAAGAAGTAGAAACAGGATGATTAACATCAGAATCATCAAAACCAGAAACATAATGATCAAGCATCAGAACATCACACAACATTTCAGCTTTCTCAATATCAGAATAACATGCAAGCATTTCAGCTTTCACCACACATCAAAATAACATGCAAGCATTTCAGCTCTCACAACATATCAGAATAACATGCAAGCATTACAGAGCAGCAAAACACCTACATAATGCATTTTTTTTCATTTCAAAACCATTTTCAAAAGAGTTTTATGAACATGCATTTTAATCATGTTTAAAATAACATACAAGACATTTTTCCACTTTCCCATATAAACAACACAACTTTAGTGCATTCATCCCAAACAGCGATCATCACAGAGCTTTTAAAACATAAAAAAAATGCATTTTTCATTTCTTTCAAGCAATAGGCAAAGCAGTTTCAAAACAGTAATGAAAACACTAGTAATGCCATGAAAGTTATGCACTTACAGCCTTAATGCAACTAGAAAGTGGAAGGTGCCCTTACCCTTGTTGTGTGTTTGCTACTTCTCACGTTTCTGTTTTCGTTCCCGTTTGCGCGTCAAAAATCGGCGAAACTCCCGCCTGCGTTTGCTGCTACGAAACTGGGTTCTTTAGCTCCGTAATGATGTGGGGAATAACTTTTGTACTGCGGGTTTGGTGTTTCGGTGCTTGGATTTCCAAGTAATGGCACTTTTGAGGAACTTCCTCTTTTCTCTTTGAAATCGTGAAACAGTTTTCAGCAAACAGAAAACAGAATGGGAGGGAAGGGTGCTGTTACATGCAGCACTGTTACATGCAGTATGGGCAGTGAGGAAGGAGGGATGGTGTTCTGATTTCACCATCCTTCTCACTCCTATTTATAGGCTTTTGTGGTGCCACCTCACCCGCACTTGTCTGATTTTCAGCACTTAACCAATCTCGTCGCAATTAGCCGCTCATCCCTTAATTAACTGTCCGTTAATTTAATTACTCGTAATTAAATTAATTAATTCTTAATCCAATAATTTTAATTCATCCTCCAAAATAAATATTTATATATATATATATATTTACTCAAAACATACATATATTAAATATTTCACAAATATCCCCAAAATACCCTTAATATTAATTCCATAAATTAATATTAATTTTTAAGGGTCTTACACCAAACTTACTGCCAAATGTCTCGATCATGAGAGTATCATAACATATTGGAGATGAATTTCCTAATGCCAAAGAGCTCCTTTTTAAAGCAACTCCAAATTGTTGACTGGTGCTGAGGATTTGGAATCCTTACGTTAAGAGAAATAAGGTATCTCTTCTTAATTGGTGGGTGCTAAAATAAAGTCTTCGGTTCTTGCAGCTGCAAAGAAGTTCTTAGAAGAAAATATAGTTCACTTGGAGAGGAGTGCCGAGGAGATTGACTCCAAATTGTTAGAGTTTTTTGGCAAGGTTGAAGCCTTAGAGTGGGAGAAAAGGGGCCTGGAAGATGAGAAGGCCGCTTTGTACAACAATTTGTATGCCATGAGTAAGGATTCGTTTGAAAATGCCTTGCTCAAATCCAATTGTTGAATCCAAGAATGGCTTTCACTACAGGTGGGTTAGATTACACTAAGGTAGTTACAGGTGGCAAGATTGTTGAGATTCCAGGCGATGAAAAGAATGTTGATGGCAGGCCGATTGATGATGTTAGAGAGTAGGATTTTGCTTTAATTGTGAAATTTCCCTGTTTGTAATTTGATCTTTGTTGAGTTTGGATTTTATGTTGGTTTTATTGGTTGTAATGCTTCAAACTTATTGGTGTTGCACTTGTCTTTTCTTCGAATATTTGAGGATAATACCTTTATCTTATTGCATGTTTTGTCGTGATTGATCAGTCTTCTCTTGTTTATCTAGATATTTGTTCGCGTTCAATAGCTCTTTCCATTTTTTTTTATGTTGTTTCTATGACATGCTCTTTTGGTTTGCTTGAGGAAGGCTTCCATGGCCAAGATGTGTTTCCTTTCGTCCCGTTATTTATCAGATCCCTTTCTCATCTCAGTGGCTACCCGAAAAGAAGGGCATTGAAACCATTTTGCAAGATAATTTGTCGTGGTCGCCATCATTTCACCCTATTGATGGTTATGAATTGTTCTTTCGATAATATTTGCATTTAAACACATGGTAATAGAAAAGGATTTTTCATTGAATATGTGTCGTAAGTTTAGTACATCTTACAAACTACTCGAATTATACATTTCAATTGTAGTATTTCTTTATTTTCGCCATATTCCACATTCTTGAAAAGGTTTCTAAGGTGAATGCTCCAATTCCTATCTATGAAAAGATTAGTATGGCCCTTCCCAGTTTGGCACCAATTTGCCTTGTCCTGCATTCTTCAGGCCGACATCCTCTCTCTATAGTACTAAATCCCCTACTTCGAGTGTGCAAGGCTTCACTTTAAGTGGTATTTGACTTCCATCCTTTAAAGATGACAACCTATTTGAGCATCACATTGCTCATGTCTTCATCTGGTATGTCAAGTTCTTCTCTTAATGTCTCTTCGTTTCTGATTTTGTCTAAAGGATGGGAGGTTCTCCAACTTCAAATTGGATCACACCTTTAGACTCGTAAGTAAGGAGAAAAGGGATTTAATCAGTGGTGGAGGCGTAGTTTGGTAGGCCCAATGAATATGTGGTATTTCTTCGGCCCAGTTTCCTTTGGCCTCATCTAACCTTCTTTTCAAACCCAAATATCACTGTGTTAGTTGTTTCAGCTTGTCTGTTGGTTTGTAGGTGCTCTACGAAAATGAAATGTTGAGTAACTTTGAGATCAACCATCAGGGTTTGGAAGGATTTATCAGTGAATTGTGTTTCGTTTTCAATGACAACTATTTTAGGTATATTGACCCATGTCATAATATTTTTCTTAAAGAAACGAAGTATGTTACCAACAGTGATGTTGGCCAAAGGTTCAACTTCTATCCACTTCGTAACATAATCAATTTCCATAACCAGGTACTTTACCTGCCCAAGTGCTAATAGGAATGGTATGAGGATATCTATTCCCCACCAAAAAACTAGTCAAGGTGCACTCAACGTGTAAAATTTTGATAGGGGTCAAATGAGCGTCAGCATGTTTCTAACATCTTTCACATTTTTGCAATAATTCTTGTGTGTCCTTCGTCATCGTCGTCTAGAAGTATTCGGTTCTTAGAACTTGATTTGCCAAATTTTTTCCTCCTAGATGTTGACCATACATTCTTTCGCGAACCAATCTTAGTATGTAAGTCGCTTCCTCATTGTCTAGACGTTTAAGAAATGGTACGGATAATCTTTGTTTCCCTTAGAATTGGAAGACCCATCAACGAAGATTGTCCATTCTTCAGTCTTTCCTTCATCTGGTACTATCATTTCTACTACGACGTTGGCCAACGTTTGGTCTTTGAGTGCCTTCTTGATTTGAAGGTGATATCAAATTCAGATAGTTCTATCGACTATTTGGTCATCCTTCCAGCTAGATCAGACAGAAACAAGATATGCTTGATGGGCAAATCCATTTGCATCGTAATTGGACGACTGAGGAAATATTGTCTTAGTTCCACTTTCTCGATTTTTAATAACGAATCTTTGGTCCTTGTAGTGCTTTACTGATAAATTATATTGTTTGTTGCTCTTTGTCGATTTCTCTCATTAATACACCACTTACGGATTCGACACGACTAGATAGATGAACAAAGATTCCCAAGGGTTTGGACAAGCCAGTATGGGTGGCTGCAATGGCGCGGTCCATAACTTTTCTAGGGCGGTTTTGCACTCTGTTTTCCACTTGAATTCAATCTCTTTTTTCAAGAGCTAGTAAAAAGGTAATGCGTGCTAGGTCGATCTTGTGATGAAACGGGACAACACTACCAACAAACAATTGAACTTTTGTATGTCTTTCTTTGGTACCAGATTGTTTGTTTTAGTTATTGCTTGACATTTTTCGGGGTTTGCTTCAAGTCTTCTTTTTAGAGAGGTAAAATCCTAAGAAATTTCCTACTTTGACACAAGCTGTACATTTTTCAAAATATATTATACTTCCTG
The DNA here is from genome assembly GCA_037974295.1 of Cicer cuneatum. Lineage (NCBI taxonomy): Eukaryota > Viridiplantae > Streptophyta > Magnoliopsida > Fabales > Fabaceae > Cicer > Cicer cuneatum. Next base: position 28,204,075 of record JBBPBO010001984.1, on the reverse strand, counting down.
ACTTTGGTGAAGACTTCTTTCAAATGGATTACGTGGTCGAATTCTTCCTTGAACTTGGTTCTAAGAACTTGGTCTCAATTACAAAATTAGCATTTGCTAAATCATCTACTGCATTTTTTGTAGCGTCAGCCTTCTCTAGAGACTGTTTACGGCGGCGTTGTGCGACCCATCGGCACTTCGGATCAATGGAAAGCTTGTGTCAAGCAATTTCATGATCTATTCCTAGCATCTCATTAGCGTTCCATGCAAATAGATATGCATTGTCCTTCACACTGGTGATGAGGCCCTCTTTCACATATGGTGCGAGATTGATGCCTATTTTCCTAACTCTTCCAGGCTCGCCTTTTATCTATATCTCTTCGAATGATCCATTTCACTTTGGTCACATATGTCCCTTTTTGATGAAATCAGCTTCATCAATTTTCATCTCGTCGTCCATCCGGACATCGATGTTCGTCATCAGTATATCGATGGCCGAAACATTTCTATCTAGTATCACAATCTTGGATTTTAGCTTAGCGTCAATCTTGGCGTTATTCAGCGAAGCTAGAAAACATAGTTTAGATGTTTTGAGAACGGATTATATGGCTCCCACTTCTTCATGTGTGATGTTGTAACACCCTGAGTTTTAAACAGCGCGAGAATTTCAATTTAATTCAAAAGAATTAAAAATAATTAAAATTTAATATGAATTAAACCATTCAAAAATAGTGTTGCATCGTAATTCAAAATACAAAAGTAATTAAACAATCACATCATAATTATAGCCCAGTAATTTAATTTTGGGAAATTGATCACTAAAATATACCAAAATAAAACATTAAAACGGTATCCTGGACCCACCAAAACATTATCAAAGTGCGGAAAAGAATCACTTCCACTTCCAATGATCAGATTAAACCAAACAGACTTATATCTTTTAATGATGATCTAGTTCTTAAAGAATCACTTCCACTTCCAATGATCAGACTTTCAGGATGAGATGACTGGTATTTCCATCCAGATTTCTCTTCTGACTTCTCATGACTGGTTCTGATTTGATCAGGTTCATCCTTTGAAGATGTGTCACATGCTTCTGATTTATTTGTATCCTTCACTTCTCCAAATTCTGCTGGTTTATCTGCTTCTGCTGGTTTGTCTGTTTCTGCTTCCTCTGGTGTTGTTAAATCTGTAATATCAACATCTTGCTTTGACTTTGTAGTGTCAAGCTTTCCATAATTCATATGGTGTTTTATTCAACATAGACCTAATAAAGACTCTATTCTGAATATAACATGCAGTGTTGATTGCTTCAGCCCAAAAATGTTTTGCAACATTTAAATCATTTAACATAGTTCTGGCCATGTCTAGGAGTGATCCATTTTTGTTTTTTTTAACTTATCTTCAGATTTATCCTCTGAAGACTTATCAGATTCTTCTTTCATCTTCCATCTTTTCAAGCTCTCTTGGTTTTTCTACATCAGCTTCTGGTTCTGGTAGATCTGTATCAGCTTCTGGTTCTAGTAAACCTGCATCGATTTCCTCTGGTTCTGGTAAACTAGCTTCCTCTAGTTCTGGTTAACCTGCATCATCTTCATCTTGCTTTGACTTTTCAGATCAAGCTATTTGTCATATAACATAATACAAATCAAATAATTTAAAAATGAACTCAATACAGCCAAACCATTAATTCTGCTTCTGGTAGTTTCTGCTTGTTTTTGAAACCACTGAAATACTGTTTCTGTTGAAGTGTTCACCTCACGTGAATCACTTGGTTCCTCTGATAGTTTGAAAACCTGCAGAATACTTATCTAGCTTTGATTTTTAAGATCAAGCTTATTGTTATCATATTAAACATAAATATCAAACAATAATAGTATTTACAGCAAGATGTAACCTCTATGTCAACAGTTTCAGTTTTACTCTGAAAATCCTCTTGTTTCTGATTTTCAGATTCTGAATCTGTATGTTCTGCGATTAGATGGTTTGGATGAAGGAATTTGAATTCCCATCCTGGTTTGTAATCTTGATGAATTTTACTGGAGTGTTTGAAGAACTCTCCAGATACTGACACTTCTCTTTCTGCTGATATATCATGTTCCTCTAATAGTTTTGGAACTGATGATAATTCTGATTCTTCTGGTTCTGGAACTGATAGTAATTATGATTCTTCTGGTAGTTCCAGGTTTGTTGATATGAGTGATTTCTCTGTCTGTTCTGATCTGTGTGATATGTGTGATTTCTTTGATATTTCCTGTTCCTTCTATGATTTTGGTTCTGGTTCTGATAGGTATTGTTTTGACCAGTTCTTCTTCTACCAGAGTCAAGTGGCTTCTGTTTGGTAGATGTTGGAACATAGACCTTTTTCCCTTCATATATTGCCAGCATCCATTGACCAGGCACCATGACTGGTGTTTCAATTTGGTTGCTTAGAACATCTGCAACATAGACAATTTTATTTTTTGGAATCAAATCTGGTTGGGTCCAGGTTTGTTAGTCTTGAAAAGTTTCTTGTTTTCCCTTGTATTTAGCATAGGACAAGACACTTTGGAATGACCTTTCTTGTAACAAACAGTACACACTATATCAGAGGGAACAGGTTTAAGCACAGGTTTAGATTCAGTTATAGTTTCTTCAAAATCCTATACCTCTATTTCCATTCCTACTGACTCCATAAATCATAGAAGCATATTTGCTTCTTTCCATACCACTATCAAGAAATTCTTGAAGAACTTGTTCATGCATATCAGAATTACTTGTGGTATTTTCAATTGCTGTTGAATTATGATTATTTTTCAGATTTAAACTTTCATCTTTAATTTCAGCAAAACTATTTTTCAAGCATACATTCTCTGTTTTCAATTTTGCAATATCAGTTTCAAGAATGACACTTTCTGTTTTAAATTCTGCAATCTGATTCTTTAAAACATTAACTTCTTCTGTTAGATTTGTATTTTCTTTCTTAAGAGTTTTCATTTTTAAAGATAATTTGTAATTACTGTTTAAAAAATCATTCAGAGCAGTAATCAAATCAGATCGAGTGAATTCAGAGTAAACCTCAGTTTCATCATCTTCTGATTCTCTTCCAGAATCAGATTCTGTGTTGGATCCAAAGTTGGTGTGAGCCATCATAGCCAAATCTGCATGTTCATCTTCAGAAGATTCATCAGAATCATCCCATGTAGCCATCATGCTTTTCTTCTTAGTTCTGAAATCATTCCTCTGGTACTTTCCTTTCTCCATATTTGGACATTCTGACTTGATATGTGCAGATTCATTGCATCCGTAGCAGATGATACCTTTCTTGTCATTTGTATCATCACTTCCTTTGTTGGACTGATTAGAATATCTCTGGGGAAATTTATTCCTTCTGTTATGCCACATCTTTCTGAACTTCCTGGATAAGAAAGCAATTTCTTCTTCCTCTGAGTTCAGACTTTGATCGTCTGAATCACTATTTTCTGATGTTGCTTTCAGAGCCTTTTTCTGCTTGGATTTTAGGGCTAGAGTTTTGTTCTTCTTCTTGGGTTCATCTTCTTCCAACTCAATTTCATGTGATCTGAGAGAGCTGATTAATTCTTCCAGCTTTAGAGTATTCAGATCTTTAGCTTCCTGGATAGCAGTAATCTTTGGTCTCCACTTGATTGTCAGACTTCTAAGTATTTTCTTTACATGATCAACAGTAGTGTAGCTCTTTTCTAGTACCCTTAATCCTGATACTAGAGTCTGGAATCTGGAAAACATAGTTTCAATGTCTTCATCTTCTTCCATCTTGAATAACTCGTACTTCTTGACTAGAATGTTAGCCTTTGCTTCTTGGACTTGCTTACTGCCTTCGTAAGTCAGAATTAGACTATCATAGATGCTCTTCGCTATTTCTCTGTTAGTGCATTTGTCGAACTCCTTGAACGTGATTGCATTGATCATGAACGTTCTGGATTTGTGATGCAACTTGAACATCTTCTTCTGATCAGCATCCATATCTCTTCTGGAAATTTTAATACCATCAGCATCTTCTGGAGCAGTATAACCATCTTCCACCAAGTCCCAAAGCTTAGGATCTTGTGAAATACAAAAACTTCTCAGCCTGTCCTTCCAGTATTCAAATCGTTCTCCATCAAACAGAGGTGGTTTATTGATGTTTCCTCCAATAGCTTCTTCATTGAATCCGGACATATTGATCCCTTGGATCTTTCCTCAAACACTGTAAAGTGCTCAGCCTTGAGACCGAGCTCTGATGCCAATTGAAGGTGCAAACACGAGAAGGGGGGGTTGAATTGTGTTTGACTTAACTTGAATACTTTTCTTGTTTTAATACTTTTAAAACAAAACTTGATGTATAATTAAAACAGAGTTAGCAGCGGATAAAAATAAAAATAAAACTCACAGATTTTATACTGGTTCACCGTTAACGAGGCTACGTCCAGTCCCTTCGCCTTTAGGATTTCACTAATTCAACCTTGAATTACAAACTTGCTACTGACCCTCCAAGTCAGTCTTCTCAAATAGTCTAACAATCCTAGACTTCTTTGAGGAAAAACAACTCCTGTTCTTCAGCCAATCTGACACCCCAGATTGTAGAAGAATTCACAACACTATGAATCTAATTGCTAAGTACCTTGCTACCCTTTCTGAATCCCTCAATTTGTAGACTCTACTTCAACAACTTAGATACAACCCTATCTAATTGCCAAGTAACCTACTACCTCTACTGACTCCCTCAGATTGTAGACTCTACTTCAACAACTTAGATTTGTCACAGTGGAAAGAAAATAACCGAGTATTTGTTTTTTGAAAGTTGAAACTCACAATTGACTTATATGAAAATTTGAGAGTGGTTGCTTTGGAAGTGTATGACTCTTTTGTGATTTTCGATACTTTATTCTTCAGCATTAAGTCTCTATTTATAGTTGAACTTTAGAACTTCACTGATGCTTTACTTCTGCAGTATATTTCGATTAATCTGTTTTGAGAATATTCTGGAGTAGTTTGCTCAGATTCTGTTTTGAGCCTTTTGCTCACTGATCTGTTTTGAACATTTTGCTCCGCTTCTGTTTTGAGCCTTTTTCTCAGATTCTGTTTTGAGCCTTTTTCTCCAATTCTGTTTTGAGCATTTTTCTCAGATTCTGTTTTGAGCATTTTTCTCAGATTCTGTTTTGAACATTTTTCTATGACAGATTCATCTGACGATATCATCTGATTTCTGCTTCTGGTGACGTCATCTTTTGATGACATCATTTGGTGACATCATCTTCTGATGACATCATTTGGTGACGTCATCCTCTGTTTCTGCTTCTGGTGACGTCATCTTCTGATGACATTTTTCATTCTTCTTCTAAGTCAAATATGTTATTTTCATAAAATACATTTGTTAACATCAAAACTTTAATTGCAAGAACCAATTTGGTTCTAACACTTTATTCTTATCTCTCGCCTCGGATTCATGCACAACACCACCTGCCATCGGGTTAGGAGTCACCACACCAACTGTGGCCTCCGTCTCAACCCCTACAATCAAACCCTTCGCGTCCGCAAAAACTCCGTTCACCTCCAATATCAGTCTGGAAGGTACCGGAAAATCAATCCTCGCGTGAGTGTGCTCTACGTAAGACACTGCCCCGTCGATCCTGCACGTCCTTACCAATCTCCCCGTGTAAGTAGCCCTGCTTGAATCAGTTTCATACACCCAAGCAGTAGGCAAGTGACGGTCAAGGAAGTCTAGCATCGTTTCCGTCGTCAGCGTAACCGTCGGTGGCACGGGTTTGGGAATCATCTGAGGGCAAAGCCCAATTTTCCACAATAATTATAAAGGGTCACCGACCAAAATTAACAATTACCACATAGCATTTATGTCAAAAATAACAAGTATATTCATGGCATGTTCCGATGCTTATGACAACAAGGATGAATAAATATGCTCACTTATTCAAATGTATGACATTGACATTTTTGGAAAAACAAAACAGTTTAACATATGAGTCATGTTGCAAGTACAAATACGATCAACAATCACAACAACTGATTTGGCACTTAGAATTCATAAAATACTTGGAATTACGAAGGTGCAGTCTCTCACGGACTAGCACACGTGCAGTCTCTCACGGACCAGCACACGTGCAGTCTCTCACGGACCAGCACGGTTTACAGATAGAATGGACCGTCTAATACACGCAGAACCACTCTGAACCCGGATAGAATAGACCGTCTAATACACGTATAACTACTTTATAACGCATCACGGTCACTACATTTACGTGTATTAGCCTCTCACAGGCCAAATACACAGAAGTTAAATCCTCGCACGGATAGAATGGACCGTCTAATACACGCGGAACCACTCCGTAGCCTGGATAGAATAGACCGTCTAATACACACGGAACTACTCTGAACCCAGATAGAATAGACCGTCTAATACACACGGAACTACTCTGAACCCGGATAGAATAGACCGTCTAATACACGCGGAACTACTCTATAACCCATCACAGTTACTACTCAACTTTGCGGCCCATCACAGTCACCGCATCAACTCTGTGGCCCATCGCGGTCACCACATGACTATGCAATGCATGAGCATGCTATGTTTCTCTTCACTGAAACCAACATGCAAATGTAATATGTAACCCACACACTTCATCATTATCTCAAACAATATCAAGAATTTCATTTAATTCCTGACATGCCTTACAAATGTTTTCCAAATACACCTCAAACCATCTCAAAAACTTCATATAGTTAGTCATATGCCTTCCAAATGTTTCCCAACTCATCAGTTGCATAAACCAATGTTTAAAAATAGAATTTTTTGAAAAAATGAATCCCAACTCGAATACAACTTCCTTGTATTCGAATACTGATGCCAAAACAGTGGCAAAAATCAGCAATTCTGTATTCGAATACGAGGTTGTCGTAGCCGAATACAAATGAGAAAACAGTGGCAAAAATCAGCAAAACTGTATTCGAATACGACAGGCTCGTAGCCGAATACAGATGCGAAGTCAATAGCACAAAATTGCAATTCTGTATTCAAATACGACAGGGTCGTAGCCGAATATAGATGCTAAGTCATAAGCAAAAATCATGTATTTGTATTCGAATACTGAGTGTCGTATTCGAATACGCCAGTGCCGTATCCGAATACATCTTCGAACACAGAGAGATATTCCAGAAAACTTCAACACAGTTTCAAACTTTTTCTTTGAAAACCACCAGCAACACCATAACACAATCACCATTCTTTTGAACCACAAAACCCAGAACATTTCTCAACACAACATCAATGATTGCTACCCATCAACACCACAGCAAAGGCATCATCAATAACAGCAACAAACCAGCAACAAAAACTCTCAACATGCATTATCTCAATAACATGCGTTTTACACATTCACAAACCACATGCAAGGCAGATTTCAGGATCAACACAACACCAAAACATCATCAATACATCAACCACGACAGCAACCAAACAGAACAACAACAAAACAGACACCACAAGCAGTTTGCTCATTCATAACAACATGCAAGGGCAGTTCATGGTCAGAATATAATCATCACATAATAATCATCCATCAACATGCATTTACAGCCCTAAATGAAAACTAGAAAGTTGGAAGGTGCCACTTACCTTAGTTACGTTTTCTTGCTCGTTTACGTTACCGCGACAAAAGCCAGCGAAACTCCCGTTCGCGCCGTCGCTACCAAAGTTGGTTCTCTAGCACCGCAATGATGAGAGGAACAACTTTCCTTCTTAACACATTTTGTTTCGACGCTTGGATTCCCAAGTAATTTGAGTTTTAAGGATACTCTTCTGTTACCACCAACACAAAAACAGAATGAGAAAAGGAAGAAAGGAGAAGAAGGTTCACGCGGGAAGGTGAGGAAGGGAGGAAACTGCTGCTGTTTCTGATTTCTTTTCTTGCCTTCTCACACTCAAACATATATATACACATATCAGCCACCTACTATGCATATACATATATAATATTATAATTTAACTTGACCCTCAAGTAACTAAATACTCCCGTCGCGACTTTGTTGACAGATAAAATCTTGACCAACTGTCGATATTTAATTACTCGTAATTAAATTAATTTATCCTTCGTCGAATAATTTTAGCCAATCTCAAAAATATTTATACATATATATATATATATATACATGTATCAAATATTTTACAAATATTCCAAAATACACTTAATATTAAATCCATAATTTAATTTAAAATTTAAGGGTCTTACATTACCACCCCCCTTAAATTAGTTTCGTCCTCGAAACTACGTGTCAATAAACAACTCAGGATGCTGTTCCCTCATCTTACTCTCTAGTTCCCAAGTCGCATCTCCAGTAGTCAGATTCCAATTCACTTGACTAGTGGGACTTCCTTGTTCCTCAACTGTTTAATCTTCTTGTTCTCAATTCTTACAGGTAATACTTCAAATGACAGGTTATCCTTCAGTTGAATTGTGTCTGGTTCGATCACATGTGACAGATCCGAAAGGTATTTCCTTAACTGCGACACGTGAAATATGTCGTGAATATTGGACAGTATTTGCGGTAAAGCAATCCGATAAGCCACTGGTCCAATTCGTGCAGTAATCTGGTATGGTCCAATAAATTTCGGAGTCAAATTTCTTGATTTAATAGCTGTGCCAACTCCAGTTGTAGGCGTGATCCTTAGAAACACATGATCATCCTGCTCAAATTCCAAAGGTCTACGACGCTTGTCCGCATAACTCTTCTGACAGTCCTTTGAGATCTTCATTTTCTCTTTTATCCTCTTGACCTTTTCTGTAGTCTGTTGCACCATCTCAGGTCCTACAGTCATACTTTCTCCGTCTTTATTCCAGCATAAAGGCGTCTGACACTTGCGTCCATACAAAGCCTCATACGGTGCCATTCCAATACTTGCGTGAAAACTATTGTTGTAGGTAAACTCAATCAACGGCAATACATCATCCCAGCTTCCTCTATCATCTAATACACATGCTCTCAATAAATCTTCCAAAGTCTGATTAGTTCTCTCAGTCTGTCTGTCTGTTTGCGGATGGTAAGCTGAACTCAATTTCAGTTTCGTTCCCAACGCCTCATGCAGCGCTCCCCAAAAGTGAGACGTGAACTTTGGATCACGGTCCAATACGATACTCGATGGTACTCCGTGTAATCTCACAATCTCAGCAATGTAGATCTCCGTCAGCTTATCTAGGTGGTCTTTACCGGTAAGAAATGAGCGGATTTTGTCAATCGATCCACTATTGCCCATATCGAATCATTCTTTCTCCTTGTCTTGGGCAATCCGGTTATAAAATCCATGGAAATGCTATCCCACTTCCATTCTGGTATATCCAAAGGTTACAACATTCCAGCAGGTCGCTGATGTTCGACTTTCGCTTTCTGACAAGTTAAGCAAGTCGATACATACTCCGCTACATGCCTCTTCATTCCTGGCCACCAAAATTTTTGTCTCAAGTCGTGATACATCTTTGTCGCTCCAAGATGAATACTCAATTTGCTTTTATGAGCCTCTTCCAAAATTGTTCTCCTCAGATCTGCAACTGCCGGAACACAAATCCTCCCATTACATCTCAAAATATTATCTGATCCAATCCTTAACTCAGTTGTCTTTCCTTGTACTATTAGGTTTCTTTTCTCTTGGATTAATGCGTCATCTTGAGAATTCGCAATATCCTCGAGTAAACTACTCAAAATTTTTATCACTCTACATTTTAAAATTCCCGGTGCAAACTCTACGTCCAAGTGTAGATCTCTAAATGATTCCCACAACTCTTGTTGTCTAGCCATTATCATTGAAGATACTGACACACTTCTCGTACTCAATGCATCAGCCACCAAGTTGGCTTTCCCAGGGTGATACTGCAATGAAAAATCAAAATCCTTGAGAGTCTTCATCCATCTCCTCTGGCGCATGTTCAATTCTTTCTGATCAAACAGATATTTCAAACTTTTATGGTCACTGAACACCGTGAACGTGCATCTGTATCAGTAGTGCCTCCAGATCGTTAATGCAAACACTACCGCGGAAAGCTCTAAATCATGAGTAGGATAGTTTTGTTCGTGAGTTTGAAATTGTCTTAAGGCGTAGGCTACAAATTTCTTGTGTTGCATCAGAACACATCCCAAACCTTGGTGAGATGCATCACAGTAAACTTCATATGGTTCCTCTGACTGTGGCAAGACCAATACTGGTGAGGTTGTCAGCTTTTGCTTAAGTAACTGAAAACTCTCCTCACACATCTCTGCCCATGCAAACGGCTTATTCCTCATAGTGAGTTGTGTAAATGGACCCACAATCTTCGTAAATCCATTAATAAATCTCTTGTAGTATCCTGCCATTCCATCCAAACTTTGTATGTATGTGATAGTCTGAGGTTGTTTCCAGGCAAGAATTGTCTCAATCTTTGCTGGATCCACAGCGATTCCTTCTTTTGTTATCACATGTCCCAAGAAATTCACTTTTTCCAGCCAAATTTCACACTTCGACAAATTGGCGTACAATTGCTTCTCGCGTAAAACTTCAAGAACTTGACGTAGGTGCTCTCCATGTTCTTCTTCATCCTTTGAATAAATCAATATATCATCGATGAACACCACAACGAATTTATCAAGAAATGGGCTAAAGATTCTATTCATATAATCCATAAAAATCGCTGGTGCATTCGTAACCCCAAATGGCATAACAAGATATTCATAATGTTTGTAACGGGTTCTGAAAGCAGTCTTTTGAATATCTCATTCTCTTACCTAAATCTCATGGTAACCTGACTTCAAGTCAATCTTTCAAAACACCGCGGCTCCTCTTAATTGATCCATCAAATCATCGAGACGTGGTAAAGGATAACGATTCTTAATAGTTGCCTTGTTAAGTTGCCTATAATCCACACATAAGCGCGAACTTCCATCTTTTTTCTTAACCAACAACACTGGAGCTCCCCATGGCGACACACTTGGTCTGATAAATCCTTTCTCCAACAAACCTTCGATTTGGCCCTTAAGCTCGCTTAATTCCAATGGAGACATCCGATACGGCACAATTGAAATAGGTCCAGTTCCTGGATGTAAATCAATGAAGAACTCCACCTCTCTTACTGGGGGTAATCCTGGAATTTCTGTTGGAAATACGTTCGAATACTCCTTGACAAGCACCACGTCTTCTATGCTTACATCTATCTTTGCTTCCACGTTGGCTAATGATAGAAACTCTTGAGTTCCTTCTCTCAGCGACACTCCGAGTTTGTTAGCAGCCAAATACCGAATGACTCCAGGTTCGGGAAAAAGAACTAATTTGCGAGCACAATCCTCTTACATAAGTATATGACATCCAATCCATGCCGAGAATGATCTCGAGTGATTGTAGGGGTAAACAGATTAAATTAACCAAGAAATCTCTATTCTAAATAGTTACAGGACAACATAAACATGCAGTATTTACGGTCAAAGTCTTAGAAGGTGTGGAAACAACCAAATCAAAAGGCAAGGCAGACATAGATAGCTTCAAACGATTCACACAGTCCATAGCAATGAAGGAATGGGTTGCCCTCGAATAAAAAAGTGCAGTTAGTGTGTTACCTGCAATCTCGCAATCTCGTTGGATCAAATTGTGAGGTTGATTTCCAGCTTCAGCACCCATGTGATAAACGTGTCCCCTAGCAATATGACGAGTAGCCCTAGTTGCGTTCACTGTTGATTCCACCTTTGAAACCTTGCAATTCCTTGCAAAGTGTCCTGGCTTATGGCAATTGTAGCATGAAGGACTCATAGTGATACAAGCAGTAGCATAATGTCCCTCTTTCCCACATCGGAAACATCGAGCCCCCTGTCCCAGTTGTCATCCAAAATTCTAGTTCCCCGGGCGATTCTGGCCCCTGTTGTGGTTCTGTTGTTGGTTATATGGCTTAACCACCTGCTTTTCTTTATTGTTCTGATAGCTCACCCAACTAGGCCCTCCTGAATTAAAGTTCCCTCCTCGGTTGGCCCTCCTATTCTTCATATCCTCAACCTCTCTACATTTCTCCACTAATGCTTGGAAACGTTGAATTCCCAATGGTAAGACCGAGTCTTGAATCTCGTACTTTAGTCCATTTTGAAAATGATGACACATAAATTGTTCATCCACCTTTTCACGGAAAAATCTGAAATGCCTTGACAAAGATTCAAACTTATCTGCATACTCACCCACCGTCATGTTTCCTTGGTGCAATTTAAGAAAATCATCACCCAACTTAGTCTTAGTGCTCATCGGGAAGTATTTGTTCAGAATCTTCTTTTTGAATGACTCCTAGTTCACATCCTCATGAGTTGATCCCATCAGAAGTCTGGCACTTCTCCACCAATATTTTGCATCCCCTAGTAGCAGATACGTAGCATAGTTGACCTTCACCGCTGCCTAGCAATTAATCATTTCAAAAAATTTCTCCATTTCCTGAATCCATTGGTCCACTCTTTCTGGACCCTCATCACCCTTGAACTTTGGAGGATTATGACGACGAAAATCCTCTAGTCCCCTTGATTCAGCAGCACAAATCTCTCTTTCTCTTTTCTCTAGATCTCGTTGAGTCTTTGCAGCCGTCTGTGCAGCAACAGACACATCCATGTTATTCATCGCTTCAGCCATCCAATCACCCCGACTGAGGTGGCTCTTGTAGTGTCGTCTTTTGTTGGAGGCATTGCTCCCCTCTACAAAACCATCATCAAGTAGAAATCTCACACCACTTAGAATAATCCCAAAAATATAACTTAATCGTATCATCACATTAGCACACCACAACTTATACAAGACTTGACACTCTAATTACTTGCTCCTATGCATGATCAAATAATGACTCCCACTCAACAATCTAACCAGAGCTCTCCCCAAAAGTCTAACTAAAGGTTCTGACCAAAAGCTCTAACCAAAACTTTAACCAAATGCTCTGATACCACAATTTGTAACACCCCGAGTTTTAAACAGCGCAAGTGTATTTTTTTTCCACCAATAAAAGAATTTAAACTTAATTCAAAAGAATTAAAAATAATTAAAATTTAATATGAATTAAACCATTCAAAAATAGTGTTGCATCGTAATTCAAAATACAAAAGTAATTAAACAATCACATCATAATTATAGCCCAGTAATTTAATTTTGGAAAATTGATCACTAAAATATACCAAAATAAAATACATTAATAAGGTATCCTGGACCCACCAAAATATTATCAGAGTGCGGAAAAGATATACAGTTATCCCAAAACAAATAAATACATCCACCAAGTACTAGGCCCAATACAACAAAACTAACTGATCATGCACTAAAGCTACAGTAGCAAGGGTTTCCACCGCATTCCCTACAAGTCTCGTCTGACTCGGTAGCTCGCCTCGATGTGACGTCCTCCTCCTCGTCATATAGGAAAGGATCAGTCTCCTCCGAAGTCAGATCTACCCATGATCTGGGTCGCTTCGGCAGTGCTGGAATCTCAAAACAATCATCTATTGTCCTAGACGGACCCGGAATATCATTTGCTGCTAGTGTCGGTCCTTTATTCTTCTCTCCCGCCTCGGATTCATGCACAACACCACCTGCCACCGGGTTAGGAGTCACCACACTAACTGTGGCCTCCGTCTCAACCCCTACAATCGAACCGTCCGCGTCCGCAAAAATTCCGTTCACTTCCAATATCAGTCTGGAAGGTGCCGGAAAATCAATCCTCGCGTGAGTGTGCTCTACGAAAGCACTGCCCCGTCGATCCTGCATGTCCTTACCAATCTCCCCGTGTAAGTAGCCCTGCTTGAATCGTGGTCATACACCCAAGCAGTAGGCAAGTAATGGTCAAGGAAATCTAGCGACGTTTCCGTCGTCAGCGTAACCGTCGGTGGCACGGGTTTGGGAATCATCTGAGGGCAAAGCCCAATTTTCCACAATAATTATAAAAGGTTACCGACCGAAATTAACAATTACCACATAGCATTTATGTCAAAAATAACAAGTATATTCATGGCATGTTCCGATGCTTATGCTTAAAATGTATGACATTGACATTTTTGGAAAAACAAAACAGTTTAACATATGAGTCATGTTGCAAGTACAAATACGATCAACAATCACAACAACTCATTTGGCACTTAGAATTCATAAAATATTTGCACACATCAATTTCCACTCATCAATTCATATGAAATCATCACTCACAGGTCAACCATCCCAACGCAAAATGTATATGTCAATGTACTCAACTCTTGGAATTACCAAGGTGCAGTCTCTCACGGACCATCACACGTGCAGTCTCTCACGGACCAGCGCAATTTACAGATAGAATGGACCGTCTAATACACGCGGAACCACTCCGTAGCCCAGATAGAATGGACCATCTAATACACGCAGAACCACTCTGAACCCAGATAGAATAGACCGTCTAATACACGCGGAACTACTCTATAACCCATCACGGTCACTACATTTACGTGTATTAGACTCTCACAGGCCAAATACACAGAAGTTAAATCCTCGCACGGATAGAATGGATCGTCTAATACACACGGAACCACTTCATAGCCCGGATAGAATAGACCGTCTAATACACGCGGAACTACTTTGAACCCAGATAGAATAGACCGTCTAATACACGCGGAACTACTCTATAACCCATCACGGTTACTACTTAACTTCGCGGCCCATCACGGTCGCCGCATCAACTCTGTGGCCCATCGCGGTCACCACATGATTATGCAATGCATGAGCATGCTATGTTTCTCTTCACTGAAACCAACATGCAAATGTAATATGTAACCCAAACACTTCATCACTATCTCAAACAATATCAAGAATTTCATTTAATTCCTCACATGCCTTACAAATGTTTTCCAAATACACCTCAAACCATCTCAAAAACTTCATACAGTTTGTCATATGCCTTCCAAATGTTTTCCAACTCATTAGTTGCATAAACCAATGTTTAAAAATAGAATTTTTTGAAAAAATAAATCTGTATTCGAATACAGCTTCCTTGTATTCGAATACAGATGCCAAAATAGTGGCAAAAATCAGCAATTTTGTATTCGAATACGAGGTTGTCGTAGCCGAATACTGATGCTAAAACAATGGCAAAAATCAGCAAATCTATATTCGAATACGATAGGGTCGTAGCCGAATACAAATGAGAAGTTAGTAGCAAAAATTGCAATTATGTATTCAAATACGACAGGGTCGTAGCCGAATACAGATGTTAAGTCAAAAGCAAAAATCACGTCTTTGTATTCGAATACGGAGTGTCGTATTCGAATTCGAAGTTCCAAATTTGAATAAAAACTGAAATTTAACAGAAGTGTATTCGAATACGCCAGTGCCGTATCCGAATACATCTTCGAACACAGTGAGATATTCCAGAAAACTTCAACACAGTTTCAAACTTTTTCTTTGAAAACCACCACCAACACCATAACACAATCACCATTCTTTTGAACCACAAAACCTAGAACATTTCTCAACACAACATCAATGATTGTTACTCATCAACACCACAACAAAGGCATCATCAATAAGAGCAACCAAAAGTAGCAACAATTATCTCAATAACATGTGTTTTACACATTCACAAACCACATGCAACGTATATTTCATGATCAACACAACACCAAAACATCATCAATACATCAACCACGACAGCAACCAAACAGAACAGCAACAAAACAGACACCACAAGCAGTTTGCTCATTCATAACAACATGCAAAGGCAGTTCATGGTCAGAATATAATCATCACATAATAATCAGCCATCAACATGCATTTACAGCCCTTAAAGAAAACTAGAAAGTTGGAAGGTGCCCCTTACCTTAGTTACGTTTTCTTGCTCGTTTACGTTACTGCGACAAAAGCCGGCGAAACTCCCGTTTGCGTCGTCACTACCAAAGTTGGTTCTCTAGCACCGCAATGATGAGAGGAACAACTTTCCTTCTTGACACTTTCTGTTTTGACGCTTGGATTCCCAAGTAATTTGAGTTTTGAGGATGCTATTTTGTAACCACCAACACAAAAACAGAATGAGAAAAGGAAGAAAGGAGAAGAAGGTTCACGCAGGCAGGTGAGGAAGGGAGGAAACTGCTGCTGTTTCTGATTTCTTTTCTTGCCTTCTCACACTCAAACATATATATATACATATCAGCCACCTATTATGCGTATACATATATAATATTATAATTTAACTTGACCCTCAAGTAACTAAATACTCCCGTCGCGACTTTGTTGACAGATAAAATCTTGACCAACTGTCGATATTTAATGACTCATAAATAAATTAATTTATCCTTCATCGAATAATTTTAGCCAATCTCAAAAATATTTATACATATATATATATATATATATAAATATACATGTATCAAATATTTGACAAATATTCTAAAATACACTTAATATTAAATCCATAATTTAATTTAAAATTTAAGGGTCTTACATTACCACCCCCTTAAATTAGTTTCGTCCTCGAAACTACGTGTTGATAAACAACTCAGAAAAGATGAGAATAACTTAAAGCTCAAAATTCCAAAGTTAATTTTTAGAGTTCTTAGAGAGAAATACTTGTTCAAGTTAGAAATATTTTCTATGTTTTTTCTCTAGAGTGTGAGAGTTATTATTATTATCAGCTTTGTTATAAGCAAACAATTAAAGTTCTAATCTTTTGTATACCACCCAATAGTAGTTTAATTCTATCTTCAATCTAGGGTTGTTAAGAGAAGATTTGGCTTGTAAGGTCAAGGTGGCTAGTTCCTCAAAAGTCTGGGGTTATCAGGCTAATTGGGAAGATTGGCTTGGAGGGTCAGGTGCTTTGTAATTCAAGGTGTTTGAATTAGTGGATTAAAGCCTCCTGAATGAGGGGACTGGATGTAGCCAAGTTAGTGGTGAATCAGGATAAATCTATGTGTCCAATTATTTATGCTTTCATTGTTTGCTTCCTTTGAACCTGATTGCTTCTTATCTAAGTAATTCATAAAAACCAACCAACCTTCATCAAATTAACAAAAACTTATCAACTTTGTCAAACACAATTCAACCCCATTCTCGTGTTTGCACCTTCAGCAAGTTCTTTTCAGCTAAACCGTGTATTGTGAACAAACCTGAATACATTATATCACATGAACTTCCTTGGCCCACAAGGACCCTGTGTACATCGTGATTTTCCATTAGAACTCAAATTAAGAGGGGAATCTGATAGTTTGCGACCATATTAAGTAAATCCTTATCATATAATGATATCGGGGGACATCTCTTTTCCTATGCTCCACAAGTTTTCCCTTAGAGAAGATGAAATCATCTCATTAAGCTTTCTTTTGAAGGAATTACAACTACCATGGTCGACATTGGGGATAACCCCCAGATATGACATCTATGCAAGTAAATTGTAGCCATTGCATGTGTGATTATTCAATCATTCCGGCTATGATTGGGATTTCTTCCCAACTAGAGTATATTTTGTTACTAATACCCATGACTTCGGGTAGGTTTTCCCATTGGCTATAAGTGTTTCCCATGAAGGCCATTGTAATTGGTGGCTCTTTGTCTTCGTAGACCGCAACAACGGCTTTATCCTTTCCTTTGTCGTTCATAGCTACATCATGCTGGTTAGACAGCCTCAATGATCTCATCCTAGCTATGCATCCTCGGCCATATCATTTTCCTTTATTATTATATTTTGTTAAGTTCCCTTTTGTATCAAGCTTTCGATGGCATCTTTGAGTTGGACGCATTCTTTGGTGGTGTGTATGTGCCCTTTGTGAAATCTACAATATTTTCTCTTGTCTACCCAGGGCCTCTCCTAGATTGGCAATAGAAATTTGATGTTTCCACCTTTGAATTTAGTGTTGAAGCACTCTTTCAAGATGCCCTCCCTCGTGACTGTAAGACCCTTAAATTTAATATAAATTTTGGAATTAATATTAAGGGTATTTTGGGGATATTTGTAAAATATTTAATATATGTATGTTTTGAGTGAATATATATATATAAATATTTATTTTGGAAGATGAATTAAAATTATTGGATGAAGAATAAATTAATTTAATTACGAGTAATTAAATTAATCGGACAGTTAATTAAGGATTAGCGGCTAATTGCAAAACGTTTAAGTGCTGGAAGATCCAGCAATATTTTAACATTAACTGTGATGAGGTGGCACATGGAGGTGCCTATATATGGACTGCAAAGGACAGAGCAAAGACAGAAACCTTTCTCTCCTCCATACTGCATGTAACAGTACTGCATGTAACAGTACCCTTCTCTCCCATTCTGTTTTGCTTACCAGTTCACGATTTCAAAGTGAAAAGAGGGAGTTCCTCAAAAGTGCCATTACTTGGAAATCCAAGCACCGAAACACCAAACCCCCAGTACAAAAGTTATTCCCCACATCATTACGGAGCTAAAGAACCCAGTTTCGTAGCAGCAAACGCAGGCGGGAGTTTCGCCGTTTTTGACGCATACACATGAGCAGTAGCAGAAAACGCAACAAGGGTAAGGGCACCTTCCACTTTCTAGTTGCATTCTAAGACTGTAAATGTATGTTTGAGGTGTGATTATATTTGAGTTTCTATTTTGAAAAAGAAACTGTTTTACATGACATTTTGAAAGACGAAAGAAAATGCATTCTGTTGAGGTTTTAAAAATCTGCAACATGCTGTTTTGGGTGATGATTCCAATACTGTTTTGTTTATGGGGAAAGCTGAAAAATGCATTGCATGTTATTCTGAATAGGAGTAAAAAACATATTCATAAAACTATTTTGAATATTGCAAAAATGCATTCTGTTGGTATTTTGCTGCTAAGTGATGCTTGCTGTTTGACTGAATGTGTTAATGTAGTTCTGATGTTTGAGAAAGCTAAAATGCTTTGCATGTTGTTCTGATGTTTGAGAAAAACTGAATGCTTTGCATGTTGTTCGGATGTTTGAGAAAAACTGAATGCTTTGCGTGTTGTTCTGATGTTTGAGAAAGCTGAATGCTTTGCATGTTGTTCTGATGTTTGAGAAAAGCTGAATGCTTTGCATGTTGTTCTGATGTTTGAAAAAGCTGAAATGCTTGCATGATGTTCTGATGGTTTGAGAAAGCTAAAATGCTTGCATGCCGTTCTGTTGATGAAAATCTGGTGTTGCTGCTGATTTCAAAATAAAAAGGGGTTTAAAACTGATGAAAGTGTTTTCTTCTGGAAAATCTGGTTTGATGTAAAAGTCTGAGTTTTGTGGTTTAAAAGAGTGATAAAACTGTTTTGGAGTTGTGCTGGTTTTTCAAAAGAAACAGTTTGAAATGTGTTGAAGTCTCAATAAAATTTCACTGATTTCGAAGGTGTATTCGAATACAACATGTGTGTATTCGAATACAGCCTGTCAAGCTTCTGTTTTACTTAAGTTTTCAAACTTGTATTCGAATACGAGCCCCTGTATTCGAATACAGAGGAAGGATTTTTGCTTCTAATGGTTCTGATGTTAATCATTCTGTTTCTGCTTTTGATGGTTTTGATGTTAATCATCCTGTTTCTGCTTCTGATGATTTTGATGTTAATTATCCTGTTTCTGCTTCAGATGATTCTGATGTTAATCATCCTGTTTCTGCTTCTGATGATTCTGATGTTAATCATCCTGTTTCTGCTTCTAATGGTTCTGATGTTAATCATTCTATTTCTGCTTCTGATGCTTTTGATGTTAATCATTATGTTTCTGCTTCTGATGATTTTGATGTTAATCATCCTGTTTCTGCTTTTGATGATTCTGATGTTAATCATTTTGTTTCTGCTTCTGATGATTCTGATGTTAATCATCCTGTTTCTGCTTCTAATGATTCTGATGTTAATCATCTTGTTTCTGCTTCTGATGATTCTGATGTTAATCATCCTGTTTCTGCTTCTGATGGTTCTGATGTTAATCATTCTGTTTCTGCTTCTGATGGTTTTGATGTTAATCATCCTGTTTCTGCTTCTGATGATTTTGATGTTAATCATCCTGTTTCTACTTTTGATGATTCTGATGTTAATCATTCTGCTTCTGATGATTCTGGTGTTAATCATTCTGTTTTGCTTCTGATGATTCTGGAGTGAATCATTCTGTTTTGCTTATGATGATTCTGGTGTGAATTATTCTGTTTTGCTTCAGATGATTCTGGAGTGAATCATTCTGTTTTGCTTCTGATGATTCTGGTGTGAATCATTCTGTTTTGCTTCTGATGATTCTGGTGTGAATCATTCTGTTTTGCTTTTGATGATTCTGGTGTGAATCATTCTGTTTTGCTTCTGATGATTCTGGTGTGAATCATTATGTTTTGCTTCTGATGATTCTGGTGTGAATCATTTTGTTTTGCTTCTGATGATTCTGGTGTGAATCATTATGTTTTGCTTCTGATGATTCTGGTATGAATCATTCTGTTTTGCTTCTGATGATTCTGGTGTGAATCATTTTGTTTTGCTTCTGATAATTCTGGTGTGAATCATTCTGTTTTGCTTCTGATGATTTTGGTGTGAATCATTATGTTTTGCTTCTGATGATTCTGGTGTGAGTCATTATGTTTTTGCTTCTGATGATTCTGGTGTGAATCATTCTGTTTTGCTTCTGATGATTCTGTTGTGAGTCATTATGTTTTGCTTCTGATGATTCTGGTGTGAGTCATTCTATTTTGCTTCTGATGATTTTGGTGTGAATCATTCTGTTTTGCTTCTGATGATTCTGATTCTGGTACTATTTCTGATGTTGATCATTCTGGTTGTTTCTGATGTTGATCATTCTGGTTCTGTTTCTGATGTTGATCCTTCTGGTTCTGTTTCTGATGTTGATCATTCTGGTTCTATTTCTGATGTTGATCCTTCTGGTTCTATTTCTGACGTTGATCATTCTGGTTTTGTTTCTGATGTTGATCATTCTGGTTCTGTTTCTGATGTTGATTATTCTGGTTCTGTTTTCTGATGTTCTGGTGTTGATGATTCTGATTCTGGTTTTGTTTTTGATATTCTGGTGTTGATGATTCTGATTCTAATTCTGTTTCTAATGTTCTGATGTTAATCATTCTGATTCTGGTTCTGTTTTCTGATGATCTAATGTTGATCATTATGGTTTTGTCTTCTGTATTCGACTACAGGCATGCTGTATTCGAATACAAAATGTTAAAATTGCAGATTTTCACTAGTTTCGGCTTCTATATTCGAATACAGATTCGTGTTTTTCCAGAAACTCAGTTTTTAGCTTCTATATTCGAATACAAGGAAGCTGTATTCGAATACAGATTCGTGTTTTCCAGAAAATCAAGTTTTAAACACTGTTTTGTGAATTTTAAGAGTTTGGGGAACAATGGAAAGACTTATGATGATTAAGAATGGAATTGTGTGATAATGTAAAGTGTTAATAATTACTTGAATGTTTAATCATTGACGTGTTGATGATGATATTGATTATATTGAGATGTTTTGAAATATGATGGAAAGGCATGAATTTTCTGTTATTGCATACTGTTTTCAGTGAAGAGAAAACATTGCATGTTCATGCATTGCATAGTCAGGTGGTACCCACGATGGGCCACAGAGTTGATGCGGTGACCGTGATGGGCCGCGAAGTTAAGTAGTAACCATGGCTTATAGAATTGTTCCGCGTGTATTAGACGGTGTGTTCTATCCAGGGTCAGAGTAGTTCCGTGTGTATTAGACGGTCTATTCTACTCGGACTACGGAGTGGTTCCGCGTGTATTAGACGGTCCATTCTATCCGTGCGAGGATTTAACTTCTGTGTATTTGGCCTGTGAGAGGCTAATACATGTAATTGTAGTGACCGTGATAATTATAGAATAGTTCCGCGTGTATTAGACGGTCTATTCTATCCGGGTTTAGAGTAGTTCCGCGTGTATTAGACGGTCTATTCTATCTGGGCTACAGAATGGTTCCGCGTGTATTAGACGGTCCATTCCATTTGTGAAGTCCTACAGGTCTGTTGAGGGACTGCACTGGTGCTGATCTGTGAGAGATTGCACCCTGGTCTTGAGGGCCGTTAAAGTCTGACTTATATAAATCGTGCTGGTCTGTGAGAGACTGCACGTGTGCTGGTCTGTGAGCGACTGCACCTTGGTGATTCCAAGAAAATTGTATACATGAGCATATACATTTTGCATTGGGGAATTGACTGGTGGGTCACGATTGGATTATGATGATGAGTGGAAATTGAACGTGTGTGAGTACTGTTCAGAATCAGAATTTCTGGTTTAATGATTGTGATTTGCTGAGGTGTTGTTTGCACTTACCACATATTTCATAATAATTGGCTGCTATTTTGAAAAGGCATATATGTCATTAAAATTCAAATGAGCATTATTATTTTCCTCATCATTGTCATATATTATGCCATGAATATATGTGTTGTTGTGAGATATGTGCTATGTGCTTATTTGTTAATTTCGGTCGGTAACCCTTGCTATTATATTGTGGACTTTGAGCTTTGCCCTCAAATGTTACCCAAACCCGTCCTACCGACGGTTACACTAACGACGGAAACGTCGTTAGTTTCCCCTGATCTTTACGTACGAAGTCTACGTGGACAACCCAGAGGGACGGACGGTTGGCTGAAGACGAGACTTATAGAGGATACGGTGGAGACCGTGCTACTGTAGCTTAGTGCATGATCAGTCTAGACTTTTGTATAGGGTCTTGAGTTTTGGGAAATGTAATTTTATTTTGGGAATTAATGTATTACTTTTTCCGCTGTATTATTCTGCACTCTGACACTGATTGGGTGATAACCTTTGAAATGAACTGATTTAATTTTAACTCAGGGTGTTACATTCCGCGTGTATTAGACGGTCCATTCTATCCGTGCGAGGATTTAACTTCTGTGTATTTGGCTTGTGAGAGGCTAATACATGTAATCGTAGCGACCATGATGGTTATAGAATAGTTCCGCGTGTATTAGACGGTCTGTTCTATCCGGGTTTAGAGTAGATTCGTGTGTATTAGACGGTCTATTCTATCTGGGCTACGGGATGGCTCCGCGTGTAATAGACAGTCCATTCCATTCGTGAAATTGTGCTGGTCTGTGAGCGATTGTACCCTAGTATGTGTATAACGTGCTGGTCTGTTGAGCGATTGCACAAGTGCTGGTCTATTGAGCGACTGCACTAGGTACTGATCTGTTGAGCGATTGTACCTTGGTATATAGGTGCTGGTCTATTGAGTGACTGCACTGGTACTGGACTGTTGAGCGTCTGTACCCTGAAATGCGCAACCACGTGCTGATCTGTTGAGCGATTGCACGAGTGCTGGTCTGTTGAGCGACTGCACTAGGTACTGATCTGTTGAGCGATTGTACCTTGGTATATAGGTGCTGGTCTGTTGAGCGAATGCACTGGTACTGGACTGTTGAGCGTCTGTACCCTGAAATGCGCAACCACGTGCTGATCTGTTGAGCGATTGCACGAGTGCTGGTCTGTTGAGCGACTGCACGAGTGCTGGTCTGTTAAGCGACTGCACTAGGTGCTGATCTGTTGAGCGATTGCACCTTGGTCTTGAGGGCCGTAAAAGTCAAACATATTGTGCTGGTCTGTTGAGCGACTGCACCTTGGTGATTCCAAGAAATTGTATACATGAGCATATACATATTGCATCGAGGGATTGACCGGTGGGTCACGATTGGTTTATATGATGATGTTTGGAAATCGATGTGTGTGAGTACTTGACAGAATCTGAATTTCTGATTAATTATTGTGTTTATTGAAGTGTTGATTGTACTTACTACATATTTCCATATGAAACGGTTGCTGTTTGAAAAAGCTTATATGTCATGAAAATTCAAATGAGCATCATTATTTCCTCATTGTCATATGTTATACCATGGATATATATTTGTTGCTATGAGATATATGCTATGTGATTATTTGTTAATTTCGGTCGGTGACCCTTGCTATTATATTTTTGAAATTGGGCTTTGCCCTCAGATGTTACCCGAACCCGTCCTACCGACGGATACACTAACGACGGAAACGTCGTTAGTTTCTCTTGATCTTTACGTACGGAGTATCCGTGGACAATGCAGAGCGACGAACGGTTGGCTGAAGACGAGACTTATAGAGGATACGGTGGAGACCGTGCTACTGTAGCTTAGTGCATGATCAGACTAGACTTTTGTATAGGGTCTTGAGTTTTGGGAAATGTAATTTATTTTGGGAATTAATGTATGACTTTTCCGCTGTATTTTCCGCACTCTGATACTGTTTAGTGGCCACAGGCCGGGTGTTCTCTTTTGAAATGAAGTGATGAAAAATTTATTTTAATTCCCTTGACATTAGTTTTGGAAAACTCATTTTAATTATTTATTGAAAAAAAAAATACACTCGCGTTGTGTTTTAAACTCGGGGTGTTACAGTGACGGTAAGCGGATAAAAATACTTTTCCTGTTTTAATACTTTCTTAACTTAAATACTTTTCCTGTTTTAATACTTTCAAAACAAAACTTGATGTAAAATTAAAACAGAGTTAGCAGCGGATAAAAATAAAAATAAAAACTCACAGATTTTATACTGGTTCACCGTTAACGAGGCTACGTCCAGTCCCTGCGCCATGAAGGATTTCACTAATTCAATCTTGAATTACAACCTTGCTACTGACCCTCCAAGTCAGTCTTCTCAATAGTCTAACAATCCTAGACTTCTTGAGGAAAACAACCTTGTCTTCAGCCAATCTGACAACCCCAGATTGTAGAAGAAATCACAACACTATGAATCTAATTGCTAAGTACCTTGCTACCCTTTCTGATTGCCTCAGTTTGTAGCCTCTACTTCAACAACTTAGATATAACCCTATCTAATTGCCAAGTACCCTGCTACCTCTACTGACTCCCTCATATTGTAGACTCTACTTCAACAACTTAGATTTGCCATAGTGAAAAGAAAATAACATGAGTACTTGCTTCTTGAAAGCTAAAACTCACAATTGACTTCTATGAAAATTTTGGTGTTTGTTGCTTTGGAAGTGTATGACTCTTTTGTGATTTTCGATACTTTATTCTTCAGCATTTAGTCTCTATTTATAGTTGAACTTTAGAACTTCACTGATGCTTTACTTCTGCAGTATATTTAGATTAATCTGTTTTGAAAATATTCTGGAGTATTTTGCTCAGATTCTGTTTTGAGCCTTTTGCTCACTGATCTGTTTTGAGCATTTTGCTCCGCTTCTGTTTTGAGCATTTCTCATATTCTTTAATCCTCGTGATCAAATCTGCACCATTGGATCTTAATGTGATAGTCCACATCTGGACCAGCCTATTTGATATTCTGTGATCCTCTGATTTCGGCCATTCCTGGACCACACTTCCTAACCCTTTGATTTCGGCCACCACTGGGCCATGGTCTGATTTTCTGATCTGGACCATCACTGGACCAAATAATTATTTCTGAACCATTGATCTGGAAATTTTTACTCTGATCTGGACAGATTCTGGACTTTGGTCTGGAACAAACAGAAATTAACTTGAACAAAAAATATTTCAGTCCGGACCTTTTACCTTTAATTTTGGACCAGGTCTGGATTGATTCTGGAACTCATTTCTTTTGGTCTGGACTTAGTTTCATGCCCTGAATCATGCTATCTTATGATCTGGGCCAAATCTGAATTGATCCTTTTGTTCTGGACTCATAAACATACCTTCTGGTCAAGTCTGGAACAAGTCTGGACTGTGTAATTTTTCACTGCCAGGCCATCTTCTGGTCAGAATAACTTCTGGAATAAAATTGATATTTGACTCCTGTTTTCTGGAACAACTCTCCTTCTGGCAGGCTTTCCAATGGTATGATCCATGTTTCATTATGATTTTTCTTCCTTCTGTTCTGGGCCACCAAACATATCCTTTGGTGATGTTTTGACATCCTGGAAAACATCTACTGGAAATTCCATAATTCATTTTCCTTTGATCTCTGCTTCTGTTTCCTTCAGTTTCTGGGGCATTTAACTTAATAATTCAAAGTACAAAATAAGTTTACATTGAGTACATTTGTAAGCATCAAAATCCTAAGTACTTAGAACCAACTTGGTTCCAACAATCTCCCCCTTTTTGATGATGACAAAACCTTAACTTTTTTTGCTAACTTATGACTCGAAAACTTTGAATTACTCCCCCTCAGACCAATCTTTCCACCTAAGTCTGATACGCTCCTTTTCAACTCCTTCTTTGTTCTCTCTTTCTTTTCTTCTCTTCTCCTCTCCTTTTCAACTCCTTCTCTTTTCACTCTTTCTTTTTCTCTCTCCCTGATTCCTCTCCTTTTCAACTCCTTCTGTTTTCACTCTTTCTTTTTCTTTCTTTGTTTTTCTCTCTCCCTGTTTCTACTTATTTCTCCTTTCTTTCTCTCTCTCTCTCTCTCTCTTTCTCCCCCTTTTTGTCATCAGCCAAAAAGTGGTCCTACTATTTTTGTATTTTTTGTTTTTCTCTTTACAAATTACAGAAAGTAAAAACTGAATAAAATAAAATTGCAAGAAATTTTAAAAACTCCTAAGATGACTACTTGAGCTAGTCAGATATGGAGGTCATGCTGAGATGCTTCTTAATGAACTCGAACCTATCTTCTGGTAATGCCTTGGTGAAGATATCAGTCCATTGATGATCAGTGTCCACAAACTGGATGCTCAAAGTCCCGTTTTGAACATGGTCCCTAATGAAATGGTGTTTTATTTCAATGTGTTTGGCTCTAGAGTGTAAGATAGGGTTCTTGGTTAGCTTTATGGCTGAAGTGTTATCACATAACAAAGGGATATTGTTTTCAAAGATGTTGTAATCTTCAAGTTGGTGTTTCATCCAGAGTAACTATGAACTGCATCCTGCTGCTGATATATACTCAGCTTCTGCTGTTGACATGGCAATGGTGCTTTGTGTTTTGCTTGACCAAGAGATCAAATTTTCACCTAAAAATGTGCAGTTGCCACTGGTACTTTTCCTTTCCAACTTGTCTCCAGCATAGTCAGAATCACAAAAACCTTTTAGTTTGTAGGTGGGTGTTTTCTTGTATAACAAGGTAAGGTTGGTGGTTCCTTTAAGGTATCTCAGAATTCGTTTGACAGCAGTTAAATGGGATTCCCTAGGGTCAGCTTGAAATCGGGCACAGACACAAACACTAAACATAATGTCAGGTCTAGAAGCAGTTAAATATAGAAGGGATCCAATAATACCTCTGTATGTTTTCTGGTCTACCTTTTTACTGGTTTCATCTTTCTCAAGTGAGCAGGTTGGGTGCATGGGGGTGTATTTAGATTGGTGAATGAGTATACCTGATTAACCTTGGTGAATCTGAATTCCAAGGAAGATCTTAAGTTCTCCCATCATGCTCATTTGAAACTCCTTCTGGCCACTGGAACACAAGTCTCAGTGTAATCTATACCTTTCTGTTGACTGTATCCCTGAGCTATAACTTCACCCTTTTCATTGAATTTTTTTCTGAACACCTACTTGGTTCCAATAATGTTTTTGTTTGGTCTGGATGCCAGATCCCAAACATCATTCCTTTAGAATTCATTCAACTCTTCTTGCATTGCAAGTATCCAACCTTCCTCTGCCAAAACTTCATCAACAATGCTTGGTTCGCATCAGCTTCTGGTTCTGTAACAGCTTCTGATTCTGATAAATCAGCTTCTGGTTCTTTCCAGGTACTTCTGTTTATTGTGCTTCTGCTCCCTTTGGTTCTGGTGAACCTGCACTATTTTTATCTTGTTTTGATTTGTCAAGATCAAGCAAT
Source organism: Cicer cuneatum (assembly GCA_037974295.1). Taxonomy (NCBI): domain Eukaryota; kingdom Viridiplantae; phylum Streptophyta; class Magnoliopsida; order Fabales; family Fabaceae; genus Cicer; species Cicer cuneatum. The sequence continues at coordinate 28,176,379 of JBBPBO010001984.1, read as the reverse complement.
TTGTCATATTACATAATGCAAATCAAATAATTTAAAATTTAACTCAATATACTCAAACCATTTATTCTGCTTCTGGTGGTTTTTGTTTGTTTTTTTTTTTAAAAACCACTGGAATGTTGTTTCTGCTGAGGTGTTCAATTCATGTGAATCACCTGGTTCCTCTGACAATTTGAAAACCTACAGAATACTTATCTAGCTTTGATTTGTTGAGATCAAGCTTCTTGTTATCACAGTGAACATAAATATTAAAGAATAATAGTATTAACAGCAAGATGTAGCCTCAGTTTACTCTGAAAATCCTCTTGCTTCTGATTTTCAGATTCCTAATCTATATGTTCTGAGATTACATGGTTTGGATGAGGGAATTTGAATTCCCTTCCAGGTTTGTAGTCTTGATGAATCTCACTGGAGAGTTTGAAGAACTCTCTTGATTCTGATTCTTTAATTTCTGTTTTGGCTCATACACCATATTCCTCTGGTGATTCTGGAACTTATGATGATTCTGATAATCATACTTATTTTGATAATTAAAGTAGTTCTGATGATCATACCACAACCTTTGATATTGATACCTGTTCAGGTTCTGGTTCTGGTATTGATTCTGATTCTGGTTCCAGTGTTGATTCTGGTTCCAGTTTCTGTGCCTCCAGTTCTGATTCTGGTTCCAGTTCTTGTACCTCTGATACTGGTTCCAGTTTTGGTTCTGGTTCCAGTTTCTGTGCTTCTGGTACTGGTTCCAGTTCTGGTTCTGGTTCCAGTTCCTGTTCCTCTAATACTGGTTCCAGTTCTTGTTCTGATACGAGTGATATCCATGATATTTCCTGTTCCTCCTATAATTTTGGTTCTGGTTCTGATAGGTATTGTGTTGACCAGTTCTTCTTCTACCAGAGTCACTTTGCTTCTGTTTGGTAGATGTTGGAACATAAACCTTCTTCTACTTGTGCGTTGCCAACATCCATTGTCCAGGCACCATTGTTGGTGTCTCCTTCTGGTTGCTCAGAGCATCTGCAACATAGACAATTTGATCTTTTGGTACCCAAAACTAATTGGGTCCAGGTTTGTTAGTCTTAACAGTTCTCTGATCTTGTTCAAATTTTACAAATGTTTTCTGGAACAACTCTCCTTCTGGCAGGCTTTCCAATGGTATGATCCATGTTTCATTATGATTTTTCTGCCTTCTGTTATGGGCCACCAAACATATCCTCTGGTGATGTTTTGACATCCTGGAAAACATCTTCTAGAAATTCCAGAATTCATTTTCCTTTGATCTCTGCTTCTGTTTCCTTCAGTTTCTGGGGCATTTAACTTAATAATTCAAAGTACAAAATAAGTTTACATTGAGTACATTTGTATGCATCAAAATCCTAAGTACTTAGAACCAACTTGGTTCCAACAGTCTTTCATCTTCGGATGCTTTTGGGATGGAGATTGAGGTTTTCTGGACCATCGGGCCTCTGCTCGAGACTAGTTTCTTATTGTGTTCTACTCTTTCTAAGTGTTCAGTTTGCTCAACAATAAGAATGGACTGTCTCCAGACGGCAATGACTAAGGTAGAATGAGCTTTGTGGTGTCACCTTCTACATCACATTGTGGTTGATCTAGAACTTCGAGCATTGCTTTCGGATCAATGGAAGGAGTGGTCTTCTGGCTATCTAGTTTTTTAGTTTGAGGCGGAGGTTCAATCATCACGTTCGTTATTTTAGTGACAGTCTTCTTGGGTGCCATTGGTCAAACTCAAGAGTTCTGAAGGGTAATGGTGGGATGTGGATGTAGGATTGCCACATATTGAAGGTGCAAACACGAGAAGGGGGGTTGAATTGTGTTTGCCAAACTTTGAATCTTTTTGTTGTTTTGTTGAATATTGATGTGATTTACTTGATGAATAAATAATCAGACTTTGCAGCGCAAAATAACAGCATAAGAACACAACAATTTATCCTAGTTCACCATTAACTTGGCTACATCCAGTCCCTTCATCCTGAAGGCTTTAATCCACTAATTCAAATCTTTGAATTACAGCACCTGACCCTCCAAGCCAGTCTTCTCAAACAGCCTGACAACCCCAGACTTTTGAGGAACGAAAACAACACCTTGACTCTACAAGTCAAGTCTTCTCCTACCAATCTGACAACCTTAGATTGAAGAAGGAATGTGCACCACTATCGGTTAGATTACAAGGGTTGGAACTCTGCAAATTTGCTTCTGGAAAGCTGATTGCTGAACTGAATTTTTCTCTCGAAAACACTTAGAAAATTTTGCTTTTGCACTCAAGTGATTCTCTCTTTTGAACTCTCGGATTGTGTTGAATATGAAGCTTGAGTTCTTGTGTTTTTCGATACTTGGTGTTATTGCCTGAAGCCTCCTTTTATAGCTGCAGATAGGGCTTTGTCCAAGCTTAAATTCGAAATAAATCTTGCTCAAATTTCCTTCGAAAATTTTGTTGGCCAATCCTGTTTCACTTAAATTAAAACCGTATCTTTTTAGCTTTAGATTGCACTTGAAAATTCTGTTGACCAATCTTTTTTCTTTTAATTTCAAACCATATCTTTTTAAGCTTCATATTGCATTCGAATTTCTTCAAGTCTTTAGTGATTTTTTTGAATCAAATCCCCTTAATACTTTGATCAAATTTCTATCAAAATTTAATCAAGTCTTCTTCGAATTTTAATCAAGTCTTCATTGATTTGCATCACGATTTAAATTATGGATCATATGATCTTCTAATCTCGACCAACTCTGGACCATGTAATCTGATCTGTACCATTATGTGATCCTCTGATCTCGACCAACTCTGAACCATGTAATCTGATCTGTATCATTTTGTGATCTTCTGATTTCGACCAATTCTGGACCATGTGATCTAATTTGTACCATTCTATGATCTTCTGATTTCGACCAATTCTGGACCAAGTGATCTGATTTGTACCATTCTGTGATCCTCTGATATGGACCATTGATCTTCTAATCTGCACCATTGATATTTTAATCTGGACCATTTATCTTCTGATCTGGACCAAGTATGGATTAAATCTAGACTAAGTCTTATGTTCTGGATAATTATATCTTCTAATCTAGACCAAGTCTGGACCAAGTCTTTTGTTTTGGACCATGCTATCTTCTGGTCTGGACTAAGTCTGGATTAAGTCTGGACCAAGTTTGGATTAAGTCTGGACCAAGTCTGGACTGAGTCTTATGTTCACGACCATGCTATCTTCTGGTCACGACCAAGTCTGACTTATGTTTCCTTCTGGTCTGGAATAGGTCTCCCTTTGACAAGCTTCCTTCTGGTCTGGACCAAGTCTCCTTTTGGACTCTGCTTCCTTCTGATCTGGGCCAAGAAAGATATCCTCTGATGATGTTATTTTTCCTTCCCTTTGATGATATCCTCTGGTATCCTCTGGAGGTATCTTCTGGTATCCTCTAGTGACATCCTCTGGTATCCTCTAAATGTATCATCTGGATGTTTCCTCTGGATGTATCCTCGGGTGGTGTCATCCTCTGATTTTGCACAGCCTCTGATTTTTCCTTCTAAGTCAAAATATGATTTTCATAAAATACATTTGTTAACATCAAACTTTAATTGCAAGAACCAACTTGGTTCCAACACATATGTCGCCACTATTCAGTATCAGAGTCCCTAAATATTGCAGCTTGATTTGGATAACTATATCTTTAAGTGGTGGTAAAGTATGATTCTTTTGTCATCTTCTCGTATAAGGATGGAGTGAATCTGCACACGCACTAACGATCAACTAAGAATTTTCCAGAGTGTGAGAGGAATTTAGGTCAAAATTTGTGTGTACCTTTATGATCTAGAGATGTTGATTTATATAGGAAATCCTCCTATAAATGACTATTAGGGTACCTTCTGATGCTAAACAGGTGTCAATTTGCTTTGTGCTAGGTGGTTGCTATCTAGTGGCTATGATTATGATAGGATTGCCATTGAGTGGTTGTGATTGGATGTCCAGGTGATCTAGGATACACCATCAATATTGCTATCTTAAAAAACGTGTTGTGTTTAAATGTATTTTAATAATTATATATTATTTTTGTCCTTGTAGTAATAAACTTGTTTTAGTAGTATAAATATTTTAGCGATTGAAAAATAATTAGATTTTTAAAAACTAATTTTTAATTATTAAAAATGTCAACCAAAACTCGATCTACTACCTATCTCTGTTAAGCATTAGAGGTTTGATTGTCAATATATTTTTGTAAATTTAAAACTTCAAATAATTATATACAATACAATAATATATTTTTTATTTATCTATTAAAATTTTAAAAATTTTGTCACCCAATTATGTTCAAACTTCGCCAGTGGACTTAATTTATGTCTATTTGAGTGTAAACAAAATGTATACATGCTTTCTCTCTGTCATATAAAAAGGGGGACATATTCTGAGGACATGAAGAGAATTCCAAACCTAACTTTTAAGATTCTAGCCATTACTTTATCATCATTTTTCATCACACAAAGAGACCATTGAAACTAGTTTATGAAGCTTTGGGTTGAAAAAAATGAAATTTACAACCAGATTGAAGCATAAGTTACATTAGCTACTAAATAAGCTTGTATTTCGCTTCCATCAATTCCATTTCTGTAATATTATTGATCGTAATCTTTACTCTTGTGTTATTCTCCATTTTTATGTTGGTTGTGTTAGTGCAAAAGTATTTTTAAATACAATCTTCTGGTTGATGTTTTGATGATAACAAATGCATATAAATAAAGAACAATTATCCCTTAACTATATATGCTAAGTGTGCAGATTAAAGACAAAATTTATGTTAATAAATATTCAAAGTAGCTTAGATTACAAGTACTTTAGCGATCTTCTATTGGAGCAAAGAGTAAAAGAAATATTGCAGAAATAAACGCAGCAAAGCATGCATTGCTATATAAGGTCTATCCTCTGATGACTAGACGAAGGCAAAAGAAACCGAGACGTCACTTCAACTTGACAACGTAAGTCCGGTGACATGCGCCCTTGTTGTTGCAAGCTTCAATTGACTCTAAGATGCAAGCAACGTAGTACCTTGTTGCGTTTGATAAACCCAACTGGATAATGTTCCTCTACCTGTGATACATAAGCGTAACGAGAATTAATTTGCCTCTGTCTCTGACAAGCGTAACTAGAATTCTTATGCCTCTGCCTTTAACAAGTGTAACAAGAATTCTTCTGCCTCTGACAAATGTGATGAGCAAGTGACTGCCTCTACCTCCGATAATCTCATAAAGCGTTTGAATCTGAACTTTTATGTATCATATGATAAAGTCAACGCCTATGGAAAATTCAATGCTCTGACAAAGTCAATGTCTCTGGAGAAGTCAACCCTCTGACAAAATCAATGTCTTTGGAAAAGTCAACGCTCTGACAAAAGTTAATGATTTGGTGATCTGCAAGACATCCTCTGATCAATGAATCCTCGGTCTGTGTACATCCTCTGATAATCATCTAGAATTTATTTTCTCTAATAATCTGCATCCTTTGATAACCTGCTTGCTTTGATGGTCTGTAAGATAGTACTTTGACTATTCTATCATTTGATCTCGTACCCCTGTTTCCTCTTATTGTCATACATATTTTAAGGAGTGATTTATGGGAGTCAGTTCTGAGCTCAATGAATAGATTTATCTTCAATGGTTCAGTTGTTAAAACCCATGAAGATACAAGTTGTCTTTTTGCAAAATGAAGTACACATGCCTTACCCTAAAGTACAAAGGCAATACCCTAAATGACCTCCAACAAAAAAATCTCAACGGACACTTCCTCCTTGTATTTAAGATGAAATGGTTCTGTCGATAAGAAAAACAAGAGAGAATAAATAGATAAATATAGAACCAAAATGGTAGTTCTGAAAAAGCCAAGAACTCATCAAAAAACATAAATGAAAAATCCTCTCGGTACAGAATTGTTAGAATTGATATAAATCAGTCAAAGTGTTTTCATACACTTGAACTGATATCAGATTGAATATGTAACATCCTCTCAATAAGAGTAAGAATCCTAGAAACATATTTTGTGTCAAATCAGACACAAACTAGAACTGATGTAAATCATCCCGATTGTGGCACAACTCTTTCATTCTCAAAGAGGTACCTGAAAAGGTACAACGTCCCTCATGAACCTCAACATCATGATGCTAGTATGTTGAAGAATAGTTCTAGGAACGAAAGCCTCTAGAAAAATACTCAAAGCCTGAAGAGGCATAGTAAATAATACTTGTACAACTATTTATGGAAATAGTGGATTAAGCCCTCGACTGTACTGAGACAAAATCTCTCTGTAAGGGAAGGACTAGAGGTAACAACAGTTTATTGTAAACTAGTATAAAAATATCGGTGTCTCTTTAGTCTCTTTCAGTTATTGCATTTTAGTTCTTTATGATTCAATCTTATTCTATCTAGACATTTTTCAATAGTAAGTTGAATGTTTTGATAAAGAACGATTTCTATAACAAAAGCAAATAGTTTTTTATCAATGAAGTTTAAGTAATGTTTATGAGTTAATATGTTTATGAAATGTTTATCATTTATTTAACAGTTAAATAAGTTTTTGGTTCCTATAAATATATCATATTTTATTTTTAGTCCCTCTAAAAATTTCTTCAAACATTGGTCCCTCAAATGTTTATTTTTTTTTCTTTTGCTTTTAATTCAACTCATGTGTATCATTTGAGTATGTAATTGATTCTTTGCAAGGATGTTAGAATATTATATGAATGTCCCCAACAAAAATTTAGATTTTGTTTAATTATTATTAAAAAATTCTAAATTTTTATCGAAAAGATTCGTATAATGTTCTAAATATTCATATAAAAAAACATTCAAAAATTCAATCAACACATATGAATTGGTGTAAAAGCAAAGACCAAATATTAACGAAAGATATTTTTTTTAAAAGTTAAAAAGTTTATAAAAAAAATATAATATTTTTATAACCACCAAAATCTTATTTTACCATTTATTTAATCTACTTGTAGCTATGAGAAACTTCTTGTTGCTACACATTTTTCCATTTTCAATAGTTTTATCGATTCTTGCTTGGTACTTGCTTTGTAATAAACAGAGAACTGACGTGATCACTGACCAAAACATTTTCATAAGACTTGACTAGACCATTCCTTCGAAATTTAAATTTTTTTTACAAATATAACACCTTTGTATTATTTAATTAGTTCTATCTTATAATAAAGTTATTTTGAAAAATGTTAGAAAATAATGTGATATATTTGTGGAATTTATGGGAACATAATATATTCACTTCCCTAGATATATATTACAAATATAATTGTGTATAATTAATTATTAAGTGTTTTTATATATTTGTTTATGTTGTTGTATCTATACCATATAATATTATTACAATAGAAATAATTATTATTCCGTCTACTATAATATGATTTCATTTTTTTTAACAACTACTATCTCCTTTATTATTGTTGCATTCATTGGTCCTTTCTAAACTTTTTGAATTTATTATACAAATTTACTATTAATAATTTTTGTTAAATAAATTATAAGTTTCCGAACAGGTTATACACATTGACTTAAAAATATTATACACCTTATTTGGTCTTTTTTTAATATAATTTCTTTTTTAATTTAATCTTTTTCCTTTTCTAAACCATTCTGTGCAACCTATTGTTTTGTTTAACACAACTATCTAGTTTTAACTAATTTTATTTCTTACTCACTTATTATATATTGTTTAAATTCATTTCCGCTTTGTATATATATATATATTTTACAAAGTCAATATTTGTAAGTTTTTTTTTTAAATATTATAGTTTGTGAACCGGTTCTTCACATAATATTGGCAGTTTATTATTTTTTTAATAACTTAAATTATAAATGTGATTTACCAAAAAAATTATAAATAAAAAAATCTTAATATATATTTATATACAACGTATAATAATAAGGGAATATTAAGGAAATTTTTTTATAAATTTTTAGTCTAAAACATATGATTACAATTTTCAAATTTATGTTATTATTTGTTTTATTTATTTGTATAGACAAATTTTTTCTGTTTTTCTTTCTCTTTTTTTTAAAAAAAAAATATAAATATTTTAAATGTGATATTTTTTCCCCACATCAACCACTTTATTTTCCAACGTTTATAGAACTTTTTAAGTTTATTAATTTTATCTATTCCTATTTTTACGACAACAATTACATCTACCTTCTGTCATATTTTTCTTTCTCCCATCTACCTATTCCTATTACAATTTCATATTTTTACGACAACAATTACATCTACCTTTTTTCATATTTTTCTTTCTCCCATCTACCTATTCCTATTACAATTTCATATTTTTACGACAACAATTACATCTACCTTTTTTCATATTTTTCTTTCTCCCATCTACCTATTCCTATTACAATTTCATATTTTTACGACAACAATTACATCTACCTATTCCTAATACAATGTTTAAGTGCAAATTAACGTGTTTAAAATGCTAATGAACAATGATATATGACCAATATATTTGCATTATTCATTTTTTGTGGACTCTGTTATCATTTTGATGATAAATTATCATAATAATAATAATAATAATATATAATAATAATAATGGTTTCTGTGCAAAAATATTTGGGTATTGTTCCAACTTTTTCATAATAGAAATGAAGTTTCTGTCAGAAATGTTTGGGTATTATCACCTTTTTATGTTTAATAATGTTTTAAATAAATTAAAATTATAAGTTAATTATATTTTACGGGTAGTGGTATTCATATTTTTTTTATGAGCACTAAAGAATTTAGCAATGATACTCAATCATTTAGCCACAAGTAACCTTTTTATATTTATTAAAGATTTTGTAAATATATCAAAATTATATGCTAATTATGTTTTGAACCGGAAAATATACCTATTTTCTTTTATTCACATCATTTCATAAAAAATATCTCTCTTTTTTTTATTTTCTTAAAACAATTAGTCAGTTTAAAATATCAATACAATATTTATATTTTTTTTTAATAATATAATCTTATTTAAGAATATTTTTGTAAATGACAAAAAATTTATCATTAAAATTAATTCTATTAATTACTTTCATAATAAAAATTGTGTACAACTCAAATATGATATATAATCTAAAACGAATGGAGTAAGAATCTGGTGACAACGTTGGCATGTAGAGTGGATGTCAAAGTCTCAACTCTCAACAACTTACATATGAAAAGTAATAGAGCTATGACAAACTTTTGTTGTTGTTGTTGATAGATATGAGAAACTTGTTGCTACGCGTTTTTCAACACTCAACAATTCCAGCGTTTCTTGTTTACTATTTTCTATGCAATACATCTTCATAAGAATTAACTAGATCATTATTGTTTCCAAAGTTAAACATTATTTTCACATATAACACCTCTGTATTATTTAATTAGTTCTATTTTTTACTAAACTTATTTTGAAAAATGTTATAGAAAACAGTATGATATATTACTATAATTTATGGGAATATATATATCCAATTCCCTAGACAAATATTGCATAATTGTGTAAAATTAATTATTATAAGTGTTTTTAACATTTTTTTGTTGTTGTATCTATACAATATAATATTATTACAATAGAAATAATTTTTTTTCTATCCACTATAATACTATTTCATTTTATTTTTAGCAATTACTCTCTCCCCTATATATTATGGTTGCATTCATTGATTCTTTTTAAACTTTTTGAATTTATTATTAATATTTTAAAATAATATATTAATTATAGCTTGCCCAACAAGTTATTCATATTGAGTAAAAAACATTATACACATGATTTGGTCTTTTTTTATTGTTTTCTTACTCACTTATTATTTATTGTTTACATGTTCTACTCCTTCTCTGTATGTATTTTTTGAAATATATTTTACAAAGTTAATAGTAGTTTTTTTTTTTAAAAAAAATTTGGGAACCGGTTCTTCACATAATATTGGCAGATTTTTTATTTTTTAATAAATTAAATTATAAATCTGATTGTACCAAAAACAAATTATAAATTTGAAAGGAAATTATAAGAAAATAAATGTTAATGTATAAATATATATCTATACAATGTATAATAACAATGGAATATTAAGAAAATGTTTACAAATTTTTAGTCAAAAAAGTAAGATTACAGCTTTCAAATTTATGTTCATATTTGTTTTATTTATTTGTATAGACTATTTTTTTTCTATCTTTCTTTTTTTAAAAATATAAATAAATACAAATACTTTAATGTGATATTTTTTTCCCACATCCACGTCTTTTTTTCCCATTGCTAGCACTTTTTAAGTTTACTAATTTCACCTAGTTTTACGGCAACAATTGCATCTCCCCTTTTTCATATATTTTTTTCCCATCTCTTAAATTTCTTACGGAAAACATCTCCCTTTTCCCTTTTTTTTTTAATCAAATCCTCTTTCATTTCTCATCGTTATTAAACTCTATAGCCCACCTCTTGGTTTACTATAATTGATTTCTTACGACAATCAATCCACATCCACCAATGCTTTTATGGAAGGCCCCCACCACTTAAAATTGGGAATTATTGAAGGGTTCATGGAACTGGAATAAAAAATAGCTGACAATATTTACCAATGTGTTTTTGTTGTGTTATATTGTGATTCAGATGCACCTATTTTATCTATAGATAACAACAACAAAATTGTGCAGTTATACTTCTCATATGAGTTTTAATTTTACATCTTACATCGATCATATTAACTCATGTCATTTATGTGGGTAATAAAACTCACTCAACTGTGAGAAAATAACTTATTTATAAATTTCAAATTAAATTTCACACTATTGTGGAAAAAGCTCTTAGTATTATTATATGAGCATTTAATATATGTCATTTTTATTATATATCAAATAAATATCAATTAATACTATATACATTAAACGGGTTTCCACACTAGTATTTTATTATTGCAATGTTTAAGTGCAAACATGTTTGAAATGCTAATGAACAATGATATATGACCAATATATTGCATTATTCATTTTTTTGTAAACTGTGTTATGATTTTGATAATAAATAATAATTGTTTCTGTTCAAAAATATTTGGGTATTGTTGCCAACTTTTTCACAAGAGTAAAAAATAATATTTGGGTATTTTCACCTTTTAATATTTAATTATGTTCTAAATAAATTAAAATTATAAGTTAATTATGTTTTATGGGTAGTGGTATTCATATATTTTCAAGTGTACCGAAGAATTTACCAGTAATACTTAATCATATAGCCACAAGCACCATTTTATATTTATATATTTTTTTACATATATTAAAATAAATAAGTTAATTATGTTTATGTACCAAAAAAGTTATCTATTTTTTTTTTCTCTTCTCTTCTCATAAAAAATATTTCATTTGCACTTTTACTCTGTCTCAAAATAATTTATCGTTTTAGAATATCCTTACTTTATTTATTATTTTTTCCAATAATATAGTCTTATTTATGGAATTTTACTTCACTTAATAAATGCAGTAATTACAATTACAATTAATAAGATTATTTTAGTAAATGATACAAATATTATTAATACCCGTGGTCCTTTAACTTAATTTCAGTTAACGTTTTAGTCCTTTATCTTTTTTTTTTCTTCCCGATTTGGTCCTTTATTTTAATTTTAAGTGACAATTTTATTTTTTATGTTTTAAAATGTCAACAATATTATCCTTTTTTTTACAATAAATTAAAAAATTCATCAAAATTTTCAACCAAAACCCATAAAATTAATTATATTCTTTAATATAATACAAATTTTATCAAATTCGTAACTCAAATCTTCAAATAAACTCATATTTTCATTTTTTTATTTGATGTTGTTAGAGATGGAATTTTAAAAATCAAATAAAGAATAAAAATATGAGTTTATTTGAATATTTGAGTTACGAATTTGATGAAATTTGTATTATAATAAATATAATTAATTTTATGGGTTTTGGTTGAAAATTTTGATGAATTTTTTGAATTTTTGTAAAAAAAAAGGATAATATTGTTAACATTTTAAAACATAAAAGAATAAATTGTCACTTAAAATTAAAATAAATGACCAAATCGGAAAAAAGAAGATAAAGGACTACAACGTTAACTGAAATTAAGTTAAGGGACCACTATTTAGCCTTATTAATAAAATCAATCCAACTAATCATTTCCATAAAAATCAGAATTCATATGTGACATTTAATTTGAGAGGAATAGTGTAAATTATAGACCAATGTTGAAAACCTCACAAAATTGTCGTTTCTTGATCTCAGTTTCAATTCTCGGTTACACTTTGATGACATCTATTGGATTTCAAAACTTTCATTGCTCCAAAACCTTTACCTGAGTGATGTTTTTCTTGGAAGGGCACAAAATTTGTTCTTAGCACTTGACATGCTTCCTACTTTATTAGAACTTAATTTGATAACTGCAGCATAACCAAGATTCAAAGTGACCATCATCAACTAGTTAGTTACACAAATTTTTCTATAGCCTTGATCAGTCTCTCAATCTAGATGATTCAAAGAGAATGGACTTGATGATCCTCATCTAAATGCATTTAGAAACATGACTTCAGTTCAAACTATTTACCTTTCTAGTAATATCAATAGTTCAGTTCCATTTTGGTTGAATAATTGTGACAAACTTGAATATCTTTATCTTGGAAGCTATGCTCTTAATGGCTCACTTCCACTTCCTCTTCAAAATTTGAATTCCTTGATAATGCTTGACCTTTCCTATAACAACTCTGAATCTGTTCTAAAATGGTTAGGTTGGTTAGAGGTACTTTTGTACCTCGATCTGTCATGGAATCATGTTAACCATATTGAGGGTTCTCTAACATCAATTCTTGGAAATATGTGTCATCTTCTGTCACTAGATTTGTCTGGAAACAGAATTCAAGGAGATGCGTTAGCCAGTAATTTACAATCAGGATGCATTAGATTTGGTTTAGAGGAACTAGATTTGAACAACAATAAGTTCGATCATCAGCTCCCAACATGGTTGGGGAAACTTGAAAATCTGGTAACCCTCACACTTTATTCCAGTTTATTCTATGGTCCCATTCCACCTTCTTTTGGAAAATTGTCACACTTGGAAAATTTATTGCTAGATGACAATCACTTGAATAGATCTATTCCAAACTCTGGGAAATCTAAGCTACTTAGACATTTCTAATAATCACTTGTTTGGAGGTTTTCCTTGTATAACAACTTGTCAATCTAGACTATTTGCATCTAAACAATAATAATTTGACAGGGTCTCTACCAAATTGTTATGGACAACTTGTCAATCTAGTAAGCCTCAACGTTTCTTCTAATCATTTTTATGGTGTTATGTTAGGATCCTTTCTTTTAGCAAGAAATAATTTCTAGAATAATGGTATAAATATTGATTCAAATGAATAAAGAATGCAAACAAATGAAGGGTTTCTTATTGGTATATTGAGATTGAAAGAGAAGATACAAAAGATTTACAATGAATAAGATAACGTTGCACTCAAGGCTACCCCTAAGGGAGCACTCTCCCCTCAGTAGAGCATCTTCTATTTTACTACTTTCATAAAATGAATTCATCCCCTGTCCTAAAAGGAGGTTAGTCCTTTTTATAAACCATAGGATTAACAACAACTAAATCAGAAAGTCTAACAAATGTAACAACTAAACTAACCTCTAACAAACTTTTTATCTTCAATCCTAACAAACTCCCCTTTATTCTAGGACCTAACATGTTATTCCTAGGAGTATTGAGCAACCAGTTAGCCTAGAAAGACTTGATGTTTCAGACAACTTTCTGAATGGTACAATCCCACAAAATCTTGGTCAACTTTCAGAATGTACGATTTAGAGTTGTCTATTAACCATTTTGAAGGCATGTTTTCCTTAGCTACTAGGATACGTGAACCTCACCAATAACCATATCACTGGTCCACTTCCACAAAATATTGCCTAATCTTAATTACTTTCTTCTTCGAGATAACCTCATAAATGGATGGAAACATACCTCCTTGTACAATCTTGACCTTTCAGGCAACAATTTGGATGGAAACATACCTGATTGTTGGAGTTCCACACAAAGATTGAATGAGATAAACTTGTCATCTAACAAATTATCAGATGTTATTCCAAGCTCGTTCGGTCCTCTCTCAACTTTGGCTTGGTTTCATTTGAACAATAACAGTCTTGAAGGAGAGTTCCATCATTCTTGAAGAATTTAAAGCAGCTGTTAATCTTGGATATTGGAGAGAATCAAATTTCAGGGACTATACCTTCACGGAAACATTCCATCACAACTTTGAAAATTTTCATCTTTGCAGATCTTGGCTTGGACCTTTTCACAAACATGTTGAATGGCTCAATCCCTCATTGCATTGGAAGCATGACAGCAATGATTCAAGGAAGGAAACTATCAATTTCTTCAGATCACGAAGAGCGGAGGTATTCAGAATGGTATGAACAAGATGTCAGCCAAATCATTAAAGGGAGAGAAGATCATTCTACAAGAAACTTTAAGCTTGTGATCAATGTGGATTTGTCAAACAACAATTTGAGTGGAGCTATTCCTAAAGGGGACCATAGGGGACATGAAGTCACTTGAGTCTTTGGACCTCTCTCATGATCAATTTTCAGGCTCAATCCTGCACACCATGTCTAGTTTAACTTTCCTACAACAACCTTTCAGGACCAATTCCACAAGGAAACCAATTTTTAACATTTAATGACCCATCTATTTATGCTGGAAACAAATTTATTGTGGTGCCCCATTGTCCAATCATTGTGACAAACTTAATACGTTTGAGAAGTTGTGGTTTTACTTTGTGGTTGCACTTGGATTTGCTACTGGCTTTTGGGCTTTGATTGGAGTTTTGTTGTTGAAGGGTTGGAGGCATGCTTACTTTAGATGCATTGACTATGCAATGCATAAGATAAATGTGACATTCGGAAGAGAGTAAGTAAGGTTCAAGAAAAGAAAAAAATGTATGGGATACTCTGTTGAATTAGTGAAACATGATTATCTTTATGTGGGTTGTTTGATTGCTCCTAGGAGTTCCTTAAAAGTCTTATATTGAATGAGCAGAGTAGTGATTTAAAATATTTTTATTTCTTCAAATAAATGGAGTATTTTCTGTTAAAAAATGTTCTTATTGTACAGATTGTAGTCCTTTATTAGCTATTATTTAATTTTAGGTAGCTGATTATCTTCATGCAAACTAAATTTTTAAGTTTTGTTTTACTAATAGATCAAAATCATGTGACACACAAAAGCGTTTGAAACTAGATTATATAAATAACTTAGTTGTAATTTTAGGGACAAAATTTTAAAGGGAGTGGAGAATGTAACATCCTCGACATTTATAAATGTTGGGAAAAATGTGTACATGTCAACTAGTCAACTATAAACACAAATATTCATTGAAATTATTTGGTGAACACACAAGAGCAAACTATAAAGAAAATAATAGAGAACACACAAAGATTTATGTAGTTTATCGCCTCTTATTACAGCAATTTCTTGTCTAGGAGGTTTATTGCCTCAAAAGTTATACAAATGCATTATGAAATGGTCCTACCATGAACGAATCCCTTTTGATTTTCAAAAATGATTTTTGGTCTTTTGCTACAATTAAGTAATGGACAAAGTAATTAGCACTCAAATTGGATTATTATGCAGACTAGAATATCATTTAATCATATTTTTCATGCAGAATGATCCATTCTTCTCAACGTCTTCTTATCCTGTTCTTTTTCTTTAAAAATGGAATCAAGGGACTAATGTCTTGATTTTGTAATTATATGGAGACTATTTGTAAGCTTTTTTTTTTTTTTTTTTGAGAGAGATATTGAACTAGATGCCACAATTTTTTGTCCTGACTAGACTGGAAACATGAAAGGATGAAAAGAAAGGCAAGGGAATTTGCAAGCAGATACTGTACTGGCATGTCAAGTCAGCTTTATTCTCTAGAATAATGCTCCAAGCCTCCAACCAACAAGTTCGGGGGGATGTTGTGGGAGCCTTAAACAGAAACAAAATAAAGTTAATACATTGTTTGTTTTAAGTTTAAATGAAATATATCAAATGCATATAGCAAACAAACAAATGAAGCAAGCCCTCACCAATCTGTTACAGTGTTGTTGTATGTTCTGATGTAAAATAGCCGTCTAAAGTACAACCGAGTTGAGTCTAACGAACGAACTCCTACAACATGGCGAATCACGCTACGAATCATGAGTGAGATATGTGCCCACATTTAGTGTGCATTAGTGCTTCGTGAAGGAATCTGATTGCCAATATAAAGCTTTTCCCAAATGTAATACCAGGTATACATTTATTAGCTGGACATACTGAATTATTAATATCATTGTTTCAAAGAAACCCTATGAAACCACTACTTGACAAAATCATAATTTAATTTTATTGATAAAAAATTATCACTCATATTATTAATATGGAGAACATAAATTGGCTAACTACCTTTCAATTTTAATTTTAAAGACTAATTTACCATTTGCCATTTTAAAATTTGAGATAAAATAAACAGACCAATGACCAAAATAAAATTCATACAACTTTTCGTGTCTATTATAGTAATGACTTAAGGAAATAAAACTTAGGATAAAGTAACGTATGGTCCAAAGAGCTGAGTCAATTCAAATTATAGCTATCCATTTAGTAATAAGTATGGCTTTTACGTGTTAATTTTAATGTGCGACTTCTTCACAAGACGTGTCAAAGATGCATTTTACTTGGATTCCTTAAAATTAATATATTAATAATTAATTTGATTTGTGGAGGTTCAAAAAGAAAGCATTTTAAACACATACAACATATATTTAAATAAGCACTTCGTTTTCAAGAGTACTGATACATACATTAGAGGAATATAGAAAGATGTCTTTTTTAATCTCTCTACATACAATTATGTACCCCATGTAATCTTACCAACCCCTAATCTCAAACCTAACTAAACTCTAACCTCGTATATTAACATTCAAATCACAAACCACCAAAAAAAAAAGCAAAACTGAAGATCTATTTGCTATACTCTTCAGCTTTTGCTACCACCTGTGCTGAAAATCAACCAAAATGCTCCAAAACTTTCTAAAGCTTGCTGGCAAAATACTTTATGATACAAAATCTACATCCTTCTGTTAGCAAACTCTACACCTTCAGATATAATGTTAATTTGCATCCAAACTCACAGGAGGACCATCCTTTGGAGGGTATCTGAGGGAATAGCTTAATTGTAATTCACCTGACTTAACTGCCTGAATATATATGTTGTTGGAGTTGGAGGGAAGATGCTCTTGTATGATCTACAAGAAAGCATGAACATAGTTTTATCATAATAAGTAGAAAAGCAGTATGAAAAACCAACACAGATACCAAACAGATACTAGCATATAGACACAGGTAATAATTTTTAAAAAACTAGAAATTTTGATGTAACTATGTGTCAGTGTCGTGTTGGAGACTAAACACGACTTCAATTTAAAGTGTCGGCGCTACATAGAAAAAGAAAGAAAGAAGAAGATGATTGAGCCCGGCAACAAATCCAAGGGAAAAAAAGGAAGCACAAAAATACAAGTTCCAAATATCAATTACCAGAGAAGAACAGTTGATTTTTCCAATCACTTACTAATACAAAGTTACATACAATATTACCTGATCATTAACTTCAGAACCATCTGGGTGGAAGAGAATAGGGCGGCAGCGCTTATCTTCATTCATCAAACTTGAATTTTGGAAATGGCTCACAAGAGCATTCTTCCCTTGGATTCGAGCAAATGCCAAAGAAGCAACTTTTTCACTATTAAACTTCTCCCACTTCTTCCCATTTAATGTCTGCCAAACCAGACATATCATCAACTACTAAATTATTTTTAACAAGATAATGAGAAGAGCAGAAAACTTGACCCAAACAATGCCATTTCATTCAGCAAAATAATAAAAATATGAACACACAACAAAACTGTGCTGAGCCAAAAATATTCCCATACAAACCTCATAGAATGGAATAATATGTGAGGGTGACAGCATGTTGATAAATGCATAACCGACGTTGCATTTATTCTGCAATTGAGGGGAAAGGTATCAGCTTCACAAATTTATAAGAACTCATGGATCAATAAGCAACTAAACGGGTATAATAAACAGCTCATGAAAATGAAATAGCACAACATTATTATACCTTAAAGTCAATTGGCAGATAGAGAAAATCATAGGTACCCTTGTGATTTTCATCAATGGCAGCTAACAACATTTTTGAGGTGTATCTGCAGGTAAATGAACAATTAATACCTCATCAATGGCATCTAGGTTAATAATAAACAGCCTTGTTAAGAGTTGATCATTCATACTTATTTGGGATATTCTTTATCATCAATGTAGTCCTTGTATCTTCACCGCTTTTGATCTTATCCAAGTCAAGCTGAAATTGCTTCTTGTTGTCAACTTGGCTTCCACTGTTATCTATCCATCTACTCCTAACATGGTCAGTCAAACTCTCCATAGCAGTAGTTAGTAGTCCTGGATAAGGACCGCTACCCAAAAATACTGGACTAAGTATAGGAGAAGATCTCATTCTGAAATTTGATGAACCATTATCAGGCATACTTCTTGGAATAGAAACACCAGCATTACCAGATCCACACACATTAAGCACATAATTTCCATCATTCTGCCCCAGACTCATGCCTCTATAGCCAACATTATTCATCAATGAAGTTTCACGTGACTCGGGAAAAAAACCGAAGTGCCTCTCAACAGGCAAACCCGATGGAGCAGAACCTACATGATGATGATGTTGGGACGTACTGACAAAGGGATTGTTCTGACTTGAGTATGGGAAAGCACGACCCATTCCATTCGATGTACTAAGTAAATGTCCGACAGATGATCTTCGCAAAGACGGAGGTTTGGTATGCTCTGAGTAAGGGTTTGGTTTTCCCCATAGAAACTGTGGAGCGGACAAGGTTTCCACTGAAGATCCATTAGATGTTGATGCACCATACGAGGACAATGCTCCGCAATATTGACTAAATTTTGGCTCTGGAAGTGAATGTGAGTTAAAAGTAGATCCAGAGGATGAATTCATATTGGGAATTAGGTGGTCTCTGTGATTACTTCCTATGTCCTTGCCGATAGTTGCGGCCTTCACTGTGTTTGATACCTGTGATTGCAAAATTGAAGCTAATCCCGGTAAACTATTTCCGGTTGTTGGGCTCATGATTCTAGAACTAGGAGAATGGTTAATAGTTGGCAATGAACTCTGATCGACAGGGCTGTTGAACTGTAACCAATTACCTGTTATGAAAGTTTCATTGAATTAATTCCATCAAAGAAAATAAATGCAAGGGGAACATGGTTTATGAACTCAGCAACTGAAGTCTATGCTACTTAATGATGCCAATTGGCACAAGGAATATTTAGCACCTCAAAGTACCAACCTGGCGGAGAATTGGCTAGAGGAGAACCCACTTGATGTCGAAAACTTCGAGACTCATCTTGGTCAAGCTCTTGATTCAGTTGGAGCATCAAACTAAAAGGTGCAACATATTAACAATTACATGTTAATGCATCAGTTTTGGACGTTAACACAGTTGAAAGGTCAAAGATGCCTCATCAAATGCAAATGCACAAAAATCAGCCAGCAGAACAGGTTATTATTATTATTTAAAAGTAAAGAGAAATGAAAATAAAAAAGCAAAAGCCAAATAATTAGTGTACGCACTTGCGACGAGCTCCTCCAGGCCGACTTGGTTCAAGCTTAATGCGTTTACCAGCTATGTCACTCCTATTTAAAGATTTAAGTGCTGCTTCTGCAGCTCTGACATCATAATATTCAATAAACTTATGATGCCTCTTGTGAGGAGTTTCCCTTATCTGCATGCAGAGATTTCCATATATTTATCTTAATTTTATGTTTAAACAACAGATCACATATATTGTACCGAGAGACTGGGATGCAAAACAGTTAAAGAAATGACAAAATAATCACCTCTTTGACCTCTCCATAATCCCCAAATATTTGGCGGAGGTCTTCATTTGAAACTGACGGATCCAAATTGAAAACTACCAAGGTTCCTTGATTGATATCCTTGTCTGATGGATTATCCTGTGAAGTCAGATAAAAGAAAGCCTAGATAATATGAATATCAGAGCATTCAGCTATGAAAAGAATAAATGACAATAATTCATTTTGGTAAGAAACCTTTGGTATTGAAAAGTGAATGTCAAGTTTCCTCCTCCGCAGAGGTTTGTTTTGTAATGCACGCATAGCTGTTCGAGCAGCACGGATGTCATAATAGGATATCATTACAAACCCCCTGTGTTTACATGCAGTATATAGGGTTCTAATATCACCATATTGCTGAAAATAACAAAATAGTAAAACACAATTAATAATTCATTATTTTCACGTGAACTTTATCTCAAAGAAGATATACTATTCAATCATAGACAACAAGAAATTAGGAACAACATAGTTTGAACTAGTAGCGTGAAGGATTCATAATAATACTAAAATTTCAAAGCAAAAGTTTATAGTAGATTCTAAATTGAGCTCAACCAAACTTGATCACCTCAAAAAGAGTCCGCAGCTCGGAATCCTCAACATTACTGTTAATATTTCGGACAAACAATGTTCGAGAAGGATGTTCTCCATATGGATGTTCTCCGGCAACAGCTCCGCCTCCCGCACCATTAGGTAAAGAAAAATTAGGCAAACCATTACCGACAGAGCTATCAGAGAAGCTTAACTTAGATATTCCAACACTGAGACTTTCCTTTGGATCATTTTCTAGTTCCAAACCTCCACTGTTACCAAAAAGATCATACTCCTCCAAGTCTTCAAGGGAACCAGGTAAACCGCTTAAGTCAAAATCATCCATTATGCCAGCCAAAAGCTCATCATCATCATCAGGAAGCATGCTTCCAATTTCATGATTATTATCATCTTCAAGGGAACCATTGAACTCTACCTCTTGATGACACTTTTTAAAGCCAGGTGAGATATCGTCAACAGATTGAAAACCATTTTCAGTTTCATTTAAGTTCACTGCAGGTTAGAAAAACCAGTTCAAGACATTTTATAATATAACCTGGAGCATACAAAAAATAGCGCTGGTAGGAAATAGTTATCGCATACATTTTTCATGTGGAAGAACAGGTAATGAGCAAGAAAAGAGACTAGCATCAGATGAAGCATGGTATGAATCAGATCCAGATAAAACTTCCAACGCCCCATGCCCCAATTTTCCAGGTACATTAATAGGTGGAATCTTGGAAGGCCCTATTTTGTAACAAAAAGATAATATTTGATTAAGTCATTGTAATACATTGATAACCAAGACAAAAGAGAATTTGAAGAATTACCAAAAAAAGAGGGATCAAAAGATTGCTTCATTGCATCACCTTTCTGCATCACTCAAAAAAGAAAAAGATGGAGTTAATTAGTTTTATATTATAGGCAGAAAAATCTCAATTCCTTGCAAAAAAATATGCTAACCATCATAAAACATAGAAAACAGCTAATTAAGGCAAAAGCAAGAATAATTAAGATAAATCTACATCTACAAGAATAATGAGCTTCTTTCACCTTCCTCATCTTTTATCCATGAACAAAGAAGGAAACCAGTGCAAATATTTATAGTTCCAATGGACAAGCCTATTCTCAAGATTTCCCAAAAGGCACAATAGGCATAATTTCTGCATGTACATCTCTCGTTCAACTCTAAAATGGGGTGGGAACTAGCATCTAAACACAAGCTAGGATATCCAACCACGCAACATTCTCAGTTCACTCCCAAATTCAGCATAAGTTCATACATAGGCACTTGAGCTTTTGTGGCAAAATGTTATATTAAACCAAATTCAGATATTTACGAGCAATGTTATCACTTATCACAATATGAGTTTCATGAATAATTGGTGTTGTAGTCACCAATCTAACAGCATTCAGTAAAATATGTTATATAAGGACTAATCTCCACTTTTGCTTTGCAATTTCATTTTCATCTTCAATGGTCAAGAATGATTACATTCAATCAATTTGGTTATCCTAACCATATGATTCAACTAGCTTTGGGCATTGACCGCAACAAAGGCAAGGTTTTGACTAAATTTGAAAACCATAGGGCCATGACAAAACATCAGAAAAAACAAACAGGACAAGATGCAGAAGATAGAAAACAGGAAACAATGTCCCTCTAATGCAGTGATGAGAAAGATGTGAAAATAAACCCTGATTAAACAAGATGGAATCCTCATGCAAAAGCCAGTTCTTCACAAAGATTTACTACACTTTCTTTAACAGATTCAATTCAGTGATAACAAATAAGTAACCTTCCCTTTGTAGATAGTTTCAAAACAAAAACAAATTCATAGCAAGTCTCTATAGATTCAATTCATCCAAGACATAATAATATCATGATAAGAATAAGTTTCCTTGTCCCTATACAGAAATTCCAGAAACAGAAAGAAAAGACACACACCAACTTTCCAAAAATCTTCTCAGCAACCAAACAAGATACTGCTTTAATTTCATCCATCCATGAAAGTAACTTCAGCAAAAGAAATCAAATGAAAACCATGATAACATTACTCATACATAATAAAATCCAAAAACATTAACGGTTACCATTGGATAAAGTGATCATAACTAAAAAAACCAACTCCATTTTCTCATGATCAAACAGCACAAAAATCCTTCAACCCTAAATCATAAAGTCAAACACTAGAGAGCAACCAACAATAACTGAAATCCCTCCCTCAATCACCACAACCGCTGCACTCAAAGCTAACCCAAATTCAACTGAAAAACAAAACTGGGGTGATCAATTAGGTCAACCCCAGAAAAAAATTGCTCAAAACATTAAAAATTTGGCATTGGAAAATAAATAACAGAGAAAAAAAAATGAAATACCTGAAAAGGGGTGCAGAAAATCAGAAACCCTAAAAGCTTGAAGAAAAAAGAGAGGCACGAGGAACAAAAAAAATTGGTCCTTTGACACCTAATAGAACATGGGTATAGAAGAAATGAAAAGAGTGAAGAAAAGAGAAGAGAAGAGTGTGTGAATGTGATGAGAGGAAAATGGGGAATCTTTTGAGAAAGGGGGAAGCAGAGCAAGAGCGTGGCGATGATTGGTTGTGACCCCAGAAGAGAGTTAAAAAGGAGAAGAGAATGATTGAGAGAGAGAGGAACATAAAATAATGGTTTCAATGGTTTTGGATTTTGAGAATGTGGGAGATTTAACTGTATTTAAAGGTTATTTGGTGTCCAATATATACTTTGAATTTATTATTAAGTGTAAATCTTCCAAAACAATCTAAACAAAAGAGAAATAAAACAAAGAATCTACTACAAGATAAATGCACATATTAAGTTTGTTGATGGTAAATAAAAGCTGATTTACTGTATTTAGTCCATATGTTTTTTTTATTTGAAAAAAAAAAGTCTTAATTTAATTTGTAAATGTGATATTAGGATAATGTTTTTTCTCATATTAGAACTGTAACATGGTAATTGTTGATGGTAAATAAAAGCTCATATTTAATCCATATATTTTTTTTATTTGAAAAAAAAATAGGTCTTAATTTAATTTGCAAATGTGATATTGTTATGACTTTTCATATTAGAATTGTAACATCGTGGTTGTATCAGTTAATAACAATGATATTTATTTATTTTTTTTAAGATTAAAAAAAATAGATGCATTTTTGTATTTGCATCTATGTGATAGAAACTAATGGTGTATTTGATTTTTAAAACAGTAAGTACGAGCTATACTAATATTATAGAACCTACATGACAATTATTGTATTCTATTGTGTTTTATATCAATACATAAGACAAACAATTTTACACTTCATAATGTTTGATATACCTATGCTTTAGACAAAATAAATGGACTGGTCCATGTTTTAAACTCAACTACCTAAATCAATTCATCTCTTTTTTTTTTTGTCAACACTCGTCCCGTTTAACCAACTAAAAATATGAGTTGATGACGGAGCGGACAGTAGGATCGGTTCAATAAATCTACAGGATTAAAGAAAAAATTTAAATAATGCTCTTTGAAAATTCAATAATAAAAGTCAAAGCCTTTTAAGTGTAATTATTTTTACAATTTTAAAGAATATTTTTTACATATACACAATATTAAACAATTTACAAATAAATATTAAAAACGTTTCCGGGATTGAGTTATTTTTTATTAAATTAATTAGTACCAAAATTAGATAGTGAAATTTATCCTATAAAAATTAAAAAATTTAATACTGAAAAATTAATAATATTAATTAAATCAAAAGTATAAATTTGAGGTCTACAAATATTTGAGGTCCAAAATGGTGGTCTCACTTGCCTCATCCTTAAGTCAGTCCTACGATCTATAGGACCAGTTAAAAAAGTTTAAAAAATAAATAAATTACAAATAAACATTTTTTTCTTGTGTTATTGAATTATTTCTTATATAATTCTTGTATAAAGATGAAACAAATGACTAAAATAGCAAGACAAACAACCAAATACTAAGACAGAATCTTTCTCAAGACTTTTAATGTTATTATTTAAAAATTAACTTTTAAATCATTAATATATTCACATTACATGAAAAAAAAGAATTTTTTATTAAAATAAAACACATAATAAAGTAAGGATACAAACTTTTTTACAATTAATACACATAAAAATAACACTTTTATTTTTTTGACAAAACTAAAAACTAGTATTATACATTATCCTTTTTTGCATTATTTTCTTTTTTTTTAATAATAAACTTTTGCATTATGGTTACTGTTTTTTAAATGATACTATAATTTTTTTTTATAATATGTAAATTAAAAAAAAAAATTCTCCTGGGTAAACCTGTCATCTCATTGTGAGGCAGGGTGAGTGAAGGTTTCAGCTCAACCGTCTTAATTGGTTCGTCATTTTTTAAATGGATTGATGGTAAAGTGGACTAAATGAGAGAGTAATGTACCATGCATCCCCACATCTAAACCTCTCACCCCCTCATTCTTTGTGAAATGTCTTAATTATCCTTTTTACTAACTATAATTCCTTCCCAAAAAAATTACATCCATTTTTTCACCCCACCATTCGAAACTTTAACATTTTTTCTAATACATTCAAAGATTTCATAGAGCAGAAACTTCAAACCTTCGAAGATTTCCTAAACCCTAAACCCAGAAAAGTAAGTTTGCTTTGAAACTTTCGAAGATTGTTGGACGAAAGTTTCGACAGTGTTTCTAAGTTTCTTTCTAGTTTTACACTTCGAACTTTTGGGAAAGTTTCGAAGGTTTTGCCAAAGTTTCGAAAGGTAAATGAAAATTTCAAAAGTTTCGAAATAAAGGGACAGTTTCGAAAGGTTATGAAAATTTCGAAAGTTTCGAAATTATGGGAAAGTTTCGAAGGAATTGGAAAAGTTTCGAAGGTTATTTGAAAGTTTCGAAATGCAGTATGTAAAATTTTCCCAAATTCGAAATTTTCGAAAATTTTCCTATATTTGAATTTTTCCTAAATTGGAAAGTTTCGAAATTGAAATTTTTCCCAAATTTTCTCAAATTGGATTTTTTCCCATATTTCCTCAAATTTTTCTATTTCGAAACTTTCCAAATTTATAAACTTTCGAAACTTTTCAAATTTGGAAACTTCGAAATTTTCCAAATTTAGAAACTTTCGAAATTATCCAGATTTGGAAACGTTCGAAAATTTCCAAATGTTCGAAATTATCCATATTTGGAAACTTTCGAAACTTTCCAAAGTTTCGAAATTCTGAAATTTTTCTATTTCGAAACTTTCACTTCAAAATGAAACTTTGAGCTTGAAATGAAACTTTTGAGTTATTTCGAAACTTTCATGTTACACCAAACTTTCGAAGTGTTTCGAAAATTTCCACTTCCAACGAAAGGTTCGAAATTGTTGATGAATTCTGAAAGTTTTTCACTTCGAAGGTTTCAACATCTTCGAAACCTTCGAAAGTTTAAAAAAAAATAACTTCGAAAATTTGAAATATTCGAATTATAGCATAAATTTCAAAAGTTTCGAACATACCAAGTTAAAAAGTGAATTTTAATTTTTTAAAAATAAATTTATAATTAGTAAAAGGACATTTTTGACATTTTAAAAAAATGAGGGGGTGGGAGGTTTAGGTGTGGGGGTGCATGGTATAATCCTCCTAAATGGGACTATTGATCCACATTGCCGCCTCTAGTATGAACCATTACATGACCCTTTTCATCATCATCATCATCATCATCATTATTATTATTATTATTATTATTATTATTATTATTATTATTATTATTATTATTGTTATTATTATTATTATTATCATCATCGTCGTCATTAAATATTTCATATATTTCTTTTTAATTATCGCTTTTAAAGATCTTACTTTTCAAGAAAATTCTTCTTCACAAAAAACAAAATTTCAAAATATGTTATAATTTATTTGATGAAGAGAATGTACAAAAGCAGGTTTAACGAAGACGAATGTAAATCTAGTGTCAATCCTACCTGTTGAATTTGCAATCAAATGTGTAGAAACAATCAAGGTTTTTCATGATGACGATTTAGATTACCTTTAAGAGGATTGATTATTCATGGAAGACAATATGGTCACTTTATTTGACAATTATGTGAAATTAGATAAGCCAACTACGGAACAAAGAGGTAATTTCTAATCACACCACATCAACAGTTTATTGAAGGCAAACTGACTAATAGGATCTTGGTCAATGGCAGAGCATTTATCAATTTAATCCCAAGAGTAGTGTTCTAAAAGCTTGGGAAGGGATAATTAGATATGATGACCACAAATTTGGTCATTTCTAATTTCCGCTGGATAGTTTGTCTATTCGAAGGAGTGGTCATGTTTAATTTGAAGATAAGGTATGTTGAAATGAAGGTGCTGAAATACATAAGAAAAAAGGAGTTTGAATTGTATTGACCATTTTTCAAATTAGTTTCTTTGATAAACAAAAAGGATGTTCTTTATCAAAACATTAAACTTATAGTTATAAACCAATTTAAGCATAAGTAAAGTTGAATCGTAAAGAACATAGTTAAATAAAAGAGATGAGATAGAAGAAAGGGACACAAATATTTTTATATTAGTTCACAATAAAATATAGCTACATTCAGTCATTCCCTTACAGAGAAATTTTGCCTCTGTGAAATTGAGGACTTGATCCACTATAATCCAAAACCAAACAAGTATTATTTGTTAGAACAAAGTTTGTTTAATGAAGAATGACCCTTAATTGTGTTTTGATGATAACAAAAATATATGTGAGAACAAATTATGTTTTAATGTATTTGTCTAAGTATGCATACTCTAATACAAGCTCAGAAAATATATTTGAATAAAATACTTTATTCGATATGCAACGTGCCTCTTTATGAGTCTGACAACATGTCTCTTTATGAGTCTGATCAACATTTTCCTTTGTGACTTTGATCAACACGCCTCAATGTTCACTCTAATTTATCTACCTCTGATAAGCACAACACAAGAAATTATTTTGTGATCCTCTGATTTGATGCTCTGAAGATAGTCAATTCGCTGATATGCACATCATTCAAGCACTATCTGAAAAACAAGTTTGACTCAAGTCAATCCTCTTATTGAAGCATCTACAACAACTTATTTTGAATTCCCTTATTCAAGCGTCTATGAAATAAGAATGCTCTGATGATACATCATTTGATTATTCTGACGTGGGATAAAAATATATTTTCTGAAAAAGGAATGAAGCGGGAAAAAAGACAAGAATATTTTCGAAATTCACGTCAGTTGTCCTATATAGTACAACCAATACAAATCATATAAATCATGAGCGTATGAGAATTGCACAATGATTTTCTGCAAAAGTCAGAAAACCCTAAAGGAATCATCTTGCTCTATATAAAGAAATGTTTGCACAACAACTGAATATAGTGAAAAGAAGAAAAACAAAAGGCACATCTTTGAGAGAAAAAAGCAAATTTTATCTGCAACAAAACCTTAGTAATACTGAAAATAGAAAATTTCTTAAAACAATTGTACTAAGTGTTTTCAATGTAATACCCTATTGAAAAAAGTAACCCTGAAACACTTGAAACAATTTCATCGTTGTATCTTAGCCGAGTAGTGGTTGTGAAACCTCAAAAGCTTAACTGTACTAAGCTAGAAGTTTGTGTTGGAACCAAGTTGGTTCTATACTTAGAATTTTGATGTTTACAAAAGTACTTTTATGTAATCTTATTTTTTACTTAGAATAATAATGAAAAATGCCACCAGAAGATGACGTCACCAGAGGCAGAAGATGACGTCACTAGAAGATAAAATTAGAAGCAGAAGATGAGGACACTAGAGGATAAAATCAGAGAATGACACTAGAGGATACACCTCCAGAAGATATCAGAGGATGTCATCAAAGGACAAATAAACCATCAGAGGATATCTTTCTTGGTCCAGATCAGAAGGAAGCAAAATCCAGAAGGAGACCTGGTCCAGACCAGAAGGAAACATAAGTCACACTTGGTCCAGACCAGAAGATAGCATGGTCCAGAACATAAAACTCAGTCCAGATCAGAAGATTTGATTGTCCAAAATATAAGACTTAGTCCAGATTTAATCCAGACTTAGTTCAGACTTGATCCAGATTTAATCCAGACTTGATCCAGATCAGAGGATAAATGTCCAGATTAAAATATCAATGGTTCGAATTAAAATATCATAAGTCCATATTTAATTTAGATACAATCCAGACTCAGTCCAGACTTGGTCCAGATCAGAGGGTAAATGTTCAGATTAAAAGATCAATGGTCCAGATTAAAGTATCATAGTCCATAGTTGGTTGAGATCAGAGGATCATACGGTCCAGATTTTAGTCATGATGAAAATCAGTGAAGACTTGATTAAAATTCGAAAAAGAATTGATTAAATTTTGATAGAAATTTGATCAAAGTATTAAGGGGATTTGATACAAAAAAAAATTGAAGTCTTGGAGGGAATTTAAAAGCAATTGGAGGGAAGAAAGATACGGTTCAGAATTAAACAAGAACAGGATTGGCCAAAGTTATTTTCAGAACAAATCTGAAGCAAAAAGGTTCGGATCAAACATAAAGCTCAAACCCGATTGGCCAAGTTATTTTTGCAAGAGAATCTCGATAGATATAGCTCGAATTTGATCATGAAAGAAACCCTAATTTTCATCTATAAAAGGAGGCTCAAGGCAGAAGACTTTGTAATTGAAAATCAGTAAAAGAGTCATAAACTTCCAGAGGCAAACACTCGAGTTTTTAGTGAGGTTAATTGTGAGTATCAGCTTTTTAGAAACAAGTACTCTTGTTTTTCATTCCCTTGTGTTAGATCTATATTGTTGAAGTAGAGTCTACAATCTGAGGAGTTAGAAGAAGTAGCAGGTGACTTAGCAATTAGATTCAAGGTGTTGAAATCCCTTTTGCAATCTGGGGTTGTCAAATTGGTAGGAGAATACTTGACTTGTGAAGTCAAGGTGCTGTGTTTCTCAAAAGTCTAGGATTGTTAGACTGTTTAGGAAGACTGACTAGGAGGGTCAGTAGTGTTGTTGTAATTCAGAGGTTTTGAATTAGTGGAAAAATCCTTCAAGGTGAAGGGATTGGATGTAGCCTAGTTAATGGTGAACCAGGATAAATCTTTATGTTGATTATTTACTTTATCCGCTGCTAATTCTGCTTGCTTATATATCAGATTTTAAATAATCATCAAAAATAAAAAAAGAATTCAAGTATTACAAACACAATTCAACCCCCATTTCTCGAGTTTGCACCTTCTGTTGGAACCAAGTTGGTTCTATACTTAGAATTTTGATGTTAACAAAAGTATTTTATGTAAATAGTATTTTGACTTAGAAGAACAAATCAGAAGCTGTGTAAATTCAGAGGATTACACCACTAGAGGATACATCCAGAGGAAGCAACCAAAGGATAGAAATGTCACCACAAGGTTAGGCCAGATAATGCATCCAGAGGGTACTAGAGGATGCATCCTGAAGGCACCAGAGGATACACCTCTAGAGGATATCAGAGGATGTCATCAAAGGCAAAACATCAAAGGACAAATAACATTATCAGAGGATATCTTTCTTGGCCCAGATCAGAAGGAAGTAGAGTCTAGAAGGAGACTTGGTCTAGACCAGAAGGAAGCTTGTTAGAGGGAGACTTGGTCCATACCAGAAGGAAACATAAGTCAGACTTGGTCCAGACTTAATCCTGACCAGAAGATAGCTTGGTCGTGAATATATGAATCAATCCAGACTTAATCCAAACCTGATCTAGAGCAGAAGGTAACTGATCCAGAACAAATGACTTGGTCCAAACCAGAAGATAGCATGATCCTGAACATAAAACTCAGTCCAGATCAGAAGAAATGTTGTCCAGATTTAATCCAGACTTGATCCAGTTCAGAGGATAAATGTTCAGATTAAAATATCATAAGTCCAGATTTAATTCAGATTCAATCCAGACTCAGTCTAGATTTGGTCCAAATCAGATGGAAAATGTTCAGATCAATGGTCCAAATTAAAGTATCATGGCCCAGTGTTGGCCGAGATCAGAAGATCAGATCATACGGTCCATTGATTGGCCGATATCAAAAGATCAGATCATATGGTCCAGTGTTGACCGAGATCAGAGGATCACATAATTGGGGCAAATCATATCATAAAGTCTAGAGTTTGTCGAGATCAGAAGATCATACGGTCCAGATTTTAATCATGATGAAAATCAGGAAGGACTTGATTAAAATTCGAAGAAGACTTGATTAAAGTATTAAGGGGATTTGATTCAAAAATTACTGAAGACTTGAAGAAATTCGAATGCAATCTGAAGATTAAAAAGATATGGTTTGGAATTAAAAGAAACAAGATTGGTCACAGAATTTTCAAATGCAATCTTAAGCTAAAAAGATACGTTTTTTATTTAAGTGAAACAGGATTGGCCAAATTATTTTTGCAAGAGAATCTGGACAGATACAGCTCGAATTTGATCATGGAAGAAACCTTAATTCTCATCTATAAAAGGAGGCTCAAGGCAGAAGACTTAGTATCGAAAATCAGTAAAAGAGTCATAAACTTCCAGAAGCAAACACTCGAGTTTTCAGTGAGGTTAATTGTGAGTACCAGCTTTCTAGAAGCAAGCACTCTTGTTTTTGTTCCCCTTGTGTTAAATCTATATTGTTGAAGTAGAGTCTACAATTTGAAGAGTCAGAAGAAGTAGCAGGTGACTTAGCAATTAGATTCAAGGTGTTGTAATTCCTTCTGCAATCTGGGGTTGTCAGATTGGTAGGAGAAGACTTGACTTGAGAAGTCAAGGTGCTATGTTCCTCAAAAGTCTAGGATTGTTAGACTGTTTGGGAAGACTGACTTGGAGGATCAATAGTACTGTTGTAATTCAAAGGTTTTGAATTAGTGGAAAAATCCTTCAAGTTGAAGGGACTGGATGTAGCCTAGTTAATGGTGAACCAGGATAAATCCTTGTGTTGTTTATTTTACTTTATCCGCTGCTAACTCTACTTGATTATATTTCAAATTTCAAATAATCATCAAAAACAGAAAAAGAATTCAAGTAGTACAAACACAATTCAACCCCCCTTCTCGTGTTTGCACCTTCACTCTCAATTGGCATCAGAGCTCGGTCTCAAGAATGAGCACTTAATAGTGTTTGAGGAAAGGTCCAAGGGGGTTCAACATGTCAGAATCCAAAGAAGAATTTGGAGGCAACATCAACAGGCCACCACTGTTTGATGGAGATCACTTTGAACACTGGAAGGACATAATGAGAAGCTTTTTCATTTCCCAAGATCCTGATCTCTAGACTTTGGTAGTCAAAGGCTACAATGCACCCACTATACCAAGAGATGAAACTGGTCAAGAACTGGATGTAGCAGATATGAATCCCAACCAGAGGAAGTTATACAAGCTGCATCACAAGTCCAGAACCATCATAATCAATGCTATCACATTTAAAGAATTTGACAGATGCACCAACAAGGAAACAACAAAAGCATCTATGACAGTTTGGTTCTGACGTATGAAGGAAGTCAACAGGTTCAAGAGGCAAAGGCAAACATACTGGTCAAACATTATGAGCTGTTCAAGATGGAAGAGGATGAAGACATTGAAGCAATGTTCTGCAGATTCCAGATTCTGGTATCAGGTTTAAAAGTATTGAAGAAAAGCTACACCACTGCAGATCATGTAAAGAAGATCCTCAGAAGCATACCAGCCAAATGGAGACCAAAGGTTACTGCAGTACAGGAAGCCAGAGATCTGAATACCTTGAGGCTTGAAGATATGATCAGCTCCCTCAGGTCTCATGAAATAGAGCTGGAAGCAGATGAACAAAGAAGAAGAAAACTTTAGCCTTTAAGTCAAAACAGAAGAAAGCTGCAAAGGTTGTATCAGAATCAGAGGATAGTTATTGTGAAGATGATGATCTTGCTTACATAACCAAGCAGATTGCAAAGATGTGGCAAAACAAAAAGAAGAAAGCTCCCAGGAAAAATGGCAAATACTCCAACAAAGGAAAAGAATAAGCTGACAAGAAAAGCATCATCTGCTATGGATGCAATGAACCTGGACATATCAAGTCAGAATGTCCAAACATGGAGAATGGAAAACATCACAAGAAAGGTTCCAGATTCAAGGAGAAGGGTCTGATGGCAGCATGAGATGCATCTAACTCAGAAGAGGAATCGTCTGATGATGAAGAGGCAGAAACAACTATGATGACTCACATCAAGTTTGCCTCAGACTCCATAAAGGTACTAGCTCTGGAAGAAAAGCAGAAGGAAAGAAGAATGGACAAATCATTCATTCCGGCAAGTCTGGAAGCACATCAGAGGAAGCAGTATTGGCTCTGATGGCACATACCAACTCAAGTTCTGGATCCAACACATACTCTAAAACTGATTCAGAAGATGAAGACAAAAAGGTATTCTCTGATCTTACTAAATCTTAATTAGTTACTGCTCTTAAAGATTTTCTAAATGCCAACAACAAGATGTCTTTAAAATTGAAAACTCTTAGGGAAGAAAAGAAAATTATAACCAAAGAAGTACAAATTTTAAAGAATCAGAATGCTGAGTTTGCAACTGAAAACACTAATTTTAAAACTGAAGTTGCTAGACTCAATTCTGAAAATCTAACTCTCAAAAGTAATATTTGCTCTACTTCCAATACTATTTGTGAATCTGATATGCATGAACAAGTTTTTCAAAACTTTATTGCAAATGGTATGGAAAGAAGTAAGTATGCTTCCATGATTTATGGAATCAGTAACAATGGTAAGAGAGGAATAGGTTTTACTTAATCTGTTGCTGAAATTAAATCTGCTCATTCTAATGTTCTGTGTATTATTTGTGCTAAAAAAGGTCATTCTAATTTGTTTTGTCCTATGATAAAATCTGGGAAAGACAAGAGACTTGTTAAGTCTAACAAACTTGGACGCAACCAGTTTTGGGTACCAAAGAACAAAAATTGCTTATGTTGCAGATATTCTGAGCAACTAGAAGGAAACACCAATCATGGTGCTTGGTCAATGGATGCTGGCAATGCACAAACAGAAAAAGGTGTATGTTCCAGTTTCCACCAGACAGAAGCAAAATGAGTCTGATGAAAGAAGGTCTGGTCAATACAATTCGCACTAGAATCAGAACCAGAACCAGAACTCGAACCAGAACCAGAACAAGAACTAGTATCAGTATCAGAATCAGAGGTTCAGCCACTAACAGCAGAATCACACACATCAGCTTCAATATTACCAGAAGAAGCAAAATTGCCAGAATCACCATAACTTCCAGAATCACCAGAGGAACATGGTGTATCAGCCGAAGCAGAATCAAGGGAACAGTTCAACCAGTCGGAAAAAGCCAGAAACAGAACTGGCTCTTAAGGCTCGTACAAAAACTGATTACAGCACTGAGTCTGACTCTAACTCTGACGGTGAAGTATCAGAAGAAGAAAGGTCTTATCTGCAACACAAAGCATGATATATGGACAGTGGATGCTCCAAGCATATGAATGGAGACAAATCAATGTTCCAGAAGCTGACTCTGAAGAAAGGAGGTAAGGTTTCCTTTGGAGGAAACCAGAAAGGTGAAATCATTGGTACAAGCACAGTTGGTAACAGTTCTTCTTCCTTATCTATTAAAAATGTTTTATTAGTTAAAGGTCTGAATCACAATCTATTAATCATTAGTCAGCTAAGTGACTGCAAGTATGATGTTGTGTTTAATCAGAAAACCTGCAAGGCTGTTAGTCAAAAAGATGGATATGTTTTGTTCACTGGTGTTAGGCAGAATAATGTCTATAAGATAGATCTGTTTAGTCTAGTTAAGCAGAAAGTTAAGTGTCTTTCATCTGTTAGGGAGGAAAATATGATTTGGCACAAAAGGTTAGGCCATGCAAACCCTAAGCTGGTTTCTGAGTTATGTAAACTTCAGCTAGTAAGAGGTCTCGCCAAATTAAGTACCAAATCTGAGATTCTGTGTGAAGCATGTCAAAAAGGTAAACAGACCAAAAGCTTTTTTAAACCTAAAAACTGTATTTCTACTTCACAACCTCTTGAACTACTTCATTTAGATATGTTTGGTCATGTTCAAACTGCATCCCTTAGTGGTAAGAAGTATGGGTTTGTCATAGTTGATGATTACTCAAGGTGGACTTGGGTAAAGTTTCTGAGAAACAAAGATGAATCCCATAAGGTATTTATTTCTTTCTGCAAACAAGTTATGAATGAAAAAGGTTTTAAAATCATAACTATTAGAAGTGATCATGGAAGTGAGTTTGAGAACAGGTACTTTTAAGAATTTTGTGATGAGAATGGTATCTCTCACAACTTCTCATCACCTAGAACACCTCAACAGAATGGAGTTGTTGAAAGGAAGAACAGGTCACTGCAGGAGATGGCCAGAACCATGCTGAATGACATGAATGTTGCTACCTACCTATGGGAAAAAGCTGTGAACACTGCATGCTACATCCAGAACAGAGTTTACATCAGGTCTATTCTAAACAAAACTCCATATGAACTGTGAAAAAGTAAGAAACCTGATATTTCCTATTTCAAACAGTTTGGCTGCATTTGTTATATGTTAAACACTAAGGATAATCTTGAAAAATTTGATTCCAGATCTCAAAAGTGTACCTTCATTGGTTACTTTGAGAGATCAAAAGCTTATAGAGTGTTTAATAAAGAAACTAACACTGTGGAGGAGTCCATACGCATTAAGTTTGATGACAAACAGCTTGACTATGAAAAGTCAAAGCAAGATGAGGAAATTGCAGGTTTACCAGAAGCACTGGAAGCAGGAGCAGATCAAACAACAGAACCAGAGAAAGAAAAGGATGAAAGCAAATTCAAAGATAATGCTGAACCTGAAGACAAGTCAGAAGGAAAGAATGGGTGGAAGTACAAGTCTTCACATCCAAAAACACTGATTATTGGAAGCGCAGCCGAACCATTGAAAACTAGATCATCACTTGAAGAAACAAGTCTGCTTGGTTTACTTTCTACCATTGAACCAACTACTGTTGATGAAGCACTGGCAGAAGAAGGATGGACTCTTGCAATGCAAGAAGAGCTGAATGAGTTTGAAAGGAATGATGTTTGGATCTGGTGTCCAGACCACACAAAAATATCATTGGAACCAAGTGGGTGTTTAGGAACAAACTCAATGAAAAAGGTGAAGTAGTTTGGAATAAAGCTAGGCTTGTGGCACAAGGATACAGTCAGCAAGAAGGCATTGATTACACCGAGACTTTTGCTGTAGTGGCCAGGTTAGAAGCAATTCGTATCCTACTCTCTTTTGCTGCAAATCATGATATTACTTTGTATCAAATGGATGTCAAAAGTGCTTTCTTAAATGGTTATATAAGTGAGGAAGTCTATGTCAAACAGACCCCAGGTTTTGAAAATTCTGATTTCCCAAACCATGTTTTTAAACTTAAAAAATCTTTATATGGTTTAAAACAAGCACCTAGGGCATGGTATGACAGACTTAGCAATTTCTTACTCAAAAATCAGTTCGATAGAGGCCAAATAAATAACACTCTGTTTAGAAAATCCATTAAAGATGATATTCTGATCATTCAAGTTTATGTTGATGATATTATCTTTGGATCCACTAATGGCATTCTCTGCCAAGAGTTTTCTGATTTGATGCAGCAAGAGTTTCAGATGAACATGATGGGAGAACTTAAGTTCTTCCTAGGAATTCAGATTCAGCAAGGCAAAACAGGTATACTCATTCACCAATCTAAGTACACTAAAGAACTCCTCAAAAAGTTCAAGATGAGTGAATGTAAGCCTATGGTCACCTCCATGCACCCCACCTGCTCACTTGAAAAAGATGAATCCGGCCAAAAGGTAGACCAGAAAACATACAGAGGTATGATTGGATCCCTTCTTTACCTAATTGTATCTAGACCTGACATTTTGTTTAGTGTTTGTGTCTGTGCTTTTTTTCAAGCTGACCCTAGGGAATCCCACTTAACTAGTGTCAAAAGAATCCTTAGATACCTTAAAGGAACCACACATCTTACCTTGCTCTACAAGAAAACCCCATCTTACAAACTAAGTGGTTTTTGTGATTCTGATTATGCTGGAGACAAATTAGAGAGAAAAAGCACAAGTGGCAACTGTACGTTTCTAGGTGATAATCTGATTTCTTGGTCAAGCAAGAGACAAAGCACCGTTTCCATGTCAACAGCAGAAGATGAATACATATCAGCAGCAGGATGCAGTTCACTGTTAATTTGGATGAAACATCAGTTGGAAGACTACAACATCTTTGAAACCAACATCCCTTTGTTCTGTGACAATACTTCAGCCATAAACCTAACCAAGAACCCTATCCTACGCTCTAGAGCCAAGCACATTGAAAACAAGCATCACTTTATCAGAGACCATGCTCAAAAAAGAACAATAAGCATCCAATTTGTAGACACAGATCATCAATGGGCTAATATCTTCACCAAACCATTGCCTGAAGATCGATTTGAGTTCATCAAGAAGCATCTCAACATAATCTCCATATCTGACTAGATCAAGTAGTCTTTTTATAGGAGTATTTTTTAAATTTTTATTTTTTGTCTTTTATTTTCTGTTATTTTTTTTTACTCTGTAAAAAATAAAATAAAAAAACCTCTTTTTTGTTGATGACAAAAAGGGGGACAGAAAGTAAGAGAGAAAATGAGAAAAGTTGAAAAGGGGAGGAGAAAAGAAGAGTGAAAAAGAAAGAGTGAAATAAAGAAGGAGTTGAAAAGGAGAGGAGAAAAGAAAGAGTGAAATAAAGAAAGAGTTGAAAAGGAGAATTGATAAGAAGAAAAGAAAGAGTGACAAAACAAGGAGTTGAAAAGGAGAGGAAAAATATGGGGCATTAGACTTAGGGGGACAAGCTTGATCTGAGGGGGAGCCTAACAAAATAAGTTATAAAAAATACAAGGTTTTGTCATCATAAAAAAGGGGGAGATTGTTGGAACCAAGTTGGTTCTATACTTAGAATTTTGATGTTTACAAAAGTACTTTATGTAATCTTATTTTTGACTTAGAATAATAATGAAAAATGCCACCAAAAGATGACGTCACCAGAGGCAGAAGATGACGTCACTAGAAGATAAAATCAGAAGCAGAAGATGAGGACACAAGAGTATAAAATCAGAGAATGACACCAGAGGATACACCTCTAGAAGATATCAGAGGATGTCATCAAAGGCAAAACATCAAAGGAAAAATAACATCATTAGAGGATATCTTTCTTGGTCCAGATCAGAAGGAAGCAGAGTCCAGAAGGAGACCTGGTCCAGACCAGATGGAAGCTTGTCAGAGGGAGACTTGGTCCAGACCAGAAGGAAAGATAAGTCAAACTTGGTCCAGACCAGAAGATAGCATGGTTCAGAACATAAAACTCAGTCCGGATCAGATGATTTGATTGTCCAAAACATAAGACTTAGTCCATATTTAATCTAGACTTAGTTTAGACTTGATCCAGATTTAATCCAGACTTGATCCAGATTTAATCCAAACTTGATCCAGATTAGAGGATAAATGTCCAGATTAAAAGATCAATGGTCCAGATTAAAATATCATAAGTCCAGATTTAATTCAGATTCAGTCCAGACTCAGTCCATACTTGGTCCAGATGAGAGGGAAAATGTTCTGATCAATGGTCTAGATTTAAATATCATGGCCCAGTGTTGGCCGAGATCAGAATATCATAAAATAGTTTAGATCAGATCATATGATCCAGTGTTGGCTGAGATCAGAGGAGCACATAATTGGCACATATCAGATTACATAAGTCCAGAGCTGGTCGAGATCAGAAGATCAAATGGTCCAGATTTTAATCTTGATGAAAATCAGTGAAGACTTGATTTAAAAAATCGAATAAGACTTGATTAAATTTTATAGAAATTTGATCATAGTATTAAGGGGATTTGATTAAAAAAATTCACTGAAGACTTGAAGAAATTTGAATGCAATCTGAAGCTTAAAAAGATATGGTTTGAAATTAAAAGAAACAAGATTGGTCAACAGAATTTACAAGTGCAATATGAAGTTAAAAAGATACGGTTTTTATTTAAATGAAACCCGATTGGCCAAGTTATTTTTGCAAGAGAATCTGGATAGATACAACTCGAATTTGATCATGGAAAAAACCCTAATTTTCATCTATAAAAGGAGGCTCAAGGTAGAAGACTTTGTTATCGAAAATCAGTAAAAGAGTCATAAACTTCCATAGGCAAACACTCGAGTTTTCAGTGAGGTTAATTGTGAGTATCAGCTTTCCAGAAGCAAGCACTCTTGTTTTTGTTCCCCTTGTGTTAAATCTATATTGTTGAAGTAGAGTCTAGTATTTGATGGGTCAGAAGAAGTAACAGGTGACTTAGCAATTAGATTCAAGGTGTTGAAATCCCTTATGCAATCTGGGGTTGTCAGATTGGTAGAAGAAGACTTGACTTGTGAAGTCAAGGTGCTGTGTTCCTGAAAAGTCTAGGATTGTTAGACTATTTGGGAAGACTGACTTGGAGGGTCAGTAGTGCTGTTGTAATTTAGAGGTTTTGAATTAGTGGAAAATCCTTCAAGGTGAAGGGACTGGATGTAGCCTAGTTAATGGTGAACCAGGATAAATCTTTATGTTGATTATTTTACTTTATCCGCTGCTAATTCTGCTTGCTTATATATCAGATTTTAAATAATCATCAAAAACAAAAAAAGAATTCAAGTATTACAAACACAATTCAACCCCCTTCTCGTGTTTGCACCTTTAGTTTGAAATTACTAGAACTTAGTCAGATGACTAGTAGAAATTCTAGTTGTTGAAAGAAATCAATTTGATTTAGTAGATTAAATCCTCCAATGAGAAGGAACTAGATGTAGCTACCATGTTGGTGATGAACCTGAATAAATCGGTTTTGTGATCTCTTTTCCTTGTCTTTTATTATTGTGTTAAAGTTATTTGGTTAAAATTTTCATAAATTTCTAACAAAATATCTTTTTAAGAGAAAAGTTTTTACTTTTATAAACCCAATTCAAACCTTATTTTCTTGTGTTTTTCATCCTACAATTGACATATGTGATCAACTTCTTGGTTGAGCACTTAACCCTGTTTAAGAATGATCTTATTAATTTTGTTGTTATGACTTTTGTGATGAAGCTACAAGTGGCAATGTTTACATATCTCATTTGTTTAATAGAGATATTTGAGTATTGGAAGGACAGATTGAGAAGTTTCTACATCTCACATGATTATGAGCTTTAGGTTATAGTTGAAGATGGCTATGAACCTCCAAAATTTGAAGCTGGAGTTGAAATACCCATAAAATATATGAATGTCGATCAAAAGAAAAAATACAAAATGCATCATAAAAGCCAGAACTTGTATGATGAATGTGATCACTTTCGAAGATTTTGACAAAGCAACAAAGAAACAATATGTCCTAAGTATGAAGGAAGCAAGCAAGTCCATAAGCAAAGGAAAATTTACTTGTAAGAAAGTACGAGTTCTTTCAGATGGAAGAATATCAGGATATTGAGAAATTTTTTTCTAGATTTTGAATTTTGGTTTCTAGGGTGAAAGTCCTAAGAAAGAGCTATCAATAGCCGACCATGTTAAAAAGATTTTGAGGAGTCTTCCATGCAAGCAAAGACCAAAAGTAACAACCATTCAAGAAGCAAAAGATCTTGATAAATTACCTCTAGAATACATTATGAGTTCACTCAAATCCCATGAAATTGAACTAGTTTAAGGTGAACCAAAGAGAAAATCTAAATCCGTTGCTCTCAAGGAAAAAAGGAAGAAAACATATTCCAAGGCTCTACAAGCTATGGAAGAATCATAGGAAAGTGACTCTGATGATCAGAGTGAAGAATCATACGATGAATATATGTCTTTGATTTCTAAGAAATTCCAATGTATGTGGGATCATAGATAGAAAGCCTTTCCCATAAAAGATTTCAGATGATTGAGAGATAGCAGAGACAAAAGATAAATAAATAGATCATTTGCTATGAATGCACATAGTAAGGATACTTTAAATCATAATGTCCTAAGCTTGAAAAAGGAAGTTCTAAAATGAAAG
Organism: Cicer cuneatum; assembly: GCA_037974295.1. NCBI lineage: Eukaryota > Viridiplantae > Streptophyta > Magnoliopsida > Fabales > Fabaceae > Cicer > Cicer cuneatum. Next base: position 28,135,774 of record JBBPBO010001984.1, on the reverse strand, counting down.
ACTTCGTAGGGAAGAAGAATATTTTGATGGCCACTTGGGATGACTCTAATGACTTATCAGATGAAGATGAGGAGCAAGCAAATATGGCTCTAATGTCTAATGTCTATTTGGCCTCTAATAATGAATCACTAGATGAAGAAATAGAGGTGTTTTCTGAATTTGCTCGTGATGAACTAAATACCATGTTACATGAATATCTGAACAAAAATCTCAAAGTTTCTTCTAAGCTTACAAATCTTAGAAAAATTCATTTCATCTTAATTGATGAGTACAAAAACCCTTAGAGAGGGAAAATCAGACTCTAAAAGAAACCATTTCAAAACCCTCAAAGAGAACTGATTTTAACTCTATTAAGTATGAAAGAGTTTTCCAAGAGTTTCTTGCAAACAAAAAAATGGAAGCAAACAAGCATATGTATTTATGGTGTTAAAAGAAACAAAAATAGAGGTATTGGATTTCAAGAACCAGATGAAGATCCAAAAATCAACAAGCCTGAAATTATGTGTTCTTAGTGTCTTAAGAAAGGTCATGATAAGAGAACTTGTCGTATGTTGAAAACATGGAAAAACAAGAAACCTTTCAGAATTAACTGACAAGGACCTGACAAAATGTGGATACCAGATAATTCTAATGACACACAAGCTAGAAATGAAGTTCCATTTGCTAGTCAAAGTCAACCAGAACCAAAGAATTGTTGGAGATATAAATCATCACATCCAAACACTCTAATCATAGAAGATGTGAGTGATCCATTGAGGATAAGGTTTGCACTCAAAGAAAAATCAATGTCTGGCCTTTTGTCTAAAATTGAATCCTCATCAATAAATGAAGCCATATCAGATGATGGATGGATTGTAGCAATGTCAGAAGAACTAAATCAATTTAAGAGAATTGGTGTGTGTGGGATCTAGTACCTAGACCCAAAGAAAATAAACTTATTGGAACCAAGTGGATTTTTAGAAACAAACTAAACGAAAAAGGTAAAGTGGTAAGAAATAAGTTAGGTTGGTAGCTCAAGGCTATAGTCAGCAAGAAGATATTTATTAAATTGAAACCTTTGCTCCAATAACAAGTTTAGAGGCTATCATAATTTTACTTTCATTTGCAACATTTAACAACTATATTTTTTTATCAAACATACATTAAAAATGAATTTAAATGGTTATATAAATAAAGAAGTATATGTTAAACAACCTCATGTCTTAAACAAGATCCCAGATATTGGGATGAAAGACTCAACAATTTCCAACAGAAAAAGAAATTTTAAAAAAAGCTAGGTGGACACTACTTTGTTTAGAAAATCATCTAAAAATGAACTTCTCGTTGTTCAACTATATGTAGACTAAGTTTGAAATGAGTATGATGGGATAACTAAAATTCCTTCTTAGAATTCAAATTCAACAAAGCTCTTAGGGTGTCTACATTCATCAGACTAAGTATAAAAAAGAACTTTTTTAACAATTTTAAGATGGATGAATGCAAACCTATGCTCACTCTCATGCATCATACTTGTTCTCTTAGTAAAGATAACACAGGTTAAAAGGTATATCAGAAGGCATTCAGATGGATGATTGGTTCCTTTATCTATCTCACTACAAGATTTCAATATGACCCCAACATTTCTCATTTAACTATTGTTAAGAGAATCTTTCGTTATTTGAAAGGTACTAATAATCTCAGATTGCTTTATGAGAAATCTCATTTGTACAAGTTATTAGGTTAATGTGATGCTAACTATGTTGGAGACAAACTTGAAAGAAAAAGCGTTAGTAGATGTTGCAATTTCCTTGGTAAAAAACCAATCTTCTGGTTTAGCAAAAGACAAGGAACAATGGATCTATAACTGCAGAAGCAGAATACATTTAAACAACAAGTTGTAGTACTCAACTATTATAGATGAAACATCAATTAGAAGATTATAAAATAAATGAGAGTAACATTTTTGTCTTTTGTGATAATAATTATGCAATTTACTTAACCAAAAACCCTATTTTACACTCTAGAGCAAAACATATAGGGATTAAACATCATTTTAATAAGATACTATGTTCAAAAGGGTATTTTGGACATTCAATTTATAGACACTGACTATCAATGGACAAACATTTTTACAAAACCCCTTGTTGAAGATAGATTCGACTTTATAAAAAAGAATTTAAGCGTCTTTTTATTTGAAAGGAATGATGTTCTTAAACTTTGTATTCATTTAACACTGGTAAAATAAATTGTGTTTTTCCTTCTAGACAAATAAGTTTATTCAACGCCAGCTAAAATAATTTTTGGTTACAAATATTTTATGCCTCTGATAAATTGAAATTCACTCTACCTCTAAAGATTGAACTTTAATCTCTTTCATGAGCAATTTTTCTTATATGTGTGATAATTGGTATTCTAACACGTGTAGCACTCTTTTTATGCGTGTGCGTTAAGTCATTTAATGTGTTTTCTGATACCTTTACTTAGTCTCACACTTTTGCAACCTAGAATTCCATTTCAACTGTTGTATTGTCTTGATTCTTAATGGCCTCAAGTTCTACTCTTTCAACTTCATTGGTACCAACAATGGCATGCAGCCGTGATCAAGTAGACTTACTCAGTGAACTTAGGGTTGATTTTTGGAATTTAGCTTAAAATAGTTTTAACTTCATTGACGACTTATGCAAAATCGGTTGGTTTGAATAATTTAACCTAGAGAAATTGAAAATCTATGATTTTTTGGTAAAAGAATTATGAATGCATGCAGATGCTCTTAAGGATAAAGAAATTTCAAACAATATTTTAGGGTTTCCAATCAAAGTCACATAGCAATCCGTTACGGCTATTACTTGCTGCATGGATGAAGGAGTGATCATGAAGTTGAACTACGAGCAAATGGTTGGAAAATCAAAGGTCAACACGAAACTCTTTTAAAATCCTTCTATAAATTCCAAGTTTATTCATTTGAAACTGAAGTACAAAGTTCTCTTCAAGATAACCATTGGTTGCGTAGTCCCCAAAGGCGGCTCTCTGGTTCTACTTTTTATTTTTGCTTCTACTATTGTTCTATCCCAACCTAAAACTCAACTATCCTATACCCTAAACCAAACTATGAAACAACAAACACCATTCCCATTTATGATCAACACAACGAAAACATTATCAATGTTTCATTTGAATTTGAAACAAACTCATCTAAAATATCATATGATACATTTCATTCTTCTTTAAAGGAAAATTTTGTTTCTAGACGTTCAACAAACTCCCAACCTTTAAACATTGAACTCCTATTTGTTGGAACCAAGTTGGTTCTTGCAATTAAAGTTTTGATGTTAACAAATGTATTTTATGAAAATAACATATTTGACTTAGAAGAAGAATGAAAAATGTCACCAGAAGAATATATCAGAAGATGACGTCACCAGAAGCAGAAATCAGAGGATGACGTCACCAGAGGATATCTCTAAAGGATATCGTCAGATGAATCTGTCATAGAAATATGCTCAAAACAGAATCTGAGAAAAATGCTCAAAACAGAATCTGAGAAAAATGCTCAAAACAGAATCTGAGATAAATGCTCAAAACAGAATCTTAGAAAAATGCTCAAAACAGAATCTGGGAAAAATGCTCAAAACAGAATTGGAGCAAAAGGCTCAAAACAGAATTGGAGCAAAAGACTCAAAACAGAATTGGAGCAAAAGACTCAAAACAGAATTGGAGCAAAAGACTCAAAATAGAATCTGAGCAAACTACTCCAGAATATTCTCAAAACAGATTAATCGAAATACACTCTAGAAGTAAAGCATTAGTGAAGTCCTAAAGTTCAACTATAAATAGAGACTTAATGCTGAAGATTAATGCATCGAAAAACACAAGAACTCAAGCTTCAATTCAAAGTTATATGAGAGTTCAAAAGAGAGAAAAACAAATGAGCAAGAGCATTATTTTCTAAGTGTTTTTGAGAGAGAAATACAGTGCAACAATCAGCTTTCCATAAGCAATAAAAGAGTGCAAGAATAAGTGCAGCAAACAGCTTTCCAGAAGCAACGTTGCAAAGTTCCAAACCTTTATTATAGTGGTGTAGATTCCTTCTTCAATCTGGGGTTGTCAGATTGGTAGGAGAAGACTTGGCTAGTTTAGTCAAGGTGTTGTTATTCCTTAAAAGTCTGGGGTTGTCAGGCTGTTTGAGAAGACTTGGATGATTTAGTCAAGGTGTTGTTGTTCCTCAAAAGTCTGGGGTAGTCAGGCTGTTTGAGAAGACTTGGCTGGTATAGTGAAGGTGTTGTTGTTCCTCAAAAGTCTGGGGTTGTCAGGCTATTTGGGAAGACTGGCTTGTAGGGTCAGTGGTGTTGTAATTCAAAGGAGTTTGAATTAGTGAAAAGGCCTTCTAGAGGAAGGGATTGGACGTAGCCTAGTTAACGGTGAACCAGTATAAATTGCTGTGTTATTATGTTATTATTATCTGCTGTTGAATCTGATTAGTTATATATCGAATAATTCAAATTAACATTCAACAAAACAGCAAAAGTAATCAAGTTTGACAAACACAATTCAACCCCCCTTCTCGTGTTTGCACTTTCAATTGGCATCAGAGCTCGGTCTCAAGGCTGAGCACTTTACAGTGTTTGAGGAAAGATCCAAGGGATTAATATGTCCGGATTCAATGAAGAAGCTACTGGAGGAAACATCAACATACCACCTCTGTTTGATGGAGAACGATTTGAATACTGGAAGGACATGCTGAGAAGTTTTTTTATTTCACAAGATCCTTAACTTTGGGACTTGGTGGAAGATGGTTATACTGCTCTAGAAAATGCTGATGGTGTTAAAATTTCCAGAAGAGATATGGATGCTGATCAGAAGAAGATGTTCAAGTTGCATCACAAATCCAGAACATTCATGATCAATGCAATCACGTTCAAGGAGTTCGACAAATGCACTAACAAGGAAACAACAAAGAACATCTATGATAGTCTGATTCTGACTTACGAAGGCAGTAAGCAAGTCCATGAAGCAAAGGCTAACATTCTAGTCAAGAAGTACGAGTTATTCAAGATGGAAGAAGATGAAGACATTGAAACTATGTTTTCCAGATTCCATACTCTAGTATCAGGATTAAGGGTATTAGAAAAGAGCTACACTACTGCTGATCATGTAAGGAAAATACTTAGAAGTCTGACAATCAAGTGGAGACAAAAAATCACTGCTATTTAGGAAGCTAAAGATCTGAATACTCTAAAGCTGGAAGAATTAATCAGCTATCTCAGATCACATGAAATTGAGTTGGAAGAAGATGAACCCAAGAAGAAGAACAAAACTCTAGCTCTGAAATCCAAGCAGAAGAAGGCTCTGAAAGCAACATCAAAAGATAGTGATTCTGACGATCAAAGTCTAAACTCAGAGGAAGAAGAGATTGCTTTCTTATCCAGAAAGTTCAGAAAGATGTGCCATAAAAGAAGGAATAAATTTTCCCAGAGATATTCCAAGCAGTTCAACAAAGGAAGTGATGATACACATGACAAGAAAGATATCATCTGCGACGGATGCAATGAATCTGGACATATCAAGTCAGAATGTCCAAATATGGAAAAAGAAAAGTACCAGAGGAAAGATTTCAGAACTAAGAAGAAAAGCATGATGGCTACATGGGATGGTTCTGATGAATCTTCTGAAGATGAACAAGCAGATTTGGCTGTGATGGCTCACACCAACTCTGGATCCAACACATAATCTGATTCTGAATTCACTCGATCTGATTTGATTACTGTTCTGAATGATTTTTTAAACATTAATTACAAATTATCTTTAAAACTGAAAACTCTTAAGAAAGAAAATACAAATCTAACAGAAGAAGTTAATGTTTTAAAAAAAAATCAGATTGCAGAATTTAAAACAGAAAGTGTCATTCTTGAAACTAATATTGCAAAATTGAAAACAGAAAATGTATGTTTGAAAAAAAGTTTTGCTGAACTTAAAGATGAAAGTTTAAATCTGAAAAATAATCCTAATTCAACAGCAATTGAAAATACCACAAGTAATTCTGATATGCATGAACAAGTTTTTCAAGAATTTCTTGATAGTGGTATGGAAAGAAGCAAATATGCTTCTATGATTTATGGAGTCAGTAGGAATGCAAATAGAGGTATAGGATTTGAAGAAACAATAATTAAACCTAAACCTATGTTTAAACATGTTCCCTCTGATATAGTGTGTACTAGTTGCTACAAGAAAGATCATTTCAAAGTGTCTTGTCCTATGCTAAATACAAGGAAAAATAAGAAACTTTTCAAAACTAACAAACCTAGACCCAACCAGATTTGGGTACCAAAAGATAAAATTGTTTATGTTGCAGATGTTCTGAGCAACCAAAGTGAAACACCAGTCATGGTGCCTCGTCAATGGATGCTGGCAATATTTGAAGGGAAAAAGGTCTATGTTCCAACATCTACCAAACAGAAGCCAATTGACTTTGGCAGAAGAAGAACTGGTCAACACAATACCTATCAGAACCAGAACCAGAATCATAGGAGGAACATGAAATATCAAAGAAATCACACATATCACACAAATAAGAACAGACAGAGAAATCACTCATATCAACAAACCTGGAACTACCAGAAGAATAAGAATTACCATCAGTTCCAGAACCAGAAGAATCAGAATTATCATCAGTTCCAGAATTATCAGAGGAACCTGATATATCAGCAGAAAGAGAAGAATCAAAATCAGGAGAGTTCTTCAAACACTCCAGTAAAATTCATCAAGACTATAAACCAGGAAGGGAATTCAAATCCCTTCATCCAAACCATTTAATCACATAACATACAGATTCAGAATCTGATAATCAGAAACAAGAGGATTTTCAGAGTAAAACTGAAACTGTTGACATAGAGGTTACATCTTGCTGTAAATACTATTGTTGTTTGATATTTATGTTTACTGTGATAACAAGAAGCTTGATCTTAAAAATCAAAGCTAGATAAGTACTCTGTAGGTTTTCAATCTGTCAGAGGAACCAAGTGATCCACGTGATGTGAACACTTCAACAGAAACAATATTTTAGTGATTTCTAAAACAAGCAGAAACCACTAGAAGCATAATTAATGGTTTAGTTGTATTGAGTTCATTTTTAAATTATTTGATTTGTATTATGTTATATGACAAATAGCTTGACCTGAAAAGTCAAAGCAAGATGAAGCTGATGCAGGTTAATCAGAACTAGAGGAAACTGATGCTGGTTTACTAGAACCAGAGGAAACTGAAGCTAGTTTACCAAAACCAGAGGAAACCGAAGCTAGTTTACCAGAACCAGAGGAAACCAAAGCTGGTTTACCAGAACCAGAGGAAACCGATGCAGGTTTACTAGAACCAGAAGCTGATACAGATCTACCAGAACCAGAAGCTGATGTAGGCAAAATAACTTGAAAAAGCAGAAGATACCAGCAAACATACGACAAGTCTTTAGAGGATAAATCTGAAGATAAGTTAGAAGAAAGAGTAGATCACTCCAAGACATGGCCAGAACTATGTTAAATGATTTAAATGTTGCAAAACAATTTTGGGCTGAAGCAATCAACACTGAATATTACATTCAGAATAGAGTCTATATTAGATTTACAGGAACTAGAGAAAGTAGAAGCAGATAAACCAGCAGAATGTGGAGAAGTGGAGGATACAAGCAAGTCAGAAGCATGTGACACATTTTCAAAGGATGAATATGATCAAATCAGAACCAGTCATGAGAAATCAGAAGAGAAATCTGGATGGAAATATCAATCATCTCATCCTGAAAATCTGATCATTGGATGTGGAAGTGATTCTTTAAAAACCAGATCATCACTAAAAGACATCAGTTTGTTTGGCTTACTCTCATCGATTGAGCCTACCTCTGTTAGTGAAGCATTGGCAGATGATGGATGGATTATTGCAATGCAAGAAGAGTTAAAGGAATTTAAGAGGAATGATGTTTGGGATCTAGTTCCAAAACCAGAAAAGAACATTGTTAGAACCAAGTGGGTCTTTAGGAATAAGCTAAATGAAAAAGGTGAAGTTGTCAGAAACAAGGCAAGACTTGTGGCACAAGGTTACAGTCAGCAAGGAGATATTGACTACATTGAGACTTTTGCTTCAGTGGCCAGCATTTTCTAAATTAATGCAGCACGAATTTCAAATGAGTATGATGGGAGAACTTAAGTTCTTCCTAGGAATACAAATTCAGCAAAGTCAAAAAGGTATATACATTTATCAATCAAAATATACGAAAGAGCTTCGCAAGAAGTTTAAGCTGAGTGATTGCAAACCTATGGCTACTCCAATGCAACCAACCTGCTCACTTGAAAAGGATGACTTAGGACAAAAAGTTGATCAAAAATCCTACAGAGGAATGATAGGATCTCTACTCTATCTCACTGTTTCGAGACCTGATATCATGTTTAGTGTATGCGTATGTGCTAGATTTCAGTCTGACCCTAGGAAATCCCATTTAACTGCCGTTAAGAGAATCCTTAGATACCTAAAAGGCACTACCAACCTCATCTTGTTCTACAAGAAAACTCTTACATACAAACTGAGTGGATACTGTGATTCTGACTATTCTGAAGATAAACTGAGTGGCTATTGTACCTTTTTAGGAGACAATTTAATTTCGTGGTCCATTAAGAGACAACACATCATTGCCATGTCAACAATTGAGGCTGAATACATTTCAACAGCTGGCTGCAGCTCTCAACTACTCTGGATGAAGCATCAACTTGAAGACTACAAAATATTAGAATCCAACATACCCATCTATTGTGATAACACCTCTGCAATTTGCCTAACCAAAAACCCTATCCTACATTCTAGAGCCAAACACATAGAGATCAAACACCATTTCATCAGAGATTATGTTCAAAAAGGGTTACTTAACATTCAATTTGTAGACACTGATCATCAATGGGCTGACATATTCACTAAACCACTACCTGAAGATAGGTTTGAGTTCATCAAGAAAAACCTTAATCTTATCTTCATCCCTAACCTAATAGTTTATTTTAATTTTTTTATGTTATTTTTCGTGTACTTTTATAAAAAAAAAATAAAAAAAAAATAGAGGATCTCTTTTCTTCATTCAATCCTTTTTGTCTGATGACAAAGGGGGAGAAGATGTAATATTTGATAAAATGTCATAGGGAAAAGATGATGTATTTGATATGAGATCTGGACAGGAGAAGATGATGTATTTGATATCTGGGCATTAGACTTAGGGGGAGAAAATATAAAATGAAGCTTAGTCTTAGGGGGAGTCAAAGTCAAAAGAAAGAAAAAGTATTATAAAAAATACATTGTTTGTCATCATCAAAAAGGGGGAGATTGTTAGAACCAAGTTGGTTCTTGCAATTAAAGTTTTGATGTTAACAAATGTATTTTATGAAAATAACATATTTGACTTAGAAGAAGAATGAAAAATGTCACTAGAAGAATAGATCAGAAGATAACGTCACCAGAAGCAGAAATCAGAGGATGACGTAACTAGAGGATATCTCCAGAGGATATCGTCAGTTGAATCTGTCATAGAAATATGCTCAAAACAGAATCTGAGAAAAATGCTCAAAATAGAATCTGAGAGAAATGCTGAAAACAGAATCTGAGAAAAATGCTCAAAATAGAATTTGAGATAAATGCTTAAAACAGAATCTTAGAAAAATGCTCAAAACAGAATCTGGGAAAAATGCTCAAAACAGAATTGGAGCAAAAGGCTCAAAACAGAATTGGAGCAAAAGACTCAAAACAGAATTGGAGCAAAAGACTCAAAATAGAATCTGAGCAAACTACTCCAGAATATTCTCAAAACAGATTAATCGAAATACACTCTAGAAGTAAAGCATCAGTGATGTCCTAAAGTTCAACTATAAATAGAGACTTAATGCTGAAGATTAATGCATCGAAAAACACAAGAACTCAAGCTTCAATTCAAAGTTATCTGAGAGTTCAAAAGAGAGAAACACAAATGAGCAAGAGCACTATTTTCTAAGTGTTTTCGAGAGAGAAATATAGTGCAACAATCAGCTTTCCAGAAGCAATAAAAGAGTGCAAGAATAAGTGTAGCAAACAGCTTTCCAAAAGCAACGTTGCAAAGTTTCAAACCTTTATTATAGTGGTGTAGATTCCTTCTTCAATCTGGGGTTGTCAGATTGGTAGGAGAAGACTTGGCTGGTTTAGTCAAGGTGTTGTTATTCCTCAAAAGTCTGGGGTTGTCAGGCTGTTTGAGAAGACTTGGCTGATTTAGTCAAGGTGTTGTTGTTCCTCAAAAGTCTGGGGTTGTCAGGCTGTTTGAGAAGACTTGGCTGGTATAGTTAAGGTGTTGTTGTTCCTCAAAAGTCTGGGGTTGTCAGGATGTTTGGGAAGACTGGCTTGTAGGGTCAGTGGTGTTGTAATTCAAAGGAGTTTGAATTAGTGAAAAGGCCTTTTGGAGGAAGGGACTGGACGTAGCCTAGTTAACGGTGAACCAGTATAAATTGCTGTGTTATTATGTTATTATTATCCGCTGCTGAATCTGATTAGTTATATATCGAATAATTCACATTAACATTCAACAAAACAGCAAAAGTAATCAAGTTTGATAAACACAATTCAACCCCCCTTCTCGTGTTTGCTCCTTCACTATCTTCAATTGCATTAACTACGACACATTCACCTCACTAAACAATAGTAAATCAAATAAAAGTTTATACTCTTGCATCTGAACCTCAATAACCTATGCTTATGAATCCAATTGAAGAGAGAAAAACACAAGAAATGAGATTTGGATTGTATTTTTAAGGCTTTAAAAACATTTAAAATCGATGATAACATAGTAAACGTGATAAAGAAAAGGTAGGTAGAGAGGTAAAGAGAAGAAACACAAGCCAATTTATACTGGTTCACCAGCAACACGATAGCTACATTCAGCTCCTTCATTCTAAAGGATTTAATTTACTAATCACCAAAATTATCACACATCCATTGAACACCTTCTGGTCAAACTGACTGTGTTCAAGTCTTCACAACCTTCTAGCTTAGTACACTCAAGTTGTTGAGGGCAACAACCATTGTTGGGCCAAGTTACAAACAATGTTTAAGAAAGTTTTTTGAAATACTCACAACACAAGAATGTTTGCAAAGTATGATCTCATAATGTATTTTAGGTTTCTCAACACTTAGAGCTAATACAAGAATTTTCACGAGTTGATATATGTGACAATAGTAGTTTTTTCACTTGTATGTATTGCACTGTAGATCATGAGTCCTTTTAAAGAGAGCCTTTGAGTCCATTAGGGTTTCTTCATGTTGATGTGATTGCATGAAATCAACATGTGTAATAATGACTTGTATCGAATCTTTAAAGATCTTGAATCATCATTAAAAACTTGTCCAAATTCGTTTTCATAATTGATTTAACGAATCTTAATGGAAGCATTAGGAAAACTAAAGGATGACATTTTTAGAGGATGTCTTGCGCTTCTTCAGTTAGAGGATAAGTCCACTATGAGGAGCAGAAGATGTTGGAATGTTGACTTATGATCAGAGTGTTGACTTTTTTAGAATGTTGACCAGATGGTCAACTGGTTTGCCAAATTTATCAGACATATAGTCATTTGAGGGAGCCTGTAATCATATTCAACATAAGTGCGTTGAGAACACGTTTAACAAAGTCAGACACATCTTTAACATATTCTTCAGAGCATTGCATTAGATTATTTATTTATCTTATGTTTTCATCAGAGGATGCTGCAGAAAGACTTTAAAGTTCATGACAACAAACTTCACTATTAAATAAATTTATTAGCACATTAAATTGTTCCCATAAAATAATTTTTGTTATGACCAAAATAATTAAGGGTCATTGTTCTTCAAACCAACTTGGTTTTAGCAATCTCCCACTTTTTCATGATGACAAAAATTTATTTTTGTGAACAATTTTTCTTTTTACTAATATAATGTATGCAAAAATTATTCAAAATAATTCAACATAAAGCTCCCTCTAAATATTAGCAGTTTCAAAGAAAGAGAGTTGTATGTAGTATTTGAAAATTTTGAAAATCATAAAGTAATTGTTCTCAAAATATATACTGCACCTTTTGTCATCAGATAAAAAGTGTTGATCAAAAGAAGTAAAAGCACACAAAAATAGTTAAGAGTAAAAGCAACATTTCCACGAAGATAGTTAAAAGTACAAAGATAGAACAAAAACAAGTACACATAAGCCAAAAAATGGTAAACTAAGGGTGGTCAATCTAGCTAAGATTGATCCTAAGATATTCTAAATAGGCTCTTGATACTTGGTTGTCTGTTCCATGAGCCCCTCAATTTTAGTTTCTAATCGATCAAAATCATCTTTCTTGAAAAATTGAGTGGGGTCAAACGCAAGTGCAGTAGGAGTGGTAACCCTGTAGATACTAGAGCAACAACAGTAGGAACGTCCAATTGAGGTATCTCAACATGTGGAATGATCCCAGGAAACTGCAATAGTGCCACGGGGTAACCGATGGTAGTTCCATATGGACATAGCTAGATGGAGAGGTAGCTTCACTTGGTGTACCATCTGATGTAGCAAGAGCCAAAGGTAGAGGATATTTGTAGTATGTTTGAAAGCACTTGAATTATGAGCCACCAGATGCCTTATATGCTCCATATTGTCCCTAATCCAGTTTGTTACAAAAGAGAGGAATGTGTTCCACTGAATTGAGACTTCATTAGGATCCAAACTCTGAGCATTTGGATTCCTAAGCATATTAGTTTTAGTAGAGAAAGATGTAGTAGTGAAAGAGGTTATGAATAAGTCTAGGTTTGGAAAGCTAGGGGGAAGGGATGTAATGAAAGGGGCTAGGTTAGAGGGTGTGGAAGTGTTAGGTTCAAAATGAGGTTGGGTTGAGTAGGAAGCACGCATGACATCTGGTGATGTTTTAAGAAACCAAATTAGTTACATCCTGAGCAACTATCTCAATTGTTGTATGGATAGGATCTACAAGCAGGGGTGAGTGAGGGTCAGATGCATGTGGGGAAGAAATGAGTGAGGTTTGATTAGTTGTATGTGTAGGTGTTGGTGGAGGGTTAGTGTGTGAAGGTGAAGGTGTGGTGGTGGGAAATTCAGTATTAAAGGGATATAGGTTTAGTCAATATCTAAGGGCTGCAAAATTTTCAGCTATGGTTGCCTCAAACATCTCATTTGAGGTGTTTGTTTTTGAATCAGATCTAGAGCAAGCAATGAAGGTTTTAGAGGTTGATTTGTTTAAGTGTGTAGAAGAGGTTCCACTAGAATGCCCTATGAACCGTTTAACTTCATTGCATGGTTTTATGCAGCCCTTGGCAGCAATGAGCTTCATCCTTATGATATTGAACACTAGTGTAAAAGAGGATACCAAGTGATCATCCTTAACATCTCTTTCTACTTCCTTTAGTCCTTTAATTAGAGGAGTCCTCAATAGCACAACTGTGATAAGTCTTGAGTAGGGAACTTTCTTGATCTTGCCTGATCTAGAGTTTATGATATAGGACCTAATGAGTTCAAGTACCAAGTTTGGAAGATTAGTCTTGATCTTTTGAGAGATATTCCACATCTAATCCTTGTGGTCCTTGCAGACGTGGTCAATTGAGCCACCTTATGGTATCACACATCTAATAAAAATCTTAAGCACCATGTATCTAGGCTTAAGATGTAGTGACTTAGAGTTCACCTTGAGATCTTCAAAAAGTTCCATTTTGATTTTAGACGAGCTAACCCTTGATTCATAGCCATTTTACATTAACATGCCTTCATCCAAGCATTTGATAATAGCAGTAATGGTTTATTAGTGATCTTTGTAGCAAGCTCGAAAATCACACTAAAAATTTCTCTAACTTTGTTTGCATCTACAAACCTCCCAAATTCTTAAACAAGAACATCTAGGGCAGAGAGTTAATCCAGCTTAAAATACCTAAACCATATGATACTAGCAAAATCTTTGATGAAGTCTGTAAGACTCTGAATTTTCTTAAATTTAATTTATGCAATTTTAGTATTTTTTGTGTTGAATTGCTTAGGCTATTAGCCCAATTTTAATTTTGTGAATTAAGTACCAAAAATATATTTTGTTAGAGTTAGTAATATGTTTAATATATATATATATATATATTTGGATACCCGATTAAAATTAAATATTAGAGTATAATTGAATTAAGTTATGGAGAATTTCTTATCGACAAAAATTTTAAAATGTCACATGTTACTGATATATTCATTTGTCAATTGAGTTGCAATGAGAATAGATATTTTTATTAAATTAGATTAAGAAGTGACTGATGTGATGTGTGTAAGAGTGATTAGATTTTATAATGATTATTTTAGTTAAAAGCTAAATATTTAATTATATTAATGATTTCTTTTAGTAAGTTAAAAAAAAAAAAAGAGAACCTAGCTTTTTAAAAGGCATGACCGTCCCTGTGCTGTTATGTTTTCCTCTTCCATGTGCTATCCTTTTGTTTCCTTCTTTCTAAAAACACAAACATGAAGGTGCAAACACAAGAAGGGGGGTTGAATTGTGTTTGCCAAACTTGAATTCTTTTTGCTGTTTTGACGAATGTTGATGTGAGTTACTTGTTGAATAAATAATAAGATTAAGCATCGGATAATAATAGCATAAGAACACAACAATTTATCCTGGTTCACCATTAACTTGGCTACATCTAGTCCCTTCATCCCGAAGGCTTTAATCCACTAATTCAAAACCTTTGAATTACACCACCTGATCCTCCAAGTCAGTCTTCCCAAACAGTCTGACAACCCCAGACTTTTAAGGAACGATAAACAACACCTTGACCCTACAAGTCAAGTCTTCTTCTACCAATCTGACAACCCCAGATTGAAGAAGGAACTTCCACACCTTGACCCTACAAGTCAAGTCTTCTCCTACCAATCTGACAACCCCAAATTGAAGAAGGAATCTACACCTCTAACGGGTTTGATTACAAGAGTTTGGAACTCTGCAAAGTTGCTTCTGGATAAGTTGATTGCTGCATTGTTTCACTCTCGAAAACACTTAGAAAATTTTGCTTTTGCACTCAAGTATTTCTCTCTTTTGAACTCTCAGATAACTTTGAATTTGAAGCTTGAGTTCTTGTGTTTTTCGATCTCTTTAAACACTATGATGAATCTGGATTTTATGCTTGAGTTCTTCTACTTTTTTTGAGATACTTATTACAGCTGCCTGAACCCTCCTTTTATAGCTGAAGTATGGGCTTTGTCCAAGCTTATTTCAAGATAAATCTTGCTCATATTTCCTTTGAAAATTCTGTTGGCCAATCCTAATATACTTTAATTTTGAACCGTATCTTCTTGCTTCAGATTTCATTCGAATTTCCTTCAAGTCTTCAATGATTTTTGAATCAAATCTCCTTAATACTTTGATCAGATTTCTATCAAAAAACAATCAAGTCTTCGTCGAGTTTAATTAAGTCTTCACTGATCTAACAGTTTCAGTTTTACTTTGAAAATCCTTTTGTTTTTGATTTTCAGATTCTGAATCTGTATGTTCTGTGATTAGATGGTTTGGATGAAGGGCTTTGAATTCCCTTCCTAGTTTGTAGTCTTGATGAATTTTACTGGAGTGTTTAAAGAACTCTCCTGATTCTGATTCTTCTTTTTCTACTGATATATCAGGTTCCTCTGATAATTCTGGAACTGATGATAATTCTGTTTCTTCTGGTAGTTCCAGTTTTGTTGATATGTGCAATTTCGCTGATATTTTTGGTTCATTATATGGTTCTGGTTCTGATATGTATTGTGTTAACAAGTCCTTCTTCCACTAGAGTTAATTTGCTTTTGTTCGGTAGATGTTGAGCATAGACCTTTTTCCCTTCATATATTGCGAGCATCCATTGACCAGGCACCATGACTGGTGTTTCACTTAGATTGCTCAGAACATCTGCAACATAAACAATTTTATCTTTTGGTACCCAAATCTGGTTGGGTCCGGGTTTGTTAGTCTTGAAAGGTTTCTTGTCTTTCCTTGATTTTATCATGGGAAAAGACAATTTTGAGTGACCTTTCTTAGCACAAACAACACACAAAACATTAGAGGGAATAGGTTTAAATACAGTTATAGATTCATCAAATCCTAAGCCTCTTTTACCATTGTTACTAACTCTATAGATCATAGAAGCATATTTGCTTCTTTCCATACCTTTAGCAATAAAATCTTGTAACACTTGTTCATGCATAGTAGAATTACATACAATATTTGATGTTGAACAAAGATTACTTTTTAGAGTTAGATTTTCAGATTTAAGCCCAACAATTTCAGTTTTAAGATCTGTATTTTCTGTTTTACTTTTTGCATTTTTATTCTTTATAACATTTAATTCTTTGGTTAGAATTGTATTCTCTTTCCTATGTATTTTCAGTTTTAAAGACAGTTTATTATTGACATTTAAAATATCATTCATTGCAGCGATTAAATCAGATCAGATAAGTTCTGAAAATACCTCTTTTTCATCTTCTGATGATTCACTTCCAAGATCAAAGTCTCTATCGGATTCAGAGGCAGAGCTTGTGTGAGCCATCATATCCAATTGAAGGTGCAAACACGAGAAGTGGGGGTTGAATTGTGTTTGCCAAACTTGAATTCTTTTTGCTGTTTTGACGAATGTTGATATGAGTTACTTGTTGAATAAATAATCAGATTAAGCAGCGGATAATAACAGCATAAGAACACAACAATTTACCCTGGTTCACCATTAACTTGGCTACATCCAGTCCCTTCATCCTAAAGGCTTTAATCCACTAATTCAAAACCCTTGAACTACAGCACCTGACCCTCCAAGTCAGTCTTCCCAAACAGTCTGACAACCCCAGACTTTTGAGGAACGATAACAACACCTTGACCCTACAAGTCAAGTCTTCTCCTACCAATCTGATAACCCCAGATTGAAAAAGGAACTTCCACACCTTGACCCTACAAGTCAAGTCTTCTCCTACCAATCTGACAACCCCAAATTGAAGAAGGAATTTCCACACCTTGACCCTACAAGTCAAGTCTTCTCCTACCAATCTGACAACCCCAAATTGTAGAAGGAATCTACACTTCTAACAGGTTTGATTACAAGAGTTTGGAACTCTACAAAGTTGCTTCTGGATAAGCTGATTGCTGCGCTGTTTTACTCTCGAAAACACTTACAAAATTTTTCTTTTGCACTCAAGTATTTCTCTCGATTGAACTCTTGGATAACTTTAAATTTGAAGCTTGAGTTCTTGTGTTTTTCGATCTCTTTGAACTCTAAGATGAATCTGGATTTTATGCTTGAGTTCTTCTACTTTTTTTGAGATACTTGTTACTACCGCCTGAAGCCTCCTTTTATAGCCGAAGTATGGGCTTTGTCCAAGCTTATTTTCGAGATAAATCCTGCTCAGATTTCCTTTGAAAATTCTATTGGCCAATCCAGTTTTACTTTAATTTTGAACCGTATCTTCTTGCTTCATATTTCATTCGAATTTCCTTCAAGTCTTCAGTGATTTTTGAATCAAATCTCCTGAATACTTTGATAAGATTTCTATCAAAAATCAATCAAGTCTTCTTCGAATTTTAATTAAGTCTTCACTAATCTGCATCATGATTTAAATCTGGACCATATGATCTGCTGATCTGGACCAATTCTAGACCATGTGATCTGATGTGTACCATTCTGTTTCCTGATATGGACAGTGTAACCTTGTAATCTTGACTATGATATTCTGATATGGACCTGTGATCTTCTGATCAGAACCATGTGATCTGTTATGGACCATGTCTGAAACATGTCTTCTGTTCTGGACCAAGTCTGGAACATGTCTTCTGTTCTGGACCAAGTCTGGAACATGTCTTCTGTTCTGGAATGAGTTATCTTCTGAACTCTGTTTCCTTCTGGTCTGACCAAGTCTCCTTCTGGACAAGATTATCTTCTGTTCTTACCAAGTTTTCTTCTGGACAATGTTTCCTTCTAGACATGCTATCTTCTGGTATGGACCAAGTCTCTTTCTGGACCATGTTTCCTTCTGGTTTGGACCAAGTCTCCTTCTGGACTATGCTTCCTTCTGATTTGGGCCATGAATAATATCCTCTGATAATGTCATTGTTTCTTCCCTCTGATGATATCCTCTGATTGATGATATCCTCTGATGTTTGCCTTTGATGACATCCTCTGAGTCTTGCTTCTGATGGGATCCTCTGGTGATATCCTCTGGAGGTATCTTCTGGTATCCTCTGGTGACATCCTTTGGATGCATCCTATGATGACATCCTCTGGATGTATCCTCTGGTGATATCTTCAGGCCGTATCTTCTGGTGGCATTTTTATCTTCTGATGACATCTTCTGCTTCTGATTTGTATCTTTTGGAGGTATCTTTTGCTGACGTCATCCTCTGATGACATCCTCTGGTGTATCCTCTGGTGACGTCATCCTCTGATTTTTCACATCCTCTGATTTTTCATATGCTCTGATTTTTCATTCTTCTTCTAAGTCAAAATATGATTTTCATAAAATACTTTTGTTAACATCTAAACTTTAATTGAAAGAACCAACTTTGTTCCAACAAAAGAAACATAAGTTTTGGTAGTTTTAAAAAATAAAACAAAGACCTCCATTTTTCTACTAGATCTAAGCTTCCATTCAAGAAGTGTTAGGAAGGAATGTTGCTCCCCTCTATAAGGTGGTGCTTGTGAGCTAATTTATTTGAGGTGAGACACTTACTTCCTTTCCTTTTTTTTTTAAATTCATAAAATTTTATATTTCTTGTTGTTGTTAACCAATCTTTTGATGTTTGTTGTTGTTGTTGAGAAAATAGAATGAGTTTCCTTCTCTCCCTCTCAAACCAAGGAGAGATAATGTTTTGTTTGATTAGTTTGGTTTAATGTGAAATTAGGGAGGTGTTGAGGGAATTATTTAAAAAAATAAAAAAATTTATCCTTGTTATTGATGTTGTGAGTAATGGTTAGAAAGAAAATTTGATTTTTGATGTGTTTGAGTTATGTAATGAGTTGTTTTCAAATAAATGAGTTTGAGCTGAAGATGAAAACTTACAAGAAAATTTAGAGTTGTTAGAGTGGTGAAAAAGTTCAAATTTTAACTAAGTTAAAGAGTTTGAGGAAAAGTTAGATTATGAAATTTATATGTTTAGAGTTAAAAATGTTACTCTTTTAATTACTCTGGGACTGAGTTTTAAGAAGAAGTTTAGAGTACTTTGTAACTCAAATTTTTGTGCTCTAGTGGTTGAGTTATATAACTTGAAAGTTAAAAAGATTTGAATTGTCGAGTATGTATATGTGTGGATTGGAAAACATTCGTTTTTATTTAGTTTTAAATAAATAATGTATCACTTGGTTTTAAAAGTTTTGTGGGTGAAAGAGATTTATTTTTTATATATGATGTAGTCGGATGAATTTCGATGGTGAACAAATTTGTATAAATCTTTATGTTTATGTAGTTAGCTCCTTGAGTCTCGAAAAGGAATCGAGACCGTTGACACCGAGTTAGCGGTGGGGAGAACTCTGAAATATTAATGTTGTTGTGGTGATTAAAGAAAAATGATTTTTCTTAGCTTATGCCTTTCCAAAAATAGTTGTTATGATTTATGATCAAGAATGTAAAGATGTGGTTATCAAATCTTTGAACTTGTGTTTTAAGGAAATTTAGTGAATTTTGGACTCAAGTTTTTATATGTATACTTTCAATCTTTAGAAAGTTTGCATGATTTTAATTGAAGTTTCAAGTTTATAGAGTAAAGGTTAAAGTCTTGAGTTAGAATTTCATTTTTTAAAAAGATTCCAAGTTTCATGAATTAAAATACAAACTTTGTTGAAAAAAATATATTTTGAAAGGAATGAAACTATTTCAAATAGTAGTTAGAACTTTGAAACTAGAAAAACATTTATTGATATTCTTGTGTGTGGTTAAGTTTTTATGAGGTAAATACTTTGATTGAACATTTAGTCTTTATAAATGTAGTTATTTGAAACACAAAAAATAGAGTTCTGACAAATTTGAGAAAATTTGTGGTTATGTGAAAAATTTTGAGAAAAATAATTTATGACGTTTCAAATGATTGTTAGTGAATGCTTTGAAAAATTGAAGGATGTTGATTTCTAAAAATATGTTTTTATATGTTGAAAGTGGGTATTGTGAATAATAATACTATTAGTCCTTACTCGTTGTAAACTTTTTTAGTGAAATATACTCTAAAGGAGTTAGGAGTAAAAAAAAGGGTTGTAAGTTAGTTAAAGTCTCATGGACTAATTTGACTAAGTCAAACACCATTTGATTGAAGGTGTTGGCACGAGCGAGATTTTTGTTGTGTTTGATTGTGGTATCAAAATTCGTTGAAAAAGCTATAATTGAGGTAAGGGCTCCTTCCAATTTTTTAGTTTGCACATAGGGACCTTATATGTATGTTTGATGTGTGAATATGTGATGATTAATATTGATGCGGTTATGCATTCATGAGTGATAATATGTGTTGCTACATGTTATGAATTTTTATTGATGAGAATATGTCTTGAGTATGCTCTGTGAAAAGTATAAAATTTTTTTAGTGTTTAATGAGTATTAAAAGGGAAGTCTTTTAATAGCTACATTTACATAATGATTGTTGTGAAAGAGTCAGAGTATGCTCATGCATTTCATAGTTAGTGGTGACCGTGATGTGCCACGGTATTAGTGGTGACTGCGATGGGCCACAGGATGGTTCCGTGAGTTGATTGGTCCATCTTATCCTTATGAGGATTTTTATTCGTGTAGGTCTATGATAGACTACTCTATGATAAATCGTGCTGATCTGTGATAGGTTGCACCTCAGTAATTAGTAATGGTCTGTGAGGGGCGATACATTTATGATTTACACCCCTCGAGGAGGGTTTGGAAATTCCTGAATCATGTGCATTGACATATAAGCATTGCATTAAGGTGCTTGGCACACGAGTCATGTTTGTTATGATATGATATATGTATATACGTGCTCTGTTATTGTTTGTTATCATGTCGTAATCACTAAGTGTATACTGTTTGTTTTGATGATATAATTGTTAACTGTTAATTTCGGTTGGCGACCCTTTACATTACTGTGGAAATTGGGCTTTGCCCTCATATGATACTGGAGTTCGTTCCACTGACTGTTACCGTGACGAAGGAAATGTCATTAGACTTCACCGACCGGCATTCGCCGACTGCTTGGGTATACGACACCACCTCAAGCAGGGCTACATATATGGGGAGAGTGGTGAGGACAAGTAGGAGAGTTGGGGCATTATTTCATGTGGGTGGACCTGACTTCCAAGGACACTGATCCCTCCATGGATGATGAGGAGGAAGAAGTTACCCCGAGGAGAGATACTGCGTCAGAAGGAATTTGTGCAGAGTGTGGAGGTCACCCTTGTTATTGTAGTTGTTAGTGGATGATCACATTAGTTTATGGTTGTATAGGGTCTTAGTTTTTTTTGTGGTTGTACTTATTTTGTTTCGGGATGACTGTATCTATGATATACCTTGACAATTGATTTTTTGTGTGGGTCCATGTTCTATTTTTTTTACGTAACTATGGGGGATAACATTCTTGGAGCAATACTTTTGTGCAGGTGTCTATTGAGAATACACTAGGGGTATGAGTGATGTCTGATAAGTCTCATAGCCCCGGTGTATTTTCCATTTGCATACTTTGGATTATTGTCCAAAAAACTATCTTAACTTGTTTGTATATATGATCTATTTATTTATGACTTTTGTCTTTTTTGTGCTACGACATATTATTTATTGATGTTGTTTTAAAAAAAATGCACTCGCGCTGTTAAAAATCTTTCAAGAGAACTAAATAATAAATTGAATTTAAATCGACTAGAGGCAGAAGATAATTCAATTTATTATAGGGCAAAGCATACATATTTAACCAATAAATCTATTTTACCAATTGCAAAGGTATACATGGATTCCAACATCACTCTTTTGTAAATTCAATATTTAGGTTTTTTTTATAAAATTAAATCTATCTTCAGCTAGGGGTTTCGTAAAAATATATGTCAACTCATGATTAGTGTCAACAAATTTAATGTCTAAAATACCTTTCTTAACATAATCTCTTATAAAGTGATGTTTAATTTCTATATGTTTTTCTCTTAAATATAAAATAGGACTTTTGTTAAACATATAGAAGAAGCATTATCACAAAACATATGAATACTACTCTCACGTGTTTTGTAGTCTTCTTGTTGATGCTTCAGCCAGAGCTGTTGAGTGTTGCAATTGACCGCTGAAATATATTCGACTTCTGCAGTTGATAGAGCAATGGTTCCATATTTTTTGCTTGGTTAGGAGATTATATTCTCACCAAGGAATGTACAACTTCCTCTGGTGCTTTACCTTTCTAGCTTATCTCCAACGTAGTCACGTTCACATAAACCTAAAACCTGATTCATCCTTATCAAGAGAACATGTGGGATGCATAGGTGATAGATGTAGCGTTCATTCCATAATTTCTTCAATTTAGATTAAGAAATTTACTATGATGTGCTTCAATTCTTCATGAGTTGGACTTGCTTCAAATAAAATTTCTATTAATTTATTTAGAGCTTCAAATAAAATGGAGTTCCAAGATCTTGAGTGTCCTCTATGCTTCCTTCCTTGGTTATGCGCTTTATGTCCTTATCATCTTTTGTTCATCTTCAACTGGTTCAATCTCACGGGATCTGAGTGAAATCATCAACTCTTCTAGAAGCAATTTGTTAAGGTATATAGCCTCTTGAAGCTGTAACTTTTGGTCACCACTTGGTAGGTAGCCTTCTGAGGATCTTCTTGATATGATCAGTTGTAGTGTAACTCTTTTGAAGAACTTTTAATCCATAGACTAATGTTCGGAATCTGGAGAACATTTTCTTAATGTCTTCACCAACATAGTTTACTTCCTTCAAATGCGAGGACTAACACTTTGAAAATGCTTTTTGTTGTTTCTTTATTGCTGGTTTTCGAACTCTTTGAACGTGATAACATTCATCATAAAGGTTCGTGGTTTATAATGCATATTGTATTGTTTCTTTTGATTAATGTTGAGTTCTTTTCTAGATACTTCAACACCAGCCGCATCTTAGGGAGCCTCATAGCCATATTCTACTATGTCCCAGAGTTAAGGATCATGTGAGATGTAGAAACTTCTCAACTTGTCCTTCTAGTATTCGAATCTCTCCCCATCAAATAAAGGATGCATGTTAACATTTTCACCTGTAACTTCATCACCAAAGTTATTCATAATAGAAAATAAGATCTTTACTCAAACATGGTCAAGTGTGCAACCTTGAGACTGAGTTATAATGCCAATTGAAGAAAGAAAAACACAAGAAATGGGTTTTGAACTTTGTTTGTAAGGTTTTAAAAACATTTCAAACGAATGATAAAATAATAAATGTTATAAAGCAAAAATGGGTAGAAAGATAAAGACAAGAAACAAAAGCCAATTTATCTCGATTCATCATCAACACGTTAGCTATGTCTAATCCCTTCACTCTGGAGGATTTAATCCACTAATCACCAAAAGTATCACATGTCCACTAAACACCTTATAGTCAAACGAACTTTGTTCAGGTCCTCTCAACCTTCTAGCTTAATACAAACAAGCTATTGAGATGAGCAGACACTAGTAGGTCGAGTTACAAACAATGGTTAATATGGTTTTCTGAAAAAATTCTTACACTAGAATGTATACAAAGTATACTCTCAAAATGTATTTTAGGTTTCTCAACACTTAGAGTTAATACAAGAATTTTCACGAGTTACTATATGTGATGGCAATAGGTTTTTCATTAGTATTTATTGTAGTGACGATCACAAGTCCTTATATAGAGAGTCTTTGAGTCCTTTAGTGTTTCTGATCATTGTTGTGATTGCATTAAATCAACACGTGAAATGATAACTTGTATCAAATCTCCAAAGATCTTGAATCAACATTAAAAATTTGTTCAAATTGTTCTTCATAATTGATTAAGTGTATCTTGATAGAAATGATAGGAAACCAGAGGATAACATTTTCAAAGGATGAGCATAGGATGTTGAAATGTTGACTTTTCATTAGAGCGTTGACTTTATCAGTTTTGAATTGAAGTGTTGACCAGATGGTCAACTAGTTTACTAGATTTATCGAACGTAGAATCATTAGAGTGAGCTTGTAATTAGATTAATTAGAGGCGCATTGAAAGCGTGTTTCACCGAGTCAAACACTACGTCAACCAATCCTTCAGACCATTGCATTGATTTCTTTGTTTATCTTATCTTTTCATCAGAGGATGCAGGCTAAAGACTTTAAAGTTCTTGACAAGGATCTGTACACATAAATAAATTTATTAGCGCAACTAATTGTTCCCACAAAATAAAATCGATATCATCAAAATAATTAAGAATAATTGTTTTTCAAACCAACTTGGGTTTAACACCTATCGATGTTGCCTCTAAGGTAACATCTCAAGTTATTCATGACTTAGTCTTTTAATCATCATCAAAAGAATCACCTCCCCATACCCAACCAATATAACCTTGCACACTTCATTTCCTCCCTATCTTCTAGAATCCCAAAACCAATATTATTCTACTTTTGCATTTATAGTAAGGGTTAACATGATTAGGAACGTAAGCTCAAGGAATTTGGATTCCAATGAAGTTGTTGCTCAGTGGGATTGTTGTCTATTTTTTGTAGCAAATTGGATAAGGGAAAACATGGAGTATGGAAATCAATTGGCACATCAGAATACTGTTACCTTTCATCATACTTCAGAAATCCTTTACCTTTGGGTTTTGCATTGAAAGAAGGCATAGGAAACTCAGATCATGAGGACCTTGACTACAACAATAGAAGGAACAACTAGTGTAGTTGTTTCTTCTTCTAGACCTAATCATTTGGAAATTCTAGTGGATGTCTAATAAACCCCATTGCAGTTTCATGTGGTCATTCCTCAGGTTGAGATACCACTTATGGAAGTCCCAACATTAGATGTTGCTTCAAGCTCAAGTTCTTCATCTGAAGTTGATCTCTCTCAAGCTATTCTCTTCACATGATTTGACCCTTCTTAGTAGGAAAAGAAATAAGACTTTGCTAGGATAAAAGCTAAAACTGAGGCTTTAATGGAATTAACGACTAAGAATCAAGAGCAGATACAAAACATTTTAGGACTTAACTTAGCTCGCCTAAACAATCCAAACCATTAGGATTTGTTTTATGTATTTGTAAAGTTTCGTATTTTCACCTTTTGTTTTATGAATATCTTTGGTTTCTTCTACATTTTTTTTCTTTTCTTGTGTATGCATATGGTTGTTGCATCATCTACATATCATATGTATATGTCATAATTATAATTGTTACTTGCAATTCACCCTTGTTTAGATAGACTTAACATCCTCTAAAAACATGGATCGTTCCATTGGGCTTAACATCCTAAGAGGAATAATAATGCAAAGGCTTAACATCTTGAGGAATTATGACTTGTTAATCAATATATTTCATAAGAATACAAAGGCTTAACATCCTATGAATTTGTAAATTAAATTGAAAAGAATTATCAAAATTATGATAGAATTTTGTGTGTCTTGATTGTTTGATTAATTTTTGCGTTTTCCTTTACTTTTGACTTTGTTATAAAGAATCAGACGTTAATTGCCATATATCTTGTTATCTTTTTATCCTATTTTTGTCTGATGAAAAAAGAGGCAGAAGAATTTGAGAACAATTGTTGTTTTTGGAGAAGTGTCTAAGTTTTATTTGAAAAAGGGAATACATTTTTTCTTTTATAAAAATTGTGAATGTTCTTCCCTTTTTCAAAAGAAAATGCACACATGTTAAATCATACTAATGCTCACACATTGACAAAATTCACTCTTGCTCAATTCGATATGCAACGTATCTCTTAGTGACTTTGATCAACGCGCCTCAACGTTTGCTCTTAATTGTTTGCCTTTGTTGATGCTCTGAAGATAGTCAATCCTCTATTAAGCACAACATTCAAGCACTCTCCGAAAAACAAGTTTGTCTCAAGTCAATACTCTGATTGAAGCATCTACAACAACCTGTTTTGAATACTCAAATTCAAGCGTGTATGAAATGAGAATGCTCTAATGATCACATCATGTGATTATTCTGACATGGGATACAAATATATTTTCTAAAAAAGGAATGAAGCAAGAAAAACAACAAAATAATATTTTTCAAATTTAACGTCAATTGTCTAATATAGTACAAATCGTGCAAATCATGGGCGTATGAGAATTGCACAACGAATTTTTGCAATAGTTTGAAAACCCTAAAGGAATCAATTTGCTCTATATAAAGTGATATTTGCGCAACAATTGAATATAACGAAGAAAAGAAAAACAAAAGACACATCTTTGAGAGAACAATCTTTAAAGAAACAGACACATCTTTAACTGATGTTTTCAGAATCCTTAGATACCTAAAAGGAACTACCAACATTAGCTTGTTTTACAAGAAATTTTATGAGTACAAACTAAGTGGGTATTTTGATTTTGACTATGCTGGAGATAAACTTGCGAGAAAAAGCACAAGTGGAAACTACACATTTCTAGGTGACAACATAATCTCTTGGTCAAGTAAGAGAGAAAGCATAATTTCCATGTCAACAACAAAAGCTGAGTACATTTCAGCAGCTGGTTGTAGCTCTCAACTACTTTAGATGAAAGATCAACTAGAAGACTGCAAAATCCTAAACACCAATATTCCCATTTATTGTGACAACACTTTTGTCATTTGCCTAACCAAAAAACCTATACATATTCAAGCGCTAAACACCATTTCATTAGGGACTTTGTTAAAAAAGGTGTGTTGAATATCTAGTTTGTAGACACCAAACATCAATGGGCTAACATATTCATCAAACCACTAGCTAAAGATAGGTTGGACTTCATCAAGAAAAACCTCAATTTTACCTAAATGATGTTGTGCCAACCTTAGAGTAGTTTAGTTTCATACATAGGATAAATTTAATGTTTGATGTTTATCTTATTTTCATTCAATTAAAACAAAAACAAAAATAGATGCAAGTTTCACTTTCAAGTCTTTTTGTCTAATGACAAAAGGGGGATAAAGATGTTTGATAATGTGGGGATAAAATACTTAGACTTAGGGGGAGCCTTAAGTAAGTGGGAGTCAAAGTATTTAAAAGAAAAGTTGTTATCAAAAGTACAATTTTGTCATCATAAAAAAGGGGAAGATTGTTAGAACCAAGTTGGTTTTATACTTTCAAAAGTATTTTATGAGAACAATATATTTCACTCCACACAGTATGAAAGAAGATTCATGTTTTTGAAGACAATCTAAAATATGATTTGATTCAGATTTATAATTGAAGAAAATCATTTACCACGTTGAAAAGAAGATTTGGTCAAGATTTGAAGAAGATATGATCAACATCTTATCAACAAGAAGATATGAATTATTTTAAAGAAGGTTTCATCTATATTTATCACAAGAAGATATGGATTATTTACAAGAAGATTTGATCAAGATTTATCACAAGAAGATATGAATTACTTATAAGAAGATATGAATTATTTACAAGAAGACATGATTAAAAATTGTTTACAAGAAGAAACACTCACAAGAAGATACATTTATTATTTGCAAAGATATGATTCAAATTTTCACAAACGAAAAAAATACTGATTTGGAAATAATCATATTCCTACTTGTCAAAGTTTAAGAACCGGTCCAACACTATGTTCCCGCCCAGATCAAAGCAAACAATACGAAGGAAGTTTCATCTGAAGAATAATCGAAAGCAATCTGAACAAAATACAAACATTATCAATTTGAAGAACTTATAAACTCAATTTGAACAAAATATGAACAATATCAATATGAAGAATTTACAAACTCAATCTGAACAAAATACAAACATAATCAATTTGAAGAATTTAAAATTCAATCTGAACAAATATGAACATAATCAATCTAGAAGAATTGCTCATATTGATTTAGTAATAAAGAATTCGATAATGAACATATTATCAAAAAACATCTTGTTCATAATTATTTTGGAATATTGACGAAGCAAGGAATGAAGATACAATTCAGAATTAAACAAGGACTAAATAAAAGCCCTAATTTTATATATAAATAGATATTCAAGGATGAAAAAGAAGATCATAAAAAATTCAGAAAAGAGTAGAAGAGTTCAACCTCACAATTCTAAATTCATCTTAGAGTTCAAAGATAGAAACACTTGTTCGAATGACAAATATTTTTTGAGTGTTTTTCTTAGACTATGATAGTCGTTGTTATAATCAGCTTGTTAGAAGCAACTACTCAGGTTCCAAAGCTGTGTATTCAAACCTGATAATGGTGTTAGTATGCCTTCAAAAATTTGAGGTTGTCAGATTGTGTGGAGAAAACGCGGCTGGTAGAGTTAAGGTGTGTGTGTTCCTCAAAAGTCTAGGGTTGTTAGTTTGTTTGGTAAGACTGGCTTGGAGGGTTCGATACTTTGTAATTCAAGTTGTTGAATTAATGGATTAAATCCTTCTGAGTAAAGGGACTGGATGTAGACAAGTTAGTGGTGAACTAGGATAAATTACTTGTGTCACCTTATTCCTGCACTCCTTAATTTTGGTATTGTTTCTACTCTAAGTAAATCACAACTCTGAATCTGTGTAAAGGTTCAACATATTTGGATTCAGTGAAGAAGCTACTGGAGAAAACATCAACATACCACCTCTGTTTGATGGAGAACGTTTTGAGTATTGGAAGGACAGGCTAAGAAGTTTATTTATTTCACAAGATCACAAACTTTGGGACTTGGTGGAATATGGTTATACTCTTCTAAAGAATATTGATGGTATTGAGATTCCAAGGAAAAAGATGGATGTCGATTAGAAGAAGATGTACAAGATGCATCATAAGTCCAAAACATATGATAAATGAAATCATGTTCAAGGAGTTTGACAAGTGCACCAACAAGGAGACAACAAAGAGTACAAGAAGAAAATGCCAATCTCCTAATCAAAAGGTGTGAGCTGTTTAAGATGGAAGAAGATGAAGACATTGAAAAAATGTTTTCCAAATTCCATACTATGGTATCAAGATTAAATATGCTTGAGAAGAGTTATACTACTGTTGATCATATGAAAAAGATAATAAGAAGTCTGCCAAGCAAGTGGAGACCTAAGATCTCTATCATTCAAGAAAAAAAGGATCTGAATACTCTTAAGCTGGAAGAATTAATCAACTCGCTCATATCACATGAAGAAGCAACCAACCATGGCTTTGAAATCCAAGCAGAAGAAAGTTCTGAAGCCAACGGCAGAATCAAAGGATGATTCAAAGGATTAGAGTGGAGACTCAGAGGAAGAGGAATTGGCTTTCATATCCATAAAAATTTAGAAGATGTGGCACAACAGAAAGAAAAAATTTCCCCAAAGATATTCCAGGAATTCTAGTAAAGGTAAAAATGATAAATCTAACAAGAAAAACATCATTCGCTATGGATACAATGAACTCGAACATATCTAGTCAAAATGTCCAAATTTGGAGAAAGGGAAACATTAGAGGAAAGATTCCATGCCTAAGAAGAAGATTTTGATGGCTACATATGATGATTATGATGAATCCTCTAATGATGAAGAACAAGTAGACTCTGCCTCTGGAACCAACACAGATTATGACTCTGGAAGTGAATTAGTATATGAAAAAATTGAGGTATTTTCAGACTTAACTCAATCAAATTTACTGTTATAAATGGATTCCTAAACAAGAATAAAAAATTTTCTTTAAAACTGAAAACACTTAGAAAAGAAAATGCAAACTTAACTAAAGAAATTAATGTTTTAAAGAATTAAAGTGCTAAAGCTAAAATAGAAAATACAACTCTAAAAACTGATATTGCTGAACTTAAGGCTGAAAATCTAACTCTGAAAAGTAATTATAGTTCAACATCAATTGAAAATACCACATATAACTTTGACAAGCATGACGTATTTCAAAACATTATTGCTAATGGTATGGAAAGAAGCAAGTGTGCTTCTATGATTTATGGAGTTAGTAGAAATGGTAAAAGAGGTCTAGGATTTGAAGAAACTGTAACTGAACCTAAACATATTCCCTTTGATATCTTGTGTATTGTTTGCTGTAAGAAAGGTCACTCCAAATTATCTTTTCACATATTAAATACAAGAAAAGACAAGAAACCTTTCAAGACTAACAAACTAGGACCCAACCAAATATAGGTACCTAAGAACAAAATTGTCTATGCTGCAGATGTCCTCAACAATCAAGTTAAAACACCAATTATGGTACCTGGATAGTGAATGCTCGCAACACATGATGGGAGAAAAGTCTATGTTCCAAGAAATAACATTGAGCAAAAGAGGCATAATGACTTTTGGAGGAATGCAAACGGCCAGATCATTGGTCAAGGTACAATTGGTAATGGTACTTCCCCTTCTATTAAAGATATCTTGTTTGTTAAAGGTCTTAAGTATAATTTATTAAAAGTATTAGTTAGTTAAGTGATAATAATTATGATATTATATTTAATTAAAAATCATGCAAGACAATTAGTTAGAAGGATGGATATGTACTCTTTACAAGTCAGAGGCAAAACAACAATTATAAGATAAATCGGTTTAGTCTAGAGAAACAAGAGGTTAAATGTCTTAAATTAGTAAATGAAGAGAAACTAATTTGGCACAAAAGATTAGGTCATGCAATCCTTAGATTAATTTAAAAACTGAATAAACTTCAACTAGTCAGAGGTCTACCTAAGCTTAGTTACAAACTTGAAATTCTGTGTGAAGCTTGTTAAAAGGGAAAACAAACAAAGAACTCATTTACCCCTAAGAACTCATTCTCCACCTCAAATCCATTTGAGATCTTACATATAGATCTCTTTGGGCCAGTGAAAATAGCCTCTCTAGGTGTAAATAAATATGGCTTTGTTATAGTAGATGATTACACTAGGTGGACCTGGGTAAAATTCTTAAGATGTAAGGATGAATCCCACAAAATGTTTATCACATTTTGCAAACAAGTAATGAATGAAAAAGATCTTAAGATTGTAACAATTAGAAGTGATCATGGAAGATAATTTGAAAACAAGTTCTTTAAAAGTTCTTATGATGAGAATGGAATCTCTCACAACTTTTCCTCTTCTAGAACACACCAACAAAATGGAGTTGTAGAAAGAAATAATAGATGACTCAAAGAAATGGCCAAAACCATGTTAAATGAGATGAATGTTGCAAAACACTTATGAGATGAAGCAATTAACACTACATGTTATATTCAAAATAAAGTCTTAATTAGGTCTATATTGAATAAAACACCATATGAATAGTGGAAAGTTAAAAAAACATAACATCTCTTACTTTAAACAATTTGGTTGTACTTGTTATATGTTGAACACTAAATATAACCTTGGTAAATTTGATTCTAGATATAAAAAGTGTACCTTCATTGGATACTCTAAAAGATCTTAGACTTAGGGGGAGCCTTAAGTAAGGGGGTTGTCAAAGTATTTAAAAGAAAAGTTGTTATAAAAAATACAGTTTTGTCATCATAAAAAAGGAAGAGATTTTTGGAACGGAGTTGGTTTTATACTTAGAGTTTTGATGTTAACAAAAGTATTTTATGAGAATAATATATTTGACTTCACAAAGTATGAAAGAAGATTCATGTTTTTGAAGACAATCTAAAATAAGATTTGATTCAAATTTATAATTGAAGAAAATCTTTGACCAAGTTGAAAAGAAGATATGATCAAGATTTGAAGAAAATATGATCAACATCTTATCAACAAGAAGATACAAATTATTTACAAGAAGATTTGATCAATATTTATCATAAGAAGATATGAATTATTTAAAAGAAGATTTGATCAAGATTTATCACAAGAAGATATGAATAGTTTATTAGAAGATACGATCAAGAATTGTTTACAAGAAGAAACACTCACAAGAAGATACATTTATTATTTGCAAGGATATGATTCAGATTTTAACAAAAGAAAAAAATATTGAATTGGACTTAGTCATATTTCTACTTATGAAAGTTCAAGAACCAGTTTAACACTATGTTCCCGCCCAGATCAAAACAAGTAATATGAAGGAAGTTTCATCTGAAGAATAAGCGAAAGCAATCTTAACAAAATATGAACAATATCAATCTGAAGAACTTACAAACTCAATATGAACAAAATATGAACAATATCGATATGAAGGATTTAAAAACTCAATCTAAACAAAATACGAATATAACCAATCTAGAAAAATTCTCAAATTGGATTTAGAAATAAAGAATTAGCTAAAGAACATATTATCAAAAAACATCTTGTTCAGAAATATTTTTGAATAAGCTAGGAATAAACATACAATTCAGAATTAAACAATGACTAAATTGAAGCGCTAATTTTATCTATAAATAGATACTTAAGGTTGAAGAAGAATATCATCGAAAAATCAGAAAACAGTAGAAGAATTCAACCTTAAAATTCCAAATTCATCTTAGAGTTCAAAGAGAGAAACACTTGTTCGAATGAGAAATATTTTTTGAGTGTTTTTCTTAGGTTGTGATAGTCATTGTTATAATCAGTTTGTTAGAAGCAAATACTCAAGTTCCAAACCTATGTATTCAAACCCGATAATGGTGTTAGTGTGCCTTCAACAATCTGGGGTTGTCAGATTGTGTGGAGAAAACATGGTTGGTAAAGTCAAGGTGTGTGTGTTCCTCATAAGTTTGCGGTTGTCAGGCAGTTTGGGAAGACTAGCTTGCAGGGTCAAGTGCTTTGTAATTCAAGTTGTTGAATTAGTGGATTAAATCCTTCTAAGTGAATAGACTGGATATAGCCAAGTTAGTGGCAAACCATGATAAATTACTTGTGTCACTTTATTCCTACACTCCTTAGTTTTGCTATTGCTTCTACTCTAAATAAATCATCAAGTCTGAACCAGTTTAATCAAATAATGAAAAATTTATCACCTTAGTCAAATACAATTCAACGCCTTTCTTGTGTTTGCACCTTCATTATTTTCATTGTAATACCTTCTTGAAAAGATAGAAACACTTGAAACAATATCATTTTTGTACTGTAGCCCAATAGTGGTTATGAAATCTCAAAACTAAGCTAAAAGATTGAGAAGACTAGAACATAGTCAGTCAGATGATTAGTAGAAGTTCTAGCGGTTGAAAGAAACCATTTTGATTTAGTGATTAAATCCTTAAGTGAGAAAGAACTAGACGTAGCTACTATGTTTGTGGTGAACCAGGATAAATCGATTAACATCAATTCAGCTTGTGTTTGAATTGACAGAAAGTT
Organism: Cicer cuneatum; assembly: GCA_037974295.1. Lineage (NCBI taxonomy): Eukaryota > Viridiplantae > Streptophyta > Magnoliopsida > Fabales > Fabaceae > Cicer > Cicer cuneatum. The sequence continues at coordinate 28,102,486 of JBBPBO010001984.1, read as the reverse complement.
TGTCTTCAAGATTCTAACTCTCGTTGAGATAATATTACATTTTAATCCTATATAAATTCAAGTGTACAAAACAACTTGAATAATTTAAATTAATTTCTAATAACTCTCAACATAGATAATTTTTTTCATTAAATCTTTTGTTTTGATGAGTACACGGCTTTTCAGAATCACATTTGACACATTCCCTTTTTGTTTTGATACAATAGCCATTTCCGAAATGTTCTTGACTGTATAATTTCCTTAGCTTCAGAATATTCATTTTAGGATAATTCCTTTTCTTCATGGATGATGATCATCAAAATACAAATGTATACATTTAAATACTGAAGAATATATTTGTTGAGAATAGTGTCGTTGGAAATCTTGACACGTAGCATTTAAAAATTTCTTGAAAATACTTAAATATTTAACACAAGAATGATCTTGGTTAGGAAAACAGAAAACAGAGAACGGTCTTGGTTAGCATAAAATCAGAAATTCAGTTTACTTAAATGATTAATCAGACTTAATAAATAAGGAGATAAAAGAAAGAATACCACACACGAATGTATCTCGATTCACCCAACTTGGGCTACGTCCAGTCCTCACAACTGTGAGATTTTCACTATGTGTTCAAAACAAAGAACCTACTTGGTTTTATAGCACCTAGCTCAGATCAACCTTGATCTGTTACAAACTTTAATCCTTTCCACCCAAATTGAGATTAATCAATTCACCTATCAACCTTGATAGGATTTCTTACAATCTACCCAAACTATGCTTAACTCTTATAGTTTGAATTTTACAATAATAATGAGATTGTTTTGTTAGAATCTGAGATGTCTCAACTCTTGTTTGAGATACGATTCTTCACAAAGAGTTCAATATGAAGATAACAGCTTAATGAAATGTAATTAAACTGATTCTTCTTTAAGTAATGAGAGAGTTTCAAGTATGTGAATGTGAATGATTTTATGAGACTTGTTAGCACTTGAAATTCAACATTTTCCCTGAGTATTGGCCTTCCTTTTATAGGCGTTTTAGAGCATTTAAGAATGTTCAAAAGAGCTGTTGGTAGTGCTCTATCAATTTTGACCAAAACCAATTTATATGAATAAAAATATTATAGCCTTTGAACATTTTCGAATTCTATTGACTAGGCTGAGTTTTTTGACTTTTGATCAAATGTCCTCTGAGTTTGATGATCCTAATTTAGATTTTAATTCTGATTCTAATTTTAATTTTGAAGAGCTTAAAAGCTCCCCCTCAATTGATGCAATAAGTGATTTTGGCAGAAACTCCAAAATATGCACATAATTTCAACATAGGCATTTTTCATTAATTCATGTCAAATATACAAAATGTCATATTTGCAGGAACATATACTGAAGTTCCTAATTAAAAAAAAACTTCTATAAACTAGAATAAAAACTAAACTTAATTATCCCCTTTTGTCACACAAAAAGGAAGGAAAAAAAAGTTACCTATTTAGCAAGCGATGGACAAGACCTTTCAGAAGATGAAGATTTGGCAGGGTCAGGGATCAGCTGAGTACTGGGAGAAGGAAGACTAGGAGGAGGGTCCAGACCTAGCTTGGGAGCAAGATGCTCTTTCATCCAAATTCTCAACAAGGTGGTCTCCATATCTTGTTGAGTCTGATGTGCTAAGATACTCTAAAGGGAAGTCATGATATCATAGTTGGTGGGTTCCTTGGGTGGAGGAGGAGGAGTGGTCATAGGAGGAGCGGGAGTGATGGAGTTTGTATGTAGAAAGGTGGAGGCAATGATGACAGGGGGTAAAAGATCAAAAATAGATTTCTGATTAATGGAGGGTCCAGGGGTATGTGAAAAAACCAGAAATTGGCTTATTCCAAAAATGGAGGGACTGGTTTTTTGAGGGGAGATGGACACAGGTAACCTGGTAGACACAAGATGGTTTTGGAGTAGAGTACACATGTCATCAGACGGTGATTGGAAGTATTGAGAGTAGTAGATAAAGTCAGTGGAGGATAGAATGGAAGTTTGGGAAAGAACGGAGAAGGTGTGGAGATTATTGGTTTGGTCTGGAGAACGTTCTTGGTTTGCTGGAGAACGTTCTTGAGCAGGTTCAGCCACTGCTTCTGTTGGTTGTTCAGGGGATTGGTGTGGTGAGGCTAAGGCTGGTGCAGCAGCAGCTCTTCTCCTTGCTGAGCACTTCCTCTTTAATGATTTTGGTGGGAAAGATGGTGAAGGACCATCCTTTTCTGATGTGGTTTTCCTCATGTGAGAAATGTTTTTTGAATAAAACTTGGAGATTTTAATGAGATATTTCTCAATTGTGAGAGGGATTTCGAAGTGCCTAAAGATTTTGGTGATGATCATCCCATAAGGGATTGTGTTCTTTTTGTAATCTTTGTTGGCAGCAGATATCATGTGGTGGATGATGATGTGTGGAAGGTTGAGACGTTTGCAATTTAGAAGATGATAGATGATCAAAGCATCATTGTCAGATACATACTCATGACTTCCACAGTGGGGAAGTATGGCATGTTGGCTAATGCTGTTAAAAACCTTGGGAAGAGGTTTGAGATAGGTTGATAGGTAGCGAGTGGACCCTTCTTGGAACAGATTAGAGAGCACCTCTATCTGATTCAAGTTTAGATGGATGCCAAAATATCTGGTCTTAGTCTGATTTCAATCCCTTTAACTTTGGAAATGATTAGGGATTTTTCAGGGAATGTCTTGGCTTGACAATAAAAAGCCCTAACTACATCTTGATAAAAGCATTCAAATGTTTGTAGAAATGAAGTCCATCCCAAGACATCAGTGTGATGTTTGATTGCATTTCCAGCCATAATCAGGTTGTCGAAGACGAAAACTCTTCCAACACCTACGGGGCGTTGAGCCTATTTCTCTTTGAAGAGTTTTGATATATTGGAGGGAATTAGTGGGGTGTTTTTGGATTTTTGGAAGGGAGAACGTTGAGGAGTAGGTGGAGATCGTTCTGGTGAGGTTTCAGTTGCTGCATAACGTTCTTGAGAGGGAGATGGAGAACGTTCTAGAGTCGAGGAACGTTCTTGGTTTAAAAAGGAGAACATTTTGGGACTGAAGGAGAACATTCTGGAGCTGGAGAACATTCCAGAGAACACTCTGGAGATTGTTCTTCAACAAGTGGAGAACATCTTCGTGTTGTTTGTTTTAGGGCAGTGGATTTCTTTCTCTGTGGATTCCTGAGTTGGTTTTTTTCCATAAATTGAGAAAGAGTGATGGTGGTTTTCACCTTCATTGTTTTTGAGGAAGGTTGGGATGGCTTTGAAGAAGAAAAGAATCCATCCATAGTCTTTCTTTTCTGGTTTGGGGAGTTGATTGTGATGGCTCACAAGAGACAAATGGTTTAGAAGGAGCGATTGGTTTTAATGGTTGCTTTGGAAGTGTTTGTGGAGGAGTTGAAGATGAATCATCATAATCAAATTATGAGTCAGAGATAACAAAGATGGTGGGTTTGGTCTCCTTTGCTTTAGATGTGCCAATGCCAGCAGAGATGTGCATGAAGCATTGTTTGGCTTCAGTGGGTTTAACTGTGGGTTTTCTTAAGTGTGGAGGAACTTGAGAGATGTTTGGTGGAGGGTAGGTATAAAGTGGTGGAAGGACGATGGATAGACGATTTGTTGAGATAATGCTAGGGTTATTGTTCGGAGAAGATCACATGTAATTTGATAAGGTATCCTCAAATGAAATTTCTGGGGGAGTTGGTCTTGGTGGGGGAGAAGGGGAACGATTTGGGGAAAATGAGAGTGATGAAGATGATGAAGGTGGTGATGGTGTGTTAGGGTTTGGATTCTTGTAAGCAGTTTGTTTTGTTCTTGCCATGTTTTGATTTTGATGAAGTTTTTAGTTTGCAGAAGACAAAGAATTTTTGGAGAAGATGAAGGTCTGGTTTCAGAAAGAAGACAAAGGGTTTGTGTGGGGTTGTGCAACAACCGTTTCGTATTTTGAAGAGGGAAAAGTGCAATGATGAATTGAACCTAAGGAAGGAGGATGAATGGAGGCGGGAAGTCACTTGATAGCATTTCAGTGAAGCTTTTGGTGGCAAGGAGACATGAACATTAAATGCCAAAATTTGTCTTTCCTCTTTTTCTGCGCAAGAGAGAAAGTGACGACGCAGAGGAGAACGTTGGTTGAAAAACAAAGAATGATGCTTGGAAAACGGAGATTGATAATCGTTCTCCGTTTTCTGCAGAAGCATAAATTAACGCGAATTTTCTAGATTTTTCACAATTTTTAGTTTTTCATTAATCAAATTGAAACTATCCTCAACTAGAGGCTTTGTAAAAATTTCAGCAAACTGAATTTGTGTATCAACAAAGATTAATTCAATATCTTTCTTGTTAACATGATCACTGTTGGAACCAAGTTGGTTCTAAGTACTTAGGATTTTGATGTTTACAAAAGCACTCCATTTTTGAACCTTGAATTATTAAATCAAATGTCACCAGAAGCTGAAGTAATAAGAAGCAGAAGATCAAAGTGTTCCAGAGATTGAATCCTGAAGGTACCAGAAGATACTCCAGGATGTCAAAACATCACCAGAAGATATCTTTGCTGGCCCAGATCAGAAGGAAGCAAAGTCAGAAGGAAACCTGGACCAGACCAGAATGAAGCCTGCTAGAGGGAGACTTGATCCAGACCAGTAGGAGTCATAAGTCAGACTTAATCCAGAAGTTATTCTGACCAGAAGATGGTCTGGCAGTGAAATAATAAACAGCACAGACTTGATCCAGACTTAATCAGAGGGTAAATTAATGGGTCCAGAACAAAGGAATTAATCCAGATCTGACCCAGACCAGAAGATAGCATGGTTCAAGGTATGAAACTAAGTCCAGACCAGAAGAAATGATCTCCATAATTGATCCAAAACTGATCTAAAACAGAAGGTAAAATAACCAGACTGAAATATTATTTGTCCAGATTTAATTTCAGTTTAATCCAGACCAAGTCCAGAATTGGCCCAGATCAGAGGGAAGATTTTCAGATCAATGGTTCAGATTTAAGTATTTGGCCTAGTGCTGGCCGAGATCAGAAGATCAGACCATGGCCTAGTGTTGGCCGAAATCAGAAGGTCAGAATGTGTGGTCCAGCAGTGGCCGGGATGGCCGACATCAGAAGATCAGAAGGTTAGGAAGTGTGGTCTAGGGTTGGCCGAAATCAGAGGATCACAGCATATCACTTAGTATGGTCCAGATGTGGACTAGCGCAGAAGATCAAATGGTCCAGATTTAATCATGAGGATTAACGGTGGAGATTTTAATTTATTTTGATCAAAGTATTAAAAAGATTTGTGACAAAAATAAAGTGAAGTATTGTGGAACTCGGGAGCTGTTGGCGGGAAGAAACTAAATATATGATTGGCCAGTTATTTTGAAAGAAAATCTGAAGCTTAAAAAATATATGTTTTTTATTTAAATGAAGCCCAATTGGTCAAGATATTTTTGCAAGAGAATCCAGCTCGAAATTAAGCTTGGAAGAAGCCCTAATCTGCATCTTTAAAAGGAGGCTCAAGGCAGAATACTTAGTATCGAAAATTAAAAAAGAGTCATACACTTCCAAAGCAAACACTCAAGTTTTCAATGAGGTCAATTGTGAGTTCCAGCTTTCAAGAAGCAAGCACTCTTGTTATTTTCTTTCTCGTGTGATCTAAGTTGTTGTAGTAGAGTCTACAATTTGAGGGAGTCAGAAGGGGTAGCAGATTACTTGGCAATTAGATTCAAAGTGTTGTAATTCCTTCTACAATCCGGGGTTGTCAGATTGGCAGGAGAAGAAAGGAGCTGTATTCCTCAAGAGTCTAGGATTGTTAGACTGTTTGAGAAGACTAACTTGGAGGTCAGTAGAACTGCTGTAATTCAAGGTTTGAATTAGTGAAATCCTTCAAGGTGAAGGGACTGGACGTAGCCTCGTTAACGGTGAACCAGTATAAAAATTATGTGTTTTATTTTTACTTTATATCCGCTGCTAACTCTGTTTTTATTCATACATCAAGTTTTGTTTTAAAAGTATAAAAACAGGAAAAGTAATCAAGTTATTCAAATACAATTCAACCCCCCTTCTCGTGTTTACACCTTCAATTGGCATCAGAGCTCGGTCTCAAGGCTGAGCACTTAACAGTGTTTGAGGAAAGGTCCAAGGGGTTCAACATGGCAGAATCCAGAGATGAACTGGGAGGCAACTTCAACAGACCACCATAGTTTGATGGAGAAAGGTTTGAGTATTGGAAGGACAGAATGAGAAGTTTCTTCATATCTCAAGATCCTGAATTATGGAAGATGGTAGTCAAAGGATACACTGCACCTACTGATCCAGAAGATCCAACTAAAGAACTAGACATGGATGATATGAAACCAGACCAGAGCAGATTACACAAACTTCATAACAAGTCTAGAAACATCATGATCAGTGCCATCACATTCTAGGAATTTGACGTATGCACAGATAAAGAAACAGCAAAGAGCATATTCGACAGTCTGGTTCTGACCTATGAAGGAATCCAGCAGGTTCAAGAAGCAAGGGCTAACATACTGGTCAAACAGTATGAGATGTTCAAGATGGAAGATGATGAAAACATTGATGGAATGTTCTGCAGATTCCAGACTCTGATATCTGGACTGAAGGTCTTGAAGAAAAGCAACACAACAGCAGATCATGTTAAAAAGATTTTCATAAGCTTACCAGCCAAATGGAGACCAAAGGTTACTGCAGTACATAAAGCTAGGGATCTGAATACCTTGAAGCTTGAAGATCTGATCAGCTCCCTCAGGTCTCATGAAATAGAGCTGAATGCAGATGAACCTAAGAAGAAGAAGAATCTGGCTCTTAAGTCGAAACAGAAGAAAGCTGCAAGGGCAGCATCAGAATCAGAGGATAGTGACAATGACTGTGATGATATGGCTTACTTAACCAAAAAGATGGTTAAGATCTGGGAAAACAGGAAGAGAAAAGGTTCCAAGAAGAAACATAACAGCAAAGATAAGGAATAATCTGACAAGAAGAACATCATCTATTATGGATGCAATAAACCTGGACATATCAAGTCAGAATGTCCAAATCTGGAAAAAGGCAAACAACACAAGAAGAGTTCCAGATTCAGAAAGAAGGGTCTGATGGTAGCCTGGGATATATCAGAATCAGAGGAAGAATCGTCTGATGAAGAAGAGGCAGAAACAACAAAGATGGCACACATCAGGTCTGCTTCTGGACCTCATAAAGGCATGATTTCAGGAAGGAAATCAGGCAAAAGGAAGAATGAACGAAGCAGTCATTCAAGCAAGTCTGGAAGCACATCAGAGGAAGCAATTCTGTCTCTGATGGCTCATACCAACTCAAGTTCTGGATACAGCTCAAGCTCTGGAACAGAATCAGAAGATGAAGACAGTGAAGTATTTTCTGATCTCTCTAAATTTGAATTAATTGATGCTGTAAAAGACTTGTTAAATGCAAACAATAAGATGTCTTTAAAACTGAAAACTCTTAGTGAAGATAAGAAAAATCTAACCAAAGAAGTCCAAGTTTTAAGGAATCGAAATTCTGAGTATGCAACTGAAAACAAGGATTTTAAAACTGAAGTTGCAAGACTCAAATGTAACCAAACTCTCAAAAGTAATATTTGTTCCACTTCCAAAACTGTTTGTGAATCTGATATGCATGAGCAATTTTTTCAAAACTTTATTTCTAATGGAATGGAAAGGAGTAAATATGCATCTATGATTTATGGAAACAGTAACACTGGAAAGAGAGGTCTTGGTTTTACAGAAACAATTACTGAAAGTAAAGCTATTCATTCTAATGTCTTATGCATTGTTTGTGCTAAGAAAGGTCACTCTAAACTATCTTGTCCAATGGTAAAATCTGAACAAGATTAGAGAGCTGTTAAGACTAACAAACCTGGACCCAATCAGTTATGGGTACCAAAAGATCAAATTGTCTATGTTGCAGATATTCTGAGCAACCAGAAGGAGACACCATTAATGGTGCCTGGACAATGGATGTTGGCAATGCACAAGCAGAAGAAGGTTTATGTTCTAACATCTACCAAACAGAAGCCAAGTGACTCTGGTAGAAGAAGAACTGGTCAACACAATACCTATCAGAACCCGAACAAGAAACATATGAGGAACTGGAAATATCAAAGATATCACACGAATCAGAACAAGAACTGGAACCAGAATCAGAACTGGAACAAGAACCAGAACTGGAACCAATATCAGAGGTACAGGAATTGGAACCAGTATCAGAGGTAGAGGAACTGGAACCAGAACCAACACTGGAACCAGAATCTGAATCAGTACCAGAACCAGCATAATTACCAGAATCAGTATAATAACAAGAATCACCATAAGTTCCAGAATCACCAGAGGAACATGGTGTATTAGCCAAAGTAGAAAGAGAGGAATCAGAATCAGGAGAGTTCTTCAAACACTCCAGTGAGATTCATCTAGACTACAAACCTGGAAGGGAATTCAAATCCCTTAATCCAAACCATGTAATCACAGAACATACAAATTCGAAATCTGAAAATCAGAAGCAGGAGGATTTTCAGAGTAAAACTGAAACTGCTAACATAGAGGTTACATCTTGCTGTAAAATACTATTATTATTTGATATTTATGTTTACTGTGATAACAAGAAGCTTGATCTTAACAAATCAAAGCTAGATAAGTATTTTGCAGGTTTTCAAACTGTTAGAGGAACCAGGTGATTCACACGAATTGAATATCTCAGCAGAAACAACATTCCAATGGTTTCAAAAACAAGCAGAGACCACCAGAAGCAGAATTAATGGTTTGGCTGTATTGAGTTCAATTTTAAATTATTTGATTTACATTATGTAATATAACAAACTGCTTGATCTTCACAAATCAAAGCAAGATAAAAATAGTGCAGGTTCACTAGAACCAAAGGGAGCAGAAGCACAAGAACTAGAAGTACCTGGAAAGGTAAAGGATACAAGCAAGTCAGCAACACATGATAAATCTTCAAAAGATAAATCTGAAGAGAAATCTGGATATCTACCAGAACCAGAAACTGATTTATCAGAATTAGAAGCTGTTACAGTTTTACTAGAACCAGAAACTGATTTATCAGAATCAGAAGCTATTACAGATTTACCAGAACCAGAAGTTGATTTATCAGAATCAGAAGCTGTTGCAGGCAAAAGAACTTGAAAAAGCAGAAGCTTCAAGCAAGAATACGACAAATCTTCAAATCTGAAGTAAAAGGTTGGATACTTGCAATGCAAGAAGAGGTGAACGAATTTCAAAGGAATGATGTTTGGGATCTGGTATCCAGACCAAACAAAAACATTATTGGAACCAAGTGGGTGTTCAGGAATAAACTCAATGAAAAAGGTGAAGTGGTAAGGAACAAAGCCAGACTTGTAGCTCAAGGATATAGTCAACAGGAAGGTATAGATTACACTGAATTTTTTGCTCCAGTGGCCAGGTTAGAAGCAATTAGAATTATGTAGAGGGAGAGAGAAACAGGGAGAGAGAAAAATAAAGAGAGAAAAAGAAAGAGTGGAAAAAAGAAGGAGTTGAAAAGGAGAGGCTATGTAAAGGGAGAAAAGAAAGAGAGAATAAAGAAGCAGTTGAAAAGGAGAGGAGAAGAGAAGAAAAGAAAGAGTGAAAAGAGAAGTAGTTGAAAAGGAGAAGAAAAAGTCAGTATCATACTTAGGGGGAGAGATTGGTCTAAGGGGGAGTAATTCAAGTCTTCGAGTTATAAACTAGCAAAATAAGTTAAGGTTTTGTCATCATCAAAAGGGGGAGATTTTTGGAACCAAGTTGGTTCTAAGTACTTAGGATTTTGATGTTTACAAAAGCACTCCATTTTTGAACTTTGAATTATTAAATCAAATGTAACCAGAAGCTGAAGTAATAAGAAGCAGAAGATCAAAGTGTTCCAGAGATTGAATCCTGAAGGTACCGGAAGATACTCCAGGATGTCAAAACATCACCAGAAGATATCTTTGTTGGCCCAGATCAGAAGGAAGCAAAGTCATAAGGAAACCTGGACCAGACCAGAATGAAGCCTGCCAGAGGGAGACTTGATCCAGACCAGTAGGAGTCATAAGTCAGACTTAATCCAGAAGTTATTCTGACCAGAAGATGGTCTGGCAGTGAAATAATAAACAGCCCAGACTTGATCCAGACTTAATCAGAGGATAAATTAATGGGTCCAGAACAAAGGAATTAATCCAGATTTGACCCAGACCAGAAGATAGCATGGTTCAGGGTATGAAACTAAGTCCAGACCAGAAGAAATGATCTCTTGAATTGATCCAGAACTGATCCAAAACAGAAGGTAAAATAACCAGACTGAAATATTATTTGTCCAGATTTAATTTGAGTTTAATCCAGACCAAGTCCAGAATTGGTCCAGATCAGAGGGAAGATTTTCATATCAATGGTTCAGATTTAAGTATTTGGCCCAGTGTTGGCCGAGATCAGAAGATCAGACCATGGCCAAGTGTTGGCCAAAATTAGAAGGTCAGAATGTGTGGTGCAGCAATGGCCGAGATCAGAGGATCACAGCAGATCAGTTTGCTAGACCAAGATGGGCGAGATCAGAAGATCACAGCAGATCACTTAGTATGGTCCAGATGTGGACTAGCGAAGAAGATCAAATGGTCCAGATTTAATCACGAGGATTAACGGTGGAGATTTTAATTTATTTTGATCAAAGTATTAAAAAGATTTGTTACAAAAATAAAGTGAAGTATTGTGGAACTCAGGAGCTGTTGGCGGGAAGAAACTAAAGACATGATTGGCTAGTTATTTTGAAAAAAAATCTGAAGCTTAAAAAAGATATGTTCTTTACTTAAATGAAGCCCAATTGGTGAAGATATTTTTGCAAGAGAATCCAGCAAGATTCAGCTCGAAATTAAGCTTGGAAGAGGCCCTAATCTACATCTATAAAAGGAGGCTCAAGGCAGAATACTTAGTATGAAAAATTAAAAAAGAGTCATACACTTCCAAAGCAAACACTCAAGTTTTCAGTGAGATCAATTGTGAGTTCCAGCTTTCAAGAAGCAAGCACTCTTGTTATTTTCTTTCTCGTGTGATCTAAGTTGTTGAAGTAGAGTCTACAATCTGAGAGAGTTAGAAGGGGTAGCAGATTACTTGGCAATTAGATTCAAAGTGTTGTAATTCCTTCTACAATCTGGGGTTGTCAGATTGGCAGGAGAATAAAGGAGCTGTATTCCTCAAGAGTCTAGGATTGTTAGACTGTTTAAGAAGACTGACTTGGAGGGTCAGTAGAACTGTTGTAATTCAAGGTTTGAATTAGTGAAATCCTTCAAGGTGAAGGGACTAGACGTAGCCTCGTTAACGGTGAACCAGTATAAAAATTCTGTGTTTTATTTTTACTTTATATCCGCTGCTAACTCTGTTTTTATTCATACATCAAGTTTTGTTTTAAAAGTGTAAAAACAGGAAAAGTAATCAAGTTAGTCAAACACAATTCAACCCCCCCTTCTCGTATTTGCACCTTCACAAATAAAATGATGCTTTATTTCAATATGTTTTGATCTTGAATGCTGAATAGGATTTTTAGACAGATTTATTGCACTAGTATTATCACAGTAAATTGGAATATTTAAACAACTTACAGAGTAGTCTTGAAGTTGATTTTTTATCCAAATTACTATAGAGCAACAGTTTGCCGCTGATACGTATTCAACTTCTGTTGTTGATAGGACAATAGTATTTTGCTTTGTACATGACCAGCTGCTTAATGCTTCCCTGAGCAATTGGCATGCACCACTTGTGCTTTTGCGCTCAATTTTATCTCTAGCATAATCAGCATCGCAATAAGCTACAAGATCAAAATGTGAACCTTTTCTATACCAAAGGCCAAAATCAGTAGTACCAACAAGATATCTAAAGATTCATTTTATAGTTGTTAAATGTGATTCTTTTGGTGCGGATTAAAATCTAGCACATAATACTACTGCGAATACAATATCAGGCCTAGAGAACCAATCATTCCTCTATATTCCTTTTCTGAAATAGATTTTTCATTTTCATCTTTGTCTAATGAGGAAGATGGATGCATGGGAGTAGACATAATTTTTGCCTAATTCATTTTGTACTTAGTTAACAAATCTTTGATGTATTTTTCTTGACAAATAAAGATACCATTTTCATATTGTTTAATTTATAAGCCAAGAAAATACCTTAACTCTCCCATCATGCTTATTTCAAATTCACTTTGCATGAGTTTTGAAAATCCTTCACACATTTTTTCATTTGTTGATCCAAAGATGATATCATCAACATATACTTGAACAGTAAGTAGATCATTTTTCTCAGTTTTCTTGAATAATGTAGTGTCAATTTTTCCTCTGGAAAAACCACTTTTAATTAGAAAAGAACTCAATCTTTCATACCAAGATCTTGGTGCTTGTTTTAATGCATATAGAGCTTTGGTAAGTTTGAAAACATAATTTGGTTTTGATTGATCCTCAAAACCAGGAGGTTGTTTTACATAAAGTTGTTCATTTAAAAAGCCATTTAGAAAAACACTTTTAACATCCATTTGAAATAACTTAACAAGCTTATGAGATGCATATGCATGAAGTATACGAATAGCTTCTAACCTTGCAACAGGAGAAAAAGTTTTGTCATAGTCTATACCTTCTTGTTGGTTATAGCCTTGAGCAACTAATCTTGCTTTGTTCCTTACAACCTTACCTTCTTCATTTAATTTGTTTCTGAAAACCCAGCGTGTACCAATGATTGTTTGATCTTGTAGATCAGGTACCAAAGTCCATACCTCATTTTTTTCAACCTGTAGCAGTTCTTCCTTCATAGCATCTATCCAAGTTTGATCTACTATAGCTTCTTGAAGGTGCAAACACGAGAAGGGGGGTTGAATTGTGTTTCACTAACTTGATTACTTTTCCTGTTTTTACACTTTTAAAGCAAAACTTGATGTATGAATAAAAACAGAATTAGCAGCGGATATAAAGTAAAAATAAAACACAGAATTTTTATACTGGTTCACCGTTAACGAGGCTACGTCCAGTCCCTTCACCTTGAAGGATTTCACTAATTCAAACCTTGAATTACAACAGTTCCACTGACCCTCCAAGTCAGTCTTCTCAAACAGTCTAACAATCCTAGACTCTTGAGGAATACCGCACCTTGACTTCCTAAGTCAAGTCTTCTCCTACCAATCTGACAACCCCAGATTGTAGAAGGAATTACAACGCCTTTAATCTAATTGCCAAGTAATCTGCTACCCCTTCTGACTCCCTCAGATTGTAGACTCTCCTTCAACAACTTAGATCTAACGCAAGGGAAAGAAAATAACACGAGTGGTTGCTTCTTGAAAGCTGGAACTCACAATTAACCTCACTAAAAACTTGAGTGTTTGCTTTGGAAGTGTATGACTCTTTTGTGACTTTCGATACTAAGTATTCTGCCTTGAGCCTCCTTTTATAGATGCGAATTAGGGCCTCTTCCAAGCTTAATTTCGAGCTGTATCTTGCTGGATTCTCTTGCAAAAATATCTTGACCAATCGGGCTTCACTTAAATAAAAAACATATCTTTTTTATGCTTCAGATTTTCTTTCAAAAATAACTGGCCAATCATGTCTTTAGTTTCTTCCTGCCAACAGCTCCTGATCTTCCATACGACTTCACTTTATTTTTGTAACAAATCTTTTTAATACTTTGATCAAATTTAATTAAATCTCCACCGTTAATCCTCATGATTAAATCTGGACCGTTTGATCTTCTGCGCTAGTCCACATCTCGACCATACAAACTGATCTGCTGTAATCCTCTGATTTCGGCCAACCCTGGACCACACCTTCGTATCTTCTGATCTCGGCCAACCTGGTCTAGCCAACTGATCTGTTGTTATCCTCTGATCTCGGCCACTACTGGACCACACTTTCTGACCTTCTGATTTCGGCCAACACTGGGCCAAATACTTAAATCTAAACCATTGATATGAATATCTTCCCTCTGATCTGGACCAATTCTGGACTTGATCTGGATTAAACTAAAATTAAATCTGGACAAATAATATTTCAGTCTGGACATTTTACCTTCTGTTTTGGATCAGTTCTGGATCAAATCTGGAGATCTTTTTTCTGGTCTGGACTTAGTTTCATACCCTAAATCATGCTATCTTCTGGTCTGGGTCAAATCTGGATTGATTCTTTTGTTCTGGACCCATTAACTTATCCTCTAATTAAGTCTGGATCAAGTCTGGACTGTTTATTATTTCACTGCCAGGTCTTCTTCTAGTCAGAATAACTTCTGGAATAAATCTGACATTTGATTCCTTCTGGTCTGGATCAAGTCTCCCTCTGGCAGGCTTCCTTCTGGTCTGGACCAGGTCTCCTTCTGACTTTGCTTCCTTCTGATCTAGGCCAGCAAAGATATCTTCTGGTGATGTTTTGACATCCTGGAGTATCTTCTGGTACCTTCAGGATTCAATCTCTGGAACCATTTTATTTTCTGCTTCTGATTACTTCAGCTTCTGGTGGCATTTACTTTAATAATTCAAGGTACAAAATAAGATTACATGGAGTGCTTTTGTAAACATCAAAATCCTAAGTACTTAGATTCAACTTGGTTCCAACACTTCTTTGATTGATTTAGGTTCGATTTGAGATATCATTGCCATGTTGTTTTCATAATTCTTGAATGATTTTCTTGTTCGAATTCCATCAATTGTGTCTCCAATGATTTGTGTTTGAGGATGATCTCCAATTGTTCTCCAGCTTTTTGGTGGAGAATGAAACAGAGATTGTTTATCAATCTCGGTTTCTTGCAGATTGTTCTGTTGTTGCAGGCCAGTTTGAACTTCTTTTTCCGCATCTTTTTTACTCAAATCCAAATCATCAAACACATCAAATAATATATGCATACTGATTTCTACAACTTTAGTCCTTAGATTAAACACTATATAGCCTTTAGAGTCGGTTGAATAACCCAAGAAGATTGCTTTGTCTGATTTTGCAACAAACTTTCCAAGAACATCTTTGTTGTTTAAAATATAAAAATAGCATCCAAAAATGTGAAAATAAGAGATGTTTGGTTTCCTATTTTTCCAGATTTCATAAGGAGTTTTATTGATGATTTTTCTAATAGATACACGATTTAAAATGTAACAAGAAGTGTTAATGGCTTCTGCCAAAAAATATCTTTCAACATTTGATTCTTCAAAGATTTTTTTGCCATTTCTTGAAGTGTTCTATTTTTTCGTTCAACAACTCCATTTTGTTGTGGAGTTCTTGCACAAGATAGATTGTGAGAAATGCCAAGTTCATCAAAAAAAATTTTAAAAGAGGCATCTATGAATTCTCCACCATGATCACTTCTTACAAAAATGATGTTGGATTCCTTTTCATTATGTACCTTTTTGCAAAATGATTTAAATTCATCAAATGCATCATTTTTTTGTTTTAAATATAGTACCTAAGTGTATCTTGAGAAAGCATCAACAATAACAAAACCATATTTCATTCCTCCAAGACTTGTTGCTTTGATTGGCCCAAAAAGATCTATGTGAAGTAATTAAAGAGTTCTATTTGTAGTTATAAAATCTTTTGAATGAAAGCTGCTCTTGACTTGTTTTCCTTTTGCACATGCTTCACATATTTTATCTTTATCAAAATTTAGTTTGGGTAATCCTCTGATAAGAAATTTTTGAAATTGTTTTCATATTTATATGTCCGGCCCTTTTATGCCATATCCATTTATCTCTATTGATTGACATAAAATAGGATTCATCAGGTAGTTTTTCAAGATATAGGAGATATAAATTTTTCTTTCTATTTCCAGAAAAGAGGATTTCTCCAGTTTCAGTTTTTTTGACTTCACATACTTTTGGTTTGAAGATAACTTCAAAACCATTGTCACATAATTGACATATGCGCAAATGATTGTGTTTCAAACCTTCAACATATTGGACATCAGTTATTTGAGCAGAGTTTGCCTTACCAATAGTTCCTTTACCTTTAATCTGTGATTGATTGTTGTTTCCAAAAGTAACTGGTCCTCCATCTTTTTTTATGAATGACATGAAGCAGTTTTTATCACTTGTCATGTGTCTTGAACAGCCACTGTCTAAGAACCAATGCTTTCTCTTGACATTTGGAAATCCAACCTGCATAAGATTTTACATCAACTTTAGGTACCAATTTTGTCTTGGGTCCTTGATAGTTTGTTTTAAAATTTTCTTTCTTTTTAAAAAAAGAAGATTGATTCTTGATGTTCAATTTTGAGACATTATGAGCATTTAATTGTTGATCTTAGAATTGATTTCGAAATCTGGGTTTTAAAAGATCTTAATCTTGGTTTTGAAGAAGTTCCAAATCGTTCTCCTTTTTTCAGACTTTCTAGAAAAAATTCAGCTTTTGTTCTAGAACGTTCTCCGTTTTGAGAACAACCTGGAAAAGGTTCTCCTTTCTACAGATTTTTCAAAACTAGTTCAACTTTATGTGCATAACACTATTTCCTTTTAAAAATCCTTTTGCTTTTAATCTTTTCATCTCTTTTCTTAAAGTAGCAAGCAAATTCTAGATGTCCAAGTTTCTTACAATATGAGCATTTGGTTTTACATTTTTCTATCTTTCTTTCTGGAACAAAAAAGTTTTCATATATTTTTGTTTTTTGAGTTTGATTAAAACCAAGACTAGCTTTATCAAATATTCCTACTTGAGATCCCATGATTTTTTGGAATGTTTCAGTAACTTTAATAAAATTTGATATGTAAGTTTTAAGAATTTCATTTTCGGTTTTAAGGAGAACGTTCTCCGTTTTGACTGCAGAACATTCTACACCTTTCTGACTTTCATAATTTTGCTGCTTTGATTCTCTCAATTCTTGAATGTTATTTTTGAGAGCATCATTCATAGCCTGAGCCTTCTCTTTTTCTTCTTTTTCTTTCAAAAATTGTTCTTTTAAATAGTTTCATTTTTGAACGAGAAGGTTGGAATCATTAGTAAGTTATCAAATTCATTTCCCATTTGTTCACATAAAGAGCAAGGTTTAGAATTGGTTACCTCTTTTTCGTCTGTATTAGCCATCAAACATGTGTTGGCTTCTTCTCCTTCGTCTGATTCTTTGGACTCATCCCATGTGGCCAACATTGATTTCTTCTTGAAGGGAAATCGTTTTGGTGGACTTGAATCACTTAGCATTGTTCTTGCAAGTTCTACCAATGATCTATTCTTTCTCTCAACAACTCCATTTTGTTGAGGTGTTCTTGGTGCAGAAAAATTATGGAATATTCCATTTTCTTCACAGTACTCTACAAAAGATGCATTTTGAAATTCTCCTCCATGATCACTTCTAATTGATACAATTTTGGTTGCTTGTTCATTTTGGACTAGTTTGGCATTTTCTGAAAAGCTTTAAAGGCTTCATTTTTATTTTCCAAAAATAAGGTCCATGTGAACCTTGAAAAATCATCAACTATTACTAGTCCATATGAATTTCCACCAAGGCTTTTAGTTCTTGATGATCCAAACAAGTCCATATGTATTAATTGAAGTGGTCTTGAAGTTGATATAATATTTTTGGGTTTAAAGGAAACTTTAGTTTGTTTACCTTTTTGACAAGCGTCACATAATTTATCCTTAATAAATTTCATTTTTGGTAAGCCTACAACAAGTTCATGCTTGACTAACTTGTTTAAGTGATCCATATGGATATGTGCAAATCTTTTGTGCCATAGCCAAACATCATTGTTGCCACTTACCATAAGACATTTCATTTTTAAGGATAAATCATCAAGATTAATTGTAAAGATATTTTTGAAACACTTACCAATAAACTGAGTTTCATTTGTTACCTCATTTTGGATAATGCAATCATCTTTGTTGAAAGTGATTTTGTAACCTTTGTCACAAAGCTGACTTATGCTTATAAGATTGTGTTTTAACCCTTCAACATAGAGGACATCTTCAATTGAAGGAGATGGAGCCTTGCCAACCTTTCCAATGCCCAAAATTTTTCCTTTGTTGTTATCTCCATAGATCACATAACCTTTTGACTCAAGAGTTAGAGCTGAAAATTTTGTTTTGTCACCGGTCATATGATTTGAACATCCACTATCCAAGTACCACATATTTGATGTACTTTGTGTGTATTCCTACAAAACAAGATTTATATTTTATTAGGTACCCAAAGTGCTTTAGGTCCTTTAAGGTTAGTTCCTTTCTTTACCCACACATAATGTCCTTGTGGAACTCCAATGTTCCTAACATGACAAACATTAGGTGTGTGACCATTAAGACCACAATAGAAACATTTTGGACTCCTTCTAGGAAAGCATGTTTAATTTTTGAATAATACTTTTCTTAGAACAAAGATGATTCTTTTGAACAGTTATTACTTTCTCATTTTTGGATTGGTTACTTGCTTTTACAAAGATAGTTTTACCAGTACTTGGTTTATCAAATTTTGAGTAACCAAGTCAACTTTTGTCATTTGAATATCTTTGCAAGCTAATTATATTTTCCAATCCAAATTGTCCCTTTTTGTTATTTGTTTTTGCTACTGTATGACTTTCCTGTTAAAACTTAGTTTCTTTTAAATGTAATTCTGAACATGGTTATTTGAATTCTTGTTTTGATTATAAATCCTTCTATATATCATGTGATGCTTCTATTTTTACTTGTGTATATTCTGTTTATAAGTATCCTCTTCCTTTTTGATAATGTCAAAAGGGGGAGAAAAAGTGTATATATATTGTTGTTGCTAGTTATTTTATACAGATCCTCCAACACTTAAGGAGAAAAACATATATCAAAGGGGAGTAAGCACACATCTAGGGGGAGAAATCAAGACGCTGAAAAATTCAAGCAACAAGATTTTTGTCATAATCAAAAAGGAGGAGAATGAAATTTAAAGATCTACATTTTTTATGAAGACAAAAAGATCATTGATCAAAAAGCAAAAGGATTTTAAGCAACTCATCTTTCAAATTTATATTTAGGTAAAATATTTAATATTAAATCAAAATACATTTCAAGTACAATATTATGAGAACCTTCTTGATAGCATATGCATTAAAATATTTTATAAAAATATTTAATAACATAAACATATGTTTGAAAATAAAGTTTTTTTACAAAACTTGAAGTCTGTATTAGAATACGAAGTGTCGTAGTCGAATACAGATTGCAAGTCAGTAGCCAAAACTGAATATCTGTATTCGAATACGAAGTGTCGTAGCCGAATACAGATTGCAAGTCAGTAGCTAAATTTAAACATTTGTATTCGACTACAGCTTTGTGTATTCGAATACAACTCAAGTCAGTGGCAAAAATCTCATACTTGTATTCGACTACAAGGTATTGTATTCGAATACGAAGTTCAAATTTTAAATACAAACAGAACGTTATAAAAGTGTATTCGAATACACTGAGACTATATTTGAATACAACTTCGAAACAATGCAACTTTTCAGTTTTAAAACATTGCACAAGTTCATCAAAACGTTTGGGAACCATTGTCATTGATCTGAAGTGTTACCTATGAAGTATAAATACTTCAAAGTTTTAGTTTTAACTTAGAACTTTCGACTTACCTTTTAGAATCAATTTTCTAAAACTTAAAACACTTCAAAACTTAATTTTCATATTTTCAAGTACATGCTTTTCATTTTCATATCATTAAGAAAGGTTCTCAATTGTACTTGGAAGTGTGATTGATTAAGTATCAAATACTTAGTGTTATAATCTTGTTCTTAGTCAAGAACATCATTACAAAATCATTGTATCACTTGAAGAATTTAGTGTAGATTCTTCAAGTTTTGTTAACAGAGATAGTGGTGTACTATCTTCTGTTAAGTGTTAAAGAATTCGTAACTTAAGTCTTAGGGTTAGACTTGTAACATATTCGAACAAAGTGGAAAATCTCTTGTGGTGTGCAAGGGGACTGGATGTACCCTTTGTTGTAAGGGGAACCAGGATAAATTTCTGTGTGTTTTTATCTTCTGTCATTTACAGCTTTCATTCACTAACACAACAAGATTAAACAAACTCAAAAAACAATCTCCAAAACTCTAAAAACAGAAAAATTTTCTAACACCTAATTCACCCCCCCTTAGGTGCAACTCTGTTCTTACAATAAATAGGGTTTTATCAACTTTACCTTTTTCAAATCCATGTTCATAGAGGAATTTACTCAATCTATTATACCAGGCTCTTGGAGCTTGTTTCAAACCATAAAGTGCCTTCTTTAATTTGAAGACATGTGAAGGATTTTTGATGTCTTCAAACCAAGGTGGCTGTTTGACGTATACTTCCTTATTAATATAGCCATTTAGGAACGCACTCTTGACATCCATTTGAAATAGTTCAAAATCCATAGAGCAAGCATAAGCAAGTAGTAGTCGGATTGCTTCTAATCTTGCTATTGGAGCAAATGTTTCATCAAAATCAATCCCTTCTTCTTGATTGTATCCTTGTGCGACCTATCTTCCCTTGTTTCGGATAACTATTCCATTTTCATCTAATTTGTTCTTAAACACCCATTTAGTACCAATGATGTGTTTATTTCCTGGATTTGGAACAAGTTCCCAAACTTTGTTTCTTTCAAACTGATTTAGTTCTTCATGCATGGCAAGTATCCATTGATCATCTTTGAGGGCTTCACCGATTTTGGAGGGTTCTATTTGAGAAACAAATGCCATATTTAAACAAGCATCTTTGAGATTCAGCCTTGTAGTGACTCATTTGTTGATATCACCTATTATGTTGTCAATTGGGTGATCACGATGGGTTTTCCATTCTTGAGGAAGATCAGTGTGTTGATCTACTTGTTCTATGTTGATTACGTCCGTTTGAGTTGTTTGATCAACTTAATTTTCTATACTTGTCTCGTCATCATTATCATAAATAATTCTATCCTCTTTCGAGGGGTTAGTTTCATCAAAAGATACATGTATAGATTCTTCAACTATCAAAGTTCTTTTGTTAAAAATTCTAAATGCTTTACTAGTTAAGGAATAACCAATAAAAATACCTTCATCGGCCTTCTCATCAAATTTTCCGAGATTGTCCTTACCATTATTTAACACAAAGTATTTGCATCCAAATATGTGAAAGTGAGAGATGTTCGGCTTTCTTCCTTTATAAAGTTCATATGGAGTTTTCTTCAGCATTGGTCGGATTATGACTCGGTTGGATACATAACAAGCTGTACTTACAGCATCTGCCCAAAAGTATTTTGGTAGACTTGAATCACTTAGCATTGTTCTTGTAAGTTCTACCAATGATCTATTCTTTCTCTCAACAACTCCATTTTGTTGAGGTGTTCTTGGTGCAGAAAAATTATGGAATATTCCATTTTCTTCACAGTACTCTACAAAAGATGCATTTTGAAATTCTCCTCCATGATCACTTCTAATTGATACAATTTTGGTTGCTTGTTTATTTTGGACTAGTTTGGCATATTTCTGAAAAGCTTTAAAGGCTTCATTTTTATTTGCCAAAAATAAGGTCCATGTGAACCTTGAAAAATCATCAACTATTACTAGTCCATATGAATTTCCACCAAGGCTTTTAGTTCTTGATGGTCCAAACAAGTCCATATGTATTAATTG
>JBBPBO010001984.1:27938695-28080531 GCA_037974295.1 Cicer cuneatum | reverse complement strand
TTCTCCTCCATGATCACTTCTAATTGATACAATTTTGGTTGCTTGTTTATTTTGGACTAGTTTGGCATATTTCTGAAAAGCTTTAAAGGCTTCATTTTTATTTGCCAAAAATAAGGTCCATGTGAACCTTGAAAAATCATCAACTATTACTAGTCCATATGAATTTCCACCAAGGCTTTTAGTTCTTGATGGTCCAAACAAGTCCATATGTATTAATTGGAGTGGTCTTGAAGTTGATATAATATTTTTGGGTTTAAAGGAAACTTTAGTTTGTTTACCTTTTTGACAAGCGTCACATAATTTATCCTTAATAAATTTCATTTTTGGTAAGCCTACAACAAGTTCATGCTTGACTAACTTGTTTAAGTGATCCATATGGATATGTTCAAATCTTTTGTGCCATAGCCAAGCATCATTGTTGTCACCTACCATAAGACATTTCATTTTTAAGGATAAATCATCAAGATTAATTGTAAAGATATTTTTGAAACGCTTACCAATAAACTGAGTTTCATTTGTTACCTCATTTTGGATAATGCAATCATCTTTGTTGAAAGTGATTTTGTAACCTTTGTCACAAAGCTGACTTATGCTTATAAAATTGTGTTTTAACCCTTCAACATAGAGGACATCTTCAATTGAAGGAGATGGAGCCTTGCCAACCTTTCCAATGCCCAAAATTTTTCCTTTGTTGTTATCTCCATAGATCACATAACCTTTTGACTCAAGAGTTAGTGCTGAAAATTTTGTTTTGTCACTGGTCATATGCTTTGAACATCCACTATCCAAGTACCACATATTTGATGTACTTTGTGTGTATTCCTACAAAACAAGATTTATATTTTATTAGGTACCCAAAGTGCTTTGGGTCCTTTAAGGTTAGTTCCTTTCTTTACCCACACATAATGTCCTTGTGGAACTCCAATGTTCCTAACATGACAAACATTAGGTGTGTGACCATTAAGACCACAATAGAAACATTTTGGACTCCTTCTAGGAAAGCATGTTTTCTTTTGAATAATACTTTTCTTAGAACAAAGATGATTCTTTTGAACAGTTATTACTTTCTCATTTTTGGATTGGTTACTTGCTTTTACAAAGATAGTTTTACCAGTACTTGGTTTATCAAATTTTGAGTAACCAAGACCACTTTTGTCATTTGAATATCTTTGCATGCTAATTATATTTTCCAATCCAAATTGTCCCTTTTTGTTATTTGTTTTTGCTACTGTATGACTTTCCTGTTAAAACTTAGTTTCTTTTAAATGTAATTATGAATATGGTTATTTGAATTCTTGTTTTGATTATAAATCCTTCTATATATCATGTGATGCTTCTATTTTTACTTGTGTATATTCTGTTTATAAGTATCCTCTTCGTTTTTGATAATGTCAAAAGGGGGAGAGAAACTGTATATATATTGTTGTTGCTAGTTATTTTATACAAATCCTCCAACACTTAATAAGGAGAAAAACATATATCAATGGGGAGTAAGCACACATCTAGGGGGAGAAATCAAGACACTGAAAAATTCAAGCAACAAGATTTTTGTCATCGTCAAAATAGGGGAGAATGAAATTTAAAGATCTACATTTTTTATGAAGACAAAAAGATCATTGATCAAAAAGCAAAAGGATTTTAAGCAACTCATCTTTCAAATTTATATTTAGGTAAAGTATTTAATATTAAATCAAAATACATTTCAAGTACAATATTATGAGAACCTTCTTGATAGCATATGCATTAAAATATTTTATAAAAATATTTAATAACATAAACATATGTTTGAAAATAATGTTTTTTTACAAAACTTGAAGTCTGTATTCGAATATGAAGTGTCGTAGTCGAATACAGATTGCAAGTCAGTAGCCAAAACTGAATATCTGTATTCGAATACGAAGTGTCGTAGCCGAATACAGATTGCAAGTCAGTAGCTAAATTTAAACATTTGTATTCGACTACAGCTTTGTGTATTCGAATACAACTCAAGTCAGTGGCAAAAATCTCATACTTGTATTCGACTACAAGGTATTGTATTCGAATACGAAGTTCAAATTTTAAATACAAACAGAACGTTATAAAAGTGTATTCGAATACACTGAGACTATATTTGAATACAACTTCGAAACAATGCAACTTTTCAGTTTTAAAACATTGCACAAGTTCATCAAAACGTTTGGGAACCATTGCCATTGATCTGAAGTGTTACCTATGAAGTATAAATACTTCAAAGTTTCAGTTTTAACTTAGAACTTTCGACTTACCTTTTAGAATCAATTTTCTGAAACTTAAAACACTTCAAAACTTAATTTTCATATTTTCAAGTACATGCTTTTCATTTTCATATCATTAAGAAAGGTTCTCAGTTGTACTTGGAAGTGTGATTGATTAAGTATCAAATACTTAGTGTTATAATCTTGTTCTTAGTCAAGAACATCATTACAAAATCATTGTATCACTTGAAGAATTTAGTGTAGATTCTTCAAGTTTTGTTAACAGAGATAGTGGTGTACAATCTTCTGTTAAGTGTTAAAGAATCTGTAACTTAAGTCTTAGGGTTAGACTTGTAACATATTTGAACAAAGTGGAAAATCTCTTGTGGTGTGCAAGGGGACTAGATGTACCCTTGGTTGTCAGGGGAACCAGGATAAATTTATGTGTGTTTTTATCTTCTGTCATTTACAGCTTTCATTCACTAACACAGCAAGATTAAACAAACTCAAAACAATCACTTAAACAATCTCCAAAACTCTAAAAACAGAAAAATTGTCTAACACCTAATTCACCCCCCCCTCTTAGGTGCAACTCTGTTCTTACATAATAGTTTGTGCCATCAAAGTATGGTGGTCTATTTGAGGATCCTCCTTCAACAATGTATTTTGCTTTCGAAATTCTTCTGGATCTTTTTCTCTAACACTTGTTATGTGTTCATTTAGAGACTGAGCTCTGATGCCAATTGAAGTAGAGAATTCGATTTACAAGGAAGAGGGTTTGAAGTATAAATTTCCCTATTAAAAAATTTCCTGAAAATACTTAAATATTTAACTCAAGAATGATATTGGTTAGGAAAATAGAAAACAGATAACGTTCTTTGTTTTATCAGAAAATGGAGAACGTTCTTGGTTAGCTTAAAATCAGAAATTCAGTTTACTTAAATTATTAATCAAACTTAATAAATAAGGAGATAAGAGAAAGCATACCACACACAGATGTATCCTGGTTCACCTAACTTGGGCTACGTCCAGTCCTCACAACTGTGAGATTTTCACTAAGTATTCAAAACAAAGAACCTTCTTGGTTTTAAAGCACCTAGCTCATATCAACCTTGACCTGTTTCAAACTTTAATCCTTTCCACCCATAAAGGGATTAATCAGGTCACCTATCAACCTTGATAGGATTTCTTACAATCTACCCAAACTATGCTAAACTATTATAGTTTGAGTTTTACAATAATCATGAGATTGTTTTGTTAGAATCTGAGATGTCTCAACTCTTTTTTGAGATACGATTCTTTACAAAGAGTTCAATACGAAAATAACAGCTTAATGAAATGTAATCAAACTGATTCTTCTTTGAGTAATGAGAGAGTTTCAAGTATGTGAATGTGAATGATTTTATGAGACTTGTTAGCACTTGAAATTCAGCATTTTCCCTGACTATTGGCCTTCCTTTTATAGGCGTTTTAGAGCATTTCAGAATGGTCGAAAGAGTTGTTGGTAGTGCTCTGTCAGTTTTGACGAAAACCAATTTTTATGAATAAAAATATTCCAGCCTTTGAACATTTTCGAATTATGTTGACTGGGTTGAGTTTTTTTACTTTTGATCAGATGTCCTCTGAGTTTCATGATCCTTTGTACTTTAGATTTTGATCTGGAGTTTTGATTCTGTCAAAACAACTTGGAGAATGATGATGAACTTCTGTAGAATGTAAATGAAAATTCTGGAGATTGATAATCAATCTGGAGTCCTAGTCTCTGAACTTTCTAGAGATTGATAATCAATCTGGAGATTTAGTCTTGATCATTCTAGATGTCTTCCTGATTAATCTAGATGTCTTGTACATTTCAAGATTGTTTATCTTTCTTGACAGATTAAGATGGAGAAGGTTCAAATCTGTTTGGTCTTGCTAAGTTGTGATCTTCTCTCTTTGTGATCCGAGTAGTTTCTTTGAATCTGATCATCTCAGTTTGTTCCTTGCCAAGTGCTGATGATATAGGTGTAAAATCCAGAGGCTAAAACTTCTTTTAACTAGTGAAGATTGCTTGATCTTGGAGCTGTGATGATCAGTTTTGGTCCTGGAGAACATTCTCCGTTTTTACATATTTTGTCTAGAATATTCTCATTTCTTGTCTGTTCAATTTTTATCTTTTATTGCTGATTTCCTTGCTTTGCTTGAGTCCTATCTTTGATTATCACACTCAAAAGCACATGTTAAACTAACATAACATTTAGAATCATAATTAACATTCTTAATTAACCTTTGTTTATTTTCATCAAAACTTAAATTGAGAGTTTGTCTTAACAATTACGACTTACTCTATTAGCTAACATCATTACTTGTTCATTTGATAATAATACTCTTTGTGTTAATAACACCAATTATTATTTCTAACTTACTTATAATTCATGTTACCTTAAATTAAATATTCATTAATATAAATTTTATCATCTAACTTAATTTTCACACTAGCAAACATATTTAAGGGATATTTATTCTATTTTTGCTATCATCAAAACATTAATTAAAGAATTGTAGTTAAAATCACTTTCGTGTTAGCATGAAATACATACTCTATTTGTTGTAATCCCTAACAAATTAAGGTACATCGCTTTATTAGGTAGAAACTTGATACAAGCAGTTGAAGCAATTTCGTAAACAACACCTCAAAAAATGATTATTTGAAATGACCAAGACCAAGAAGAACACTACAAGAAAAATTGTTGTTACCTACGGCAAATTTTATCTTTACCCACGGAAAGTCCGTAGGTAACGTTAAATCACCCACAAACACGGGTTTGTAGCTATTTCGCTCGTAGGTAAATATTTACCCACGGACAATCAGTGGGATACAGTTACTTAAGGAATGTCCGTGGGTAGTATGACTCACTGATTTTCCGTGGGTAAAGTTACCCATAGATTGTTCGTCGAAAAAACGCAGATACTTACCGACGGAAAAGTCACAAGTAACATTACCCACGGATAATCCATAAACTATTATACGGATTATAATTGATATTTAAAATTTTATCCATGACAAGTCCGTGGGTAAAATTGTAGCATAGTAGTGCTGTAAAACAGATCATTAAAATGTAGGAGAATGGCAAAATGAGAATGGCATTAAAATAGAAGTACTGTAAAACAAATCATCCAACCCCATCACAAACAAAAGGACTATTTTTGTATATAAATTCCAAACAGGAAAAACCTCAGCTTTATTCATTATTTAAATTATCAATTTAAATAATGTACTGATATGCACATTTACTGGCTTAAATGCTATGAGTTATTTCTAACAGATTGAAAAGTATGACTCCAAACTACAGATTCCAGAGTAAAAAAACATGCATGCATTTAACCTAGAAATGGTTGAAACCAGTAAGATCACTTGGAGCTAAAGAAGGATGTAATTTTGTGGAAGAAAAATTATTGGTGAGTTTCGAATTAGGCAATGCACCAGAATATCTCTTGACCGATTGTCGATCCACTGATCCCCTTATTCCAACTGCAAAAATAAAAGGAAGAAACAATTAAGAGTTTAGTATTAGTATCCCCTCCAATTGAACCATAGAGTCCTTATAGAATCCTTAGCATGCAATGCTACATAAATAAAATTACATACCTGATGGAGGAGTTCTGGTTACAGGTCTGGTGTGAAGCGATGGCGGGATGTAAAAGCAGCTCTACATATCATTTTGAATGAAAATACTAAAATGAAAATAGTAAAAACCCAAGCTTACTAAAAGCAAGATATATTTTGGCATAGACAAGATAAAAACAATTTTTTTAAAACTAACTTAAAGTATGAATAAGTTAAAAGAAAACCTGGAAGAAAGGATGCTGAAGAGCCTTTGCTGCTGTAGGTCTCTTGCAGGGATCCCATGAACAAAGTGACTACAGATATAGAAAGGAAAGAACAGAAAGAAAAAAAAATATAGCACTATATTAGTGAAGAAATGGACGCCGGGACTGAATGCTATGCAATAAATCAAAACTACTTACTTTGATAAGGTTGATTGCATCATCACTTCTGGACGGAATCAGTACAGAGAGATCAATAGTAGCTAGCTGTAGAAGTAAATACATAGCATACAGTAACTATCTGAACTGAAGACAATGCTCGTCTTAATATACATAACATCAACAGACAATTCCAATATACAGTGTAAGGGAACCCATTTAGCCACGTATAAACTCAATTAAACATGATTAGGTTAGTTCACTTGATTCTGTTTAGTATTAATATGTTTGTTTAGTGGTAATATGTTCATATGTTGATAATGTATTTGATTCTATTTAGTGTTAATATTTTGATTTGACAAAAAAGAAAAAGGCACTTGACTCAGTGTAAGTATGTTTACATGAAAAAGAAAACTGTGACATTGAAAGATAAAAAATCAACCAAAGTAGCAAACTATCAAACATTTTGCATAAGATTAAAGAATAAATTCACAGTTAATTCGAGTTAAGAGTTGAAATATGAAGCGTAAACATAAACATGAATGAATCCTACCAAGATGTAATATGCTAGAAAGAACCAAATTACCAATTATCAATAGGAAAATATGATGGTTTGGCTTTCAGAAAGTGCAAAATGAAATGAGTAGACATTACCGTTAGCACTAGCCTGACTTTGAAGGCAGTCAGAATTTGAAGAGCACTCTTCTGCTCCTTGTTCCGCTATTAGAAACTCTATTGCAGCCCCAACATCTCCATTTACCTGATCTAGAATCTGCAACAAAGAATTTATACTTACATGTAAAGTTGTTAATTTCTAGAAGAAAAAAAAACAGCAAGCTGCAAGAGTTCTCCTTTAACTGAGATATCATCAATTTTCAAACAAAGAAAAACGCATCCACTTATTGCACCTGTTCCAATTTTTCTCTGTTTTCACATCCACTTCCAGCCATAACCACCTTTACAGACCCTGGCTGAAAAGTTTGCCTACCAGCTTGCTCCTAGGGTCTGCTAGCTCTATCTTTCGTTTGATGGGATGGCGCTAAAAGATCGGAATCCGCCTTTCACAAACTAAAATTAATCAGTAAATAGCTACTACTCTTAATTAACTCTTAACAAAATTCCAATAAGAACCTTAATTACAATCGATCTTGCAGGTCCATCACAAGGATCATCCTTTAACAAAACACTACTATAATGCTCCCCGTCATGATAAGACCTAGAATGACACCATACCCAAATAAAGCTTCAAAATTCATATGCAAAGTCGAGAAAATTTTTCTGAGTTGGTTTCTCATAGAAGCTATTGATACACACACACCTTAAATATTACATATATGCAAAAACAAACAGGTTTAATGCAATTAGAACAACATTACTAATACTAGTTACAAACTACTCTAGCCACATACCAGTAAGATCTGACTGAATGGATGTTTGCTCATTGATTTCATCAACTTGCCTTCAAAATAACATAAACTAATTTATGTCGGCTGATACCAGCTTCGTATACAACATTTAATTTTCATTCACCGCACTTCACATCAGCATTATACTGAAATTATTGAACAAAAGAGGAGGGTCAAAGAATTATTGAATTGAAATTGAAGCATTGTAAATTGAAATTTTAGATTAGCACTCATATCAGCTCAAAAACAGAACAAATCACAAATCCACAACCTCATTCAGCAAATCGCAAATAAATGACACTTAACAAGCAAGATTACCAAAATAAAAAGTGAAATCGCAAACTGAAATGATTTGGAAAGAGAATAGAACTTACTTGCTACTGCAAATCACGAAGTGAAAAGAGAGAGATGAATTTAGGGTTTTTGGGGATTAGGGTTCGTTGAAGATAGTAAGAGAAAAGGGTTTGAGAAATGCAAAGAAAAAGAAAAGGTTTCTCAGTGTTTGTCGAAGGTGAGGTGTAGTTGCATTTTAAAGGTACAAGACCAAAAGGACAAAAAAAATATAGTTATTGCATGATTATCTGAGTTATTTCCTTCCTCTTCTATCTCCTTCCTTCCACTCTCTTCCTACTACTCATAAATAACGTGTAGAGAACGGCGCTGAAGAGAAGGTCGAAAACGGCGTTGAAGACGCCGCAAAGAGAATGTCGCGAGAACAACGCTGAAGCTCCTACACGAGAGTTACGAAGATGGCGAAGTTGTGACGAAGGCGGCGAGGTGTAATGGTATTGTGCAGTAAGGTTGAGGTTTGGTGGCGGCGAGGTTGAGTATATGATTGGGTTTGGTGGCACTGGTTATGTGATTAGGTTTGGTGTCACTGGTTATGTGATTAAGTTTTTTTTACATTTTGTCAGTTTTAAAAAATTGAACAATTTTAAAAAACTTTACATATTAACTTTACCCACGGACAACCAGTGAAAATATAAAATACGAAAATATTTTGAAAACTCAAGTTGAGTTTCATTTTTATTAACATTACCCACGGATTATTTTTAACATTACCCACAGACTAACCGTGGAATCGTCTTAAAAAAAATTTTATTCAATAACAAAGTTACTCACGGTTTTTCCGTAGGTAATTAATAATTTACCCACGGACTAAATTCCGTGGGTAATTTTCCGTAGGTATAGAAATGTTTTCTTGTAGTGGAAATCATTGAAGCTAACGACCATCCTTGTTGAATGCAGCAAATGCATCTAGATTTTTAGGATGTATGCACCAAGTGTGAAACCTATAAGCATAAAAGATGTTAGAGATAGAGAGACGCTGAATACTTTCCTTTTGAGTCAATTTGGAATTACTCTAATTGACAAGCTTACACAGATTGGTTTAAAACCATGAATCTTGAATATTAAGATAAAGAGTTGTCATATTGTACGACCGACTAGGGGACATATGAAGGTCAGGACGCCATAGGTAATTACATTTTATATCCACATTCATAACAAATTATAGATAATTATATTTTAACTTTTGATTTTTTTACTTTACTAACTTCTCACTTTAGAGGAGTCAAATCATATATTGTATCACCTATCTTAATTAGTAATGTGTTGAATTATGTTTTTCTTCATTAATCTTATCGTGAAATTTTTCTATATGTGTGACCATTTTGAAAATGGGTATATGTATACGGTCTGATTAATTTATTTTGACTAAGAATCGTCGTAGATCATGTTAGGATTATTTTTAAAAAAATGTGCCCTTGTGATTTATTGTAGAAAAATAATTTTGATATGATTTGATTTATAGGGAAAGAATGCAAAAGCTCCCCCCACCTTAGAAGGAATTCGACAGCCCACCCCTCTTACACCCTCACTTTTCACTCATTCTTACTTTGAATTGGACAAAAGAAGTAGAAAAAGACTAAGGAGAAATAGAACGAAAAAGAATAACAAAGAAAGTAGTAAACCCTTGTTCTTGATTGATTCACAAGTATGAATTTCTAAAACAATTCTTCTGTATTCATCTCTTTCACATTACTATTATTGGTTGCTAATGAAAAAATTAAATAAAAAACTTATCCTCTTTTTCCCTTTTAAAACCATGGTCATAGGGGGTGGAAAGTTGTTGTCTAAAATTGTGATTTTAATATTAATTGGTTAAAATATTGATTTTGTATGAAAAGTGTATAAACCTATATTTAAAGTGAAAAACTGTTAATTTTTTTGGTAGAAATTATTAGTCAGATGTCCTTTAGGACTCTAGAAAGAAGTTGAATAGAGTCACAAATTTTTAGAAATTCTTTTATCATGCAATGCAAAATAATTGAAAAATCTGATAGAATAGATCTATTTTGTATTAAATAGTCTCTTAAAATAGTTGATATTGCAATATAATCGGACCAAATTGAAAAGACAATTTTACACAAGAAATGCACCTTGATTGAATCTAGTAAAGTTAATGTAATAAAAAATATAGATACTTAGGACTATGATTTGAAAATAATTTTGTGGTTAAAGTTTTAATCTATTTGAAAAGTTTCAACCTTTATGTTAGATCTAGCATTTTCATGCTTCTAGTGGTATTTTTATCATGGTTTGATCTTTGAATCCAAAGATGTGATAACCTTAAAAAGTTGTTGTTGATTACTGTTGTTTAAAAGCGGAGATCAATGAGTTTCTCAACCAAGAATGTTCTAGGTTTCCAAAGAAAAATGGATATTGATTGAAAACTAAAACGAAGATTGATTAGAAGTAAAATGGAGAACGTTTTGCGTTCCTGTAAAACAAAGATTGCTCAAAATTGAAACGGAGAACGTTCAACGTTCTTGGTTTCTAACTTTCTACAATTTTAACAAAAATAGAATTAAAGCTTGCAATGCTAAACTGAACACACATAATTGTTAACCCAGTTCAGAGCTAAACTCCTACGTCTGGGGGACTGGATCCGACTTCGAAATATCACTAATATGAGATGAAATGATTACCATATTTTTGCACTCTAATGCTTGAGTTTCTTGCCAAAACAAAAATCGTTTTTGCACTCTCGCTATTCCTTTGTTTTTCTGCTTGCTTCCATTTTATTTTAGTTGGTTACAAATCACAAGTAATTAAGAAAAGTAGTTACAACTAATTAACTGAAATAACAACCCAAAACAAATTGGTTTAACTATCATAAGTTGATCTCCAAAGTCTTCTTAATTGAGTACCACTTTAACAATTCTCCACCTTGGTACCAAATGAAAAGCTTCAGCCTTTGTGATTCTTCAAATCAGATCCTCTTAGTCTTTGATCTCAGTTTCTGCACTTGATTTGCAGCATATCCAAATAGTGTTTGAATTTGCTAAGTGTGACAGGTTTTTTAAACATATCAGCAGGATTATCACTTGTGTGAACCTTTGCCACATTTCCCTCACCCCTTTCAATGATATCTCTGATGAAATGAAGTCTGATGTCTATATGCTTGCTTCTTTCATGATACATTTGATTTTTACTCAAATGAATAGCACTTTGGTTGTCACAGTTTATGCAAACAGACTCTTGTTTGAATCCAAGTTCTAGGATCAATCCTTTTAGCCAAATTCCTTCTTTCACTGCTTCATCAAGGGCAACATATTCTACTTCTGTTGTTGATAATGTCACTGTGTTGAAGATTGGCTTTCCAATTGATTGTGTTGTTGAACACAATGAACACATATCTTGTAAGAGATCTTCTTTTATCTAAATCACCAGCAAAATAAGAGTCTACAAATCCTTGGACTAGTTTTGATGGTTCTAAACCTTTGTTGTATACCAAACACAAACTTTGAGTTCCTTTTAAGTACCTTAGAATCCATTTAACAGTTTGTCAATGGTTCATTCCTGGATTTCCCATAAAGCTGCTTGTAACACTTATAGCATGAGAAATGCCTAGCCTTGAGTAGACTATTGCATACATGATGTTCCCTATGGCACTAGCATATGGTATTGCCTACATGTCTTCTGTTTCCTGCTTTGTGTTTGGTGGCTGAGCTGAAGAAATTTTGAAGTGAGCTGCAAGAGGAGAGCTAACGGTCTTTGATTCAGTCATATTGAATCAGTTAGGACTTTTCCAAGATAGCTTTCTTAGGAAATTATCAATCTTCCTTGCAATTTGATTCTAATGATTTTCATTCCTAGAATTCTCTTGGCTGGTCCCAAGTGTCGCGTCCGGTTTGTCCGTGAAAAATGAGTCGCCACCAATTTTATTTTTTTAAAAAAAAGGGAAAATTATATAAAACCTAAAATAAAGTTTTTGAACCAAAAAATGGATTCGGGAGTCCATTACGAGTAGAGAAAGTAATATTATCCTACATCATCCGTTAAAACGGTTACCCCATAATTAATTGTATACAAATTATTTATTTATTTATTTAATTATTTATTTTGCCCCCTAAAAGAATAATAAAAAAGAAAATAATTATTTACATTAATAAAATAAAGAAAAACATTTTTTTTATTAATTTGGTTTGACAAGGAGAAAACCTTGCTCCTACGTATCTCGAGGTGCAATAGGGAAACCAAAACACACGTAGTTCTTGGGTAGAAAATATTTATGTGTTAGCCGATTTTATTATTACTCTATT
Organism: Cicer cuneatum; assembly: GCA_037974295.1. Taxonomy (NCBI): domain Eukaryota; kingdom Viridiplantae; phylum Streptophyta; class Magnoliopsida; order Fabales; family Fabaceae; genus Cicer; species Cicer cuneatum. The sequence continues at coordinate 28,068,339 of JBBPBO010001984.1, read as the reverse complement.
TTAACTATTGTTTTATTATAGTTATTATTATATATGTATCCAAAAGTAAAAATGTAATAATAATAATAGTAATAATAATAATAATAATGAGAAAAAATGTGAGATGTCTATTCATAAATTGTATCTTTTTATTTTTGTATTTTTGGTTTAAAGTAAAGAAATATTAATTTTTTGTTAGAAAACAATGGTAACCAGTGGTATGTGCACGAAACAGATGGACGCGACGGTGAAACAACATGTTAAAGGATTTGCTTGTGCGTTGTCAGATCTGTCGCAACACAAAGGCCATCGGCGGTTGGGGGTGAGTGATGTGGCGCGGCGAGCGAGGATGAGTTTCATCCGGCTGCGGCGACCATTAATTCTAATCCAAAGAAAGAAAGAAAAAAAACTATTTATTCGTTTTGTTTTTTTTTTTTGAGTTATTTGATAAATCATGATATGAGTTTTGTGTTATATTACAATGCGGGTGAAGTTTATTTTACTTGGTGATTGGTTTATAAGTATCAATTATTTATAGTGTTTTTAGTATGTATTGCAAAAAAACAATTTTTAAGAACAAACAACTTAAGGAAAATAAAAACTTTACATATGAGTTTATTTTTGCAAAATTGACAAAAACAAAACTAAATTACATTTTTAAAGAATGCAATACAAATAAACTATAAAAAGAAGGAAATTAAATAATGCAATACACATAAACTATAAAGAAGAAAATTAGATAAGGATAAGAAAATCGATACCTTATTGCTGAATATGTTTTGCTGGACTGGTTTCATCTCTACTCTTCTTTTGCCTATTATTCTTTTTTTTTTTGTACTCAATAGTGTCCTTCTTATTCTAATCTTGGTGACGACTATTTATAGACTTTTTGGGTGTAGGTTACAAAAGACAAGAAAATAATTGTGGGTTGATTACCATTTTATTACTATTCATTAATTTCTTTTCAATTTCTTTTCACCATTATCATGATTCTTAATACGATCAATCCATTTCTTTTCAGTTTCTTTTCCTTCAATTAATCATCATTATATTGGTTTTTATTACCATCAATCCATTTCTTTTCGGTTTCTTTTCCTTCAATGGATCACCATTATACTAATTTTTATGTACTTTTTTTTATATTTTGGAAATGAGTGAACGTTTGAATAGGAATCAGAGGCAAACAAGAACCAGAAACATCCATGATTGTCTAATTATTTATTTTTATTTTTATTTATTATATTTTTTCATTTTTTATGTATTTATTATTATTATTATTATAAAAATTCTTTAAAACAAACGGACAAAATTAGGTGTCAACACCAAGTCCTTCATTTCAAATTCTTTCTTCAACTGGCTCTTTAATTTTCCTATTTCTTTCATACTTTTAGATGCTATTAGCATATCATCCACATATAATAGCAAGTAAATGTATGTTTCAGATGATACTTGTTTATAATACACATAACTATCAAAATTACTTCTTGCATAACTTTGACTAAGCATGAATGAATCAAACCTCAAATATCATTGTCTTGGTGATTGCTTTAGCCCATAGAATGATCTCTTAAGCAAGCAGACCCAGTCTTCCTTCCCTTGAGTCCTAAAACCTTCTAGTTGTTGCATTACGATTGTTTCATTCAGATCACCTGGAGAAATGCTGTTTTGACATCCATCTGCTCTAACTCTATGTCAAAGTGTGCTACCATGGCTAGAATTATTCTTATAGACGCATGCTTGACTACAGAAGAAAACATTTCATTTTATTCTACACCTTCCCTTTGAGTGAATCCCTTAGCTACTAGCCTTGCTTTGAACCTGGGTGGTTCTACTCATGGAATTCCCTATTTCCTCTTGCAGTTCCACTTGCTGCCTACAATTCTGGAGTTGGCAGGCTTAGGTGTGAGTTCCCAAGTGTTATTCTTCTCCAGTGAATTCAGCTCCTCAGTCATAGCTAATAGCCATTTGTCTTTGTCTTGACACCTAATAGCTTCATTGTAGTTCCTGGGATCTTCATGTATGGTTTTTGTTGTTCTTTATCCTTTTCTGTAACTTCACATTAAACTTTTATTTGTAGCTCTTATATATATCATACTCATTAAACTTCACATCTCTACTGATGATGCATTTCCTATTTTCAGGACACCATATTCTATAACCTTTTACACCACTTGGATATCCAATAAAGTACCATTTATTTGCTCTAGGAACTAACTTCCCTCCATTTACATGGTAATATGCAACACACCCAAATACCTTTAGATGGTTGTACTTTGCAGCACGTCCAGTCCATATTTCATGAGGGGTTTTTAGTTCAATTGCACTTGAAGGACACAAATTGATCAAATAACAAGTTGTATGGACAACTTCTCCCCAAAACTGTGCAGGCATTCCTGCATTGGACATAATGCATCTCATTCTTTCCAGCAAGGTTCTATTCATCTTTTCAGCTAGTCCATTTTGTTGAGGTGTGTGTCTCACAGTCCTATGTCTGTTCACACCATGAGCTTTGCAAAAACTAGTGAATTCCTCACTACAAAATTCAAGACCATTATCTGTTCTTAGAGTTTTAATCCTTCTGTCAGTCCTTTTTTCAACCAATAGATATTCAGTACAAAATTCAGCAGCTTCTTTGACAATGTACCGTTCAGCAATACAACCTTCTAGTCGACTTCTACTTTTTACATACCCTTTTAATATTTTCATATATCGTTCTATCTGATACATCCATCTCATGTAAGCTGGCCCACAATGTTGTGTCTCCTTAACAAGATGAACAATAAGGTGAACCATTATATAAAAAAAGGGTGAGAAATACATTTCAAGCTCACACAAAGTAACAACAATTTCCCTCTGCAATGTCGGTAATTTCTAAGGATCGGTCACTTTACTACAAATTTCCCTGAAGAAGAAACATAATTTAGTTATGGCTCGTCGAACTTTTTCAGGTAAATGTCTTATATACAATGACTTCCAATATGGCAATTCAAAGAAAATTGACTTTTTCTTCCACCCAGCTTTGACAAGCTCTCCCGCAAATGGTTTGCCGAATTTATTGGTCAAACCTTGTACTTTTTCCAATATTTGATATCCAGTTGGTGGTTTTTGAGCAGTACATTCCTCTGATTTTCCATTGAATGCATTTATCCACCCACGATAATGATGACTAAAAGGTAAAAATCTACGATGTCCAAGAAAGACATTATTCTTACAATGTTTCAACCGCATCCAATCTGTACTCTCTTCACATATAGGACATGCACACTGACCTTTAATGCTATACCCTGATAAATTACCATATGTTGAAAAGTCATTAATTGTGTCGAACAACATAGCCCTTAAATTGAAACATTCTTTCATATACCCATCATAAACTTCCACACCTGACTCCCATAACTTTTTTAAATCTTCAATTAAAGGAGCCAAGTAAACGTCGATATCATTCTCTGGTTGTTTGGGTCCAGAAGTTAACATAGACAATATCATAAACTTACGCTTCATACATAACCATGGAGGTAGGTTATAAATCAACAAAATCACAGGCCACGTGTTATGTGATATGCTTTGAAGACCGTGGATTCATTCCATTAGTAGAAAGTGCAAGTCATAGATTTCTTGACTCTCTATCGAAATCAGGATACTCGTGATCAATTTTTTCCCATTGTGGAGAATCTGCAGGGTGTTGTAACTTTCCATCTCTAATTCTTTCATCTGCATGCCATGTCAAGTGTTTTGAATCTTCTTCACTGCGATAGATTCACCTAAATCTGGATATTATAGGAAAATACCACACGACTTTTGCTGGAGTAGATTCTTTCTTCTTATATCGAGAGACATTGCATTTCGAACACACCTTTAGTAATTCATATTCGTTTCGAAATAAAATGCAATCGTTAGGACACGCATGAATCCTTTTGTAACTCATGCCAATAGAGCACAAAATTTGTTTAGCCTCATAGGTTCGACTATGAAGTTCATTATCATCTGGCAACATATCTTTTAGGAGTGTTAATAATTTTGTGAAGCTTTTATCAGACCATCCATTACTCGCTTTTAAGTTGTAAAACTTTACTATCGCCGAAAGTCTTGTGAATTTAGTACAACCATTATATAATGGTTTCTCTACATCACTCAACAAACTCTCAAACATTTTAGGACAATTCCGAAGATCTTCTTCAACTGCTTTTGCAATATCTTCAACTCGGTCCAGCTCATATGTATCTGTGTCGAAATCATTTGAATCATATGTCACATCATTGTCAAAATAAGTGTTCCTTTTTTTTCTCACCATGTTTTATCCAACATGTATAGCTTTGATCAATTCCATGCCATACTAAATGTCCTTCCAATTCATTTGCTCTAACGCGTTTTCTAAAACAACATTTTAAACAAGGACAAGTGATTCGATTTGGGTCTTTTGCATTCTTCACTGCAAATTCAACAAACTCCTTCACTCCATTTTCTTACTCTTTTGACAATCGATTGGCAGACATCCATTTCCGGTCCATTTTAATTATGTGACCTATATGAATGCAATAAGAACAGATCAATCTATAACAAATTTATCAATCTATAACATTATATATATATATGCATACAAGTCTAATTTCAAAACATAACAGAATAGATCGAACAGATTTTATATGATTTATCATGTAAGAATTTATGAATGCAATTTATGAATGCAGTGTTACACAAATTTATCAATCTATAACATCATACAAATCTATAGTATATATAGTCTAATATTGGAAAATGGAAACCAAGGTCCAAGGTCGTGCATACAAGTCTGATTTCAAAACAGAACAGATCGAACAAATTTCAAAACATAACAGATTCATCATCTAAAATATTATATGATTTATCAGGTAACAATTTATCAGTTTTAGAGACAATAACAAATTAATAAATACAGTACCTAAGACAACAATCACTCAGTAAAATGGGCGCAAAGTAGAGGAGAGGAAAGTTTGTAATAAGGTTCGAAGGGATAGAACCTATTAAATATGTTTTTGTTTATTTATAACTACTTGTAATTTTACAGCGCTTTTGTCCATAAGCACTATAAAAGGCTTTTAAAAAGTTAAATTTCAAAACATTTACAGTATTTACAGCGCTTTTAAACAAAGCGCTGTAAATATAATGTGTGAGTGCTATATTTTACAGCGCTTTTATCCATAAGCGTTGTAAACGGATTTTAAAAATTAAATTTTAAAATATTTACAGAGTTTACAGCGCTTTTATATGAAGCGCTATTAAAAGCGTTGTAAATGTAGTACTCTAAACGCGCTGTAAACATTATATGAGACCGCTATATTTTACAGCGCTCTCACGCGAAGCGCTCTAAAAGCGCAGTAAACATTATGTGAAATCACTATGACCCTACAACAACGTTTTTTTGTAAATCATAAACCTTTCATGACCCTACAACAGCGCTCTTTCTAACGCGTTTGTCATTAAAGCGCTATTGTATCCTCTGTTATTTTTAAAATATTATACAACAGCGCTTTTAGTTATTAAGCGCTTTAAAATGTGCGCTGTAAAATGTCATTTTTGGCATAGTGTTACCTTGATTGGATACACATATATCAATTCAAAGTTAGTAGGATTTATGTGTTATAGTTAATTGATGATTATGTTATATTGTGTCTATGTATTGATGTATTGATTGATTGATTGCACTAGTTTGGTTATTAGGCTATATATAATATATGTGTTGATTGTTAAGCGTGATGTTGTGATGTATGTCTTGCTGTTGATATTATATGATAAGTGTTAATTTGATTAATTGAATTAATATAAAGAATTGGCAATAAATTAAATAATTCCGTATGTTGTAGGAGCACCTATTTTGCTTATTTTGCTTCTCTTGTATATTTGAATGATGATTCTCAAGGTACAACCTGACATTTCAAATGAGTTCCATCAAGTTCTGATAAAGCGACAGTTCATTGATTTTATGTTTAAATTTGATCCTCGTTGCAAGACGATAAAGATTTGTTTTATTTAAGTTAATAAATAAAGTTTTATATTTCATAAAATTTTCCGCTATTTTTACGTTAATTCCGTAATTGTAGACATAGAGCATCGTCACATTTTGATATCGGAATACGGTATGTCCATCGTGTCGGTGAGTCCATGATTTTACACACGTTTTCATTGTGTGTTTATTGTTTATTTTAAATTACATGTTATAAAGTTATCTAACCATATATGATAAGTTCTATGTGGTAAGTATTTGTTAAATATTATGTATTTAATTTTTATTAGAAAATTATGTGCTAGAATTTAATTGCTATTTGTTCATTTAATTCATAAGTACTTAAATGTGTGTTGTATGAAACTTATTTCATTATTTATAACACTATGGTTATATATATGTCTATTAATGTATACACTTTTGCTACCTGCACTCTCGTTTTTACTTCCCACACTCCTTAAGTCTTTTTAAAAATCAAAAACTCCAAAATACCCTTCAGTCTTCTATCTCATTAGATCATTTTCTTTTTCCTTCTTCATTCCCTTTTTCACCTTCTTCCACATTTTAAACCTAAAAATCACAAAACCTAAAAATCATCCATAACTCACTCACTATAACTCATTATCATTCAAAACTCACAACATTTACTCAAATCTTACAACTCATTAATCTCATATTGTCATTGTTGTTAAAGTGTTCAAAGAAGATACATTCAAAATTTTGATTTTGGTTGAGTTTCTTTCTTTAAATCTGGAAATCATTCGTGAACAACTGAATTAGCGTAAACAATGGAGTTCACGTGAACTCATATGAAACAAGGGTACGTGAACTGAGTTCACATAAGTTAATTTTTTTTGCCCAATTACGATACATAATTATAATCTTCTAACAACGTAAATTTTTACACAATAAGTACATATTGATTAAACTCTATTTAATTATTAAAACATATTTATAAATTAATAGTAATAATATGAAATTAAGACGTTGATATAGCCTTATTTTTATCCAATTCAATATATGAATTGAATAATCTTAGTGTGTTGTTTTCAATATATTTTATCAAAATTTAAATGAGTGAATATCATTTTATCAAAAATATTCATATTCATATAATATTATTATTATTATATTTAATTTATTAAACGATATGACATCACTCATTAGATGTATGTGTAAAAATAATTTATATGGATGTGAAAAAAATTACACGACTATGTATATAATCAACAAGAAATTTGTGTTGTCGCACGTCATTGGTATTTTATATGCGTCTTGTGAATATTTCAAATATAAAATTTCATTTTATATATCCGTGACAAATATTTGTTCCATACTTTTTATATATTTATTAGTAACAAATATTTATCTATGATTTTCTCTATTCACAGTAACAAATATTTATTTCATGTTTTTTTATGTATCATAGACAAATATTTATCCCGTTGTTTTTTGAAATTTATTAATGAAAAATATTTATCCTATAATTTTTTATTTATTAGTATCAAATATTTTGTCTCATTTCCTTTATGCATAATTTATAAAGATCTATTATACAATTTTTTAATATCTATTAATGATAGATATATGCCATGTGTTTTTATGTATTAGTAACAAATATTTTTCTATTATTTTTTAAATTTATCAATCATAAATATTTGTTTCGTTATAATAGGTGCATTAAAAATACACGGATTTGTCATTAATAGATGAAAAAACACCGAACAAATATCTCATTGATAAATTATGCATAAAAAACACGTGACAAATATTTACTACTAATATATAAAAAATAATAAATAAAAATTTATTATTGATAAATATTAATAAACAACAGAACAAATAATTGTTATTTAAAAAATATAATAAAATAAAGAATAAGTATTTATCTCAAATATATAAAATGAAATTTTTTATTTAAAATTTGAATAAAATACGACGTGTCAATATAAAGTGGTTGAGTGACTTTAATTTGCAACTATAGAATAATAGAAAAATAATGCATAATTTGAATTAAAAAAATAGACAATTTTATCTTAAACAATGGTTGAAAATGAGAATAATATTGGATTTTGGCGGTGCTTTCCTTTTTTATATCGATAATTAGTTTAGTAAAAGAAAAGAGCAAATATATGGAATATTATTAAGTACGGCAGGAATATTCCAGTCGGCATTCACACCACACTACCACGAGATGTATAGCGTGAAATCATCAAAATTAACTGATTTGAAGATTACAGTGCTTTGATGACTAAGGATAATGTTAAATTTATCTGTTTATCTCAATCACTTTTTAATGATAATGTAAAATATATTCAGGACTATAAAATTACATAAAAATGTGAAGTGTACTCAATTAACATGGTACATGGATATGAACAATTTGACCTTCCATTATTGTGACGTGTGGTAAATAAAGTTACGTTTCAACTCGGGACTCCATCTGTCCAAGGAAAAACTCTGTAATTACCCCAAAATATTTCAATCCAAATTTTAAGCGATCGATGACACATGGTTAATGAATTTCATTATTTGAATCATGATTCAAATTATTTTTTGAGTTAAATATATTTTTAGATTATATAAAATTTTAACTTTTTAATTTTAATATTTATAAAATAGAAATAGAATTTTTAATTTCTTTAAAATTATTATGTATGCAGTTTTAGTCCGTGTTATAAAGATGATGTATATTTTTTAAAAAATTTTTATATTTATGATATTATAAAAAGTTTATCTACAACAAATGAGTTCAAAAATATATTTTTAGGTTTATATTTTCATTGTTTTTATCTTTATTTTTTAATTTTATCAAAATTCATATTTAATTCATCTAAAGTTAAAAAATTTAATTTTACTAATGATCTTTTTATAATGTTCTAAACACTATTATAAAAAATTATTTAAAAATTTTAAAGTTAAAGAACGATTAAAATATTTCGTTTCTGCAGAGACTAAAAGTAATATCAAAATAATTTTGTAGAGAATAAAATATATATTTTTATTTTATAGGAACTAATGTTGAAATGTCGAAATTTTATAGAGACTAAAAATATATATAACTATTATTTTTTTTATGATATTTTACTTGCTTTTCAATTCAAATTTTAAATTATTAGAATCTCATTAATCTCTTGAGAATCATAATGTTAAATTTAGAAGAAAAAAATGTCATTACCAAAAATATCCTTTTATCACCCAACCATAAGTGATTCACACTTTTTTTAGCTTAAGGGCAAAGCTACCATATCAATAGAGTAATCTTTTTTTAGTGAATAACTACAATTTTATACTTAAGTACCTTAATAATATATTATGGCATTTTCAATCTCTGTTGCAACTACCAATAAAACATATTTAACAAATCTCTTTACTACGTGTCAAAGCTATGTCATCAAACAACTGTTAAGAGGAATTTAACGGTGAGGAAAAATTTTAGTGATGGGAAATTTTTTGGATGATTATTATTGGATGAAATTTTTTAAAGAAATTAAAAGTAAAAGTTAAGATATTTAGAGGGATCAAAAACTTATTTAATTCTAAATAAAATTGACAATGAGTTTTTTGTAAATAATTTAATTGTTTATATTGAAAAATACATTGTTAACTGTTATAGATTCCATTATGAATTAATTTGACTCCTTAAAGCATCAAGGGATCCTAGTTTCCTAAATAGTTATTCTTAATTTTTATATTTTTATTATGGTATTAATTTACATTATATATAAGGTTAAATAAGTTTTTAATCCCTATAAAATTTTAAAATTTCGTATTTAATTCCTATAAAAATAATCACATTTTTTAGTTCCTACAAAATTATTATGCAAGTAGTTTAAGTCCTTACAAGAAAATAAACATATTTTTCTGAATGATTTTTTGGAGACATGTTTACTACACTTTAAAAAGTTATTCTAGAAAAAATGAGTTCAAAATTCGATTTCTAAGTCCATATTTTCATTGTTTATATCTTGAGCATATGACATTTAAAAATTTATATTTAATTCATCTCAATTTAAAAAATTCTAAATTTGTATGAATGAACTTTTAATAATGTTCTAAATATGCTTGCAAAAAAATCATTTAAAAATTAAGGATGTTTCTTCAAGGAAGGATTAAAACAACTTGTAGAATAATTTTGTTGAGATTAAAAAATGTGATTTTTTTTAGGGACTAAAAACGTAATTTCAAAATTTTATAGGGATTAAAAACTTATTTAACACACACACACATATAAGTAAATCACTAAATTGCCTCTAAATTTGTAAGGGTCACGCATTTACCCCCATTGAAATTTGAAAATAGGCAAATAACACCATGAAATTAAATGACGTCGAATAATATAGTCCCTCCGTTAGTTTGTTCCGTTAATGAGGTTGACGTAGATGTTAATTGTTTACATGGCGAACCCGGGTGTTATTCAACTTATTACCACGTAAGAGAAGGACTAATTTGTTTGACTTTGAAAATGAAATTCAAAATTTAATTTTTTTTTTTAAACTAAAACTATGTCGTTACAAATAACATCTTCACCTATATGATTCATTCTTGTTCTTCTTCCATGATTTTATATCTTCTTCTTCCAAGAACCTTCAGTTATATAATCCATTAGTTTTCCTCTTTCATGGTGTTCGAATCGTAGAAAATGAAAGAATAAAATACCATTTATTCTTCTTCCTCCATGGGTGAAATCTTAAACCCGATGATTCTCAAATGTCATTGTGAAAGAAATGTTATTGTTAGAGTTGCTGCATCTAAAAAGAACTTTAGAAGATAATTATTTGCATGCCTCTTCTCCAACTTCTCTCATTTTTTCCGGATGATATGTATAATTGCAACTTCTTTATTTGATTGATAAGGCCAAGGAACTAGGTTTGATTAATTGGGAAAGAGACCAAGATGCGTGGAAGGAAAAGTTGCTGGGCAATGTTGACAGTTTGGTAAAAAAATCGTCAACTAAGGACCATGGAGTTGATGATTTTTTGAGTTGATGATTTTTGGAAAACAAGAATCATGGACAAACTAGTCTCATTATCTAAGGACCATGGAAGTGAAGATGTGTGGAAGACAAGGTTGATGGACTAAGTTGAGTCATTAGGGAATAAAGTCAAAATATTGAAGTATATTTTAGCAATAATGTTTATATTTTGTATTTTGAACCATTGTTGTAACAACCCACTTAATTAAAATCTATTAAAATAAAAATTTTTAAAGCTATTAACATATTAATTTTGAAATAATGAATTTTAATAAAATAAGAATGGGCTAGAGGTAATATAGAAAATGTCCAAGGGTTAAAATGGGGAATTTCCACTCATTTTCCCTCACTTATTTATTTCTCAGGAGAAAGCTAGAAAAACATTCTTTTATTTTCTTCCTTCTCGATCCCAAGAGCTGGGAGAAAACCCTAAACTCGTGTTGTTCATCATCTTCCCCAAATCCTCTATTCCTCTTTCTTTTTCAAATTCTCCAAAAACATTAGTTTAATGAACCTCATCACAGTTGCCCCAACCCATTGCATGCACAGTCTCATTCCTCAACCATCAATAATTGACCAAATCTTGTTGAGGAAAAGATAAGCAACAACAAGGAAAAACTCCAAAACGATTGGAGCAAGGTGCGAAAACTAAAGAAATTGAGAGTTGTAATGGTAGATAACTTCCCCAAATTTGCTCAAATCAAAAATGAATTTCCTTAGAAAACAATGAGTTCTTTTCTTAGAACAAACTTTACTTTTGCATGTGGGTTCTGTGTTGATTTTAAATCGCATTTATTGTAGACATGATTGTATAGGTTTGATGTTAGGTTTTCATTAAAAATCAAGAGTGAAAGGAAAATATGTGTTTTTAGCATGCAGGAAATGATGAAAATATGCATTTAACTCTTTTAAAAATCATGTATTCTGCACATGTTGGTGTGATGATTTTGATTGTGTTAGTAACCCCAGAAAATAGAATTAATTGTGATAGGTGGAATACAAAATTAATGCGTTCCCAGAATTCCTACACATGTTGTTTTGCTTTCAATTCTCTTTATTATTTTGCCCCGATTTCCTTCTCTTTCATATTTGATTTCCTTCTTCTATCTCTACCTGTGATCATGATGTCTCTGAGTTTGATCATTTTTTTTCTAACTCTAACTCCGATCACGCTGACTCTGACTCTACCTCTGGTCATGTTTCCTCTGACTTTGCCTTTGGTCCAAGCTTCCTAATTTGAATGTATAATTTAAAGTGCATATTTCCAATTAAACGAATGATTAGTTAAGGTTTTATTGTTAGAATTGATTGATAATTAAGATGACTATTGTTTGTAATACATTACTAGTTTCATGTTGCAATTTTTATGAAGGAAGCATACATTGCATACATAAAATTTCAAGTGCACTGCATTCATCCGATCATGACATTCATGGTTCAAGTTCATGGTTATAATGTCATGATTGGATGAATGCAATGCACTTGAAATGTTATGTATGCAATGCCCAATTACCTTGATGTGGGTCACCAAGATAATTGAGACCTTGATGCTGATTTGAAGTCATGGCTAGACCAACTTTACCTTCAGGTCTCAATTTTCTTGGTGGCCCACATCAAGGTAATTGGGAAACTTTTCCATACTCTAAGGAAAAGTCATATGTCATGGAATTATCACATATTTTAAGTAAAGAAAATGTGTCACTTGACACACTTTTATGAAAAGATTTTGTTAGCATAAATTGTATATTGTTTCAGGACTCATGTGCATTGTGAAAAGAAATTTTAAACTATCCCTCCACTTTTTAGAACTCATTGAGATTATCATCTCATCCCATATTTTCTTATATTATAGCAGATAGAAGTGACTAATTCCTTAGCATCGGCACCAAAGGAAGATGAATCAGACTTGTTTTGGACTTAGGATTTTGTTAAATTGTTGTTGTATGATGTATTAAGGAACCTTTGTAATGAATTCAGTTAACTGAACTTGTAATTTATTTTAACAGTTCATTAAACATGAGTTGTAAACTATGTTACTCAAATGTAGTTACAAATCATATTAGTGATGCTTATTATTGGTTTATAATGCTTGTCTCTATTTAATTAAGATGTATGAATTTATTACCATATTCTAGACAATTGGTAATGGGTTTTACAATTGTTTTGGGAGGCATTATTTTGATTATGTTTATGTAAAATTGTTGATGAGAAATATAAAGTATTCAGTTTGGTATCTGAAATTTATAACTTATAAGCAAATAAGTCCCCAATGGATTACAATTACAAGCAAATTAGCCCCTAAGACATTATTTTCAAAATAAAATAAATATCAAAATGCATTAATGACACTCATTTAACACTAAATAAGTTTCAATTAATAAGTAATAAGTGTTAATTACATTATCTAAATAAGTAATAAGGAATGGTTCATTCTTCTTGAGCCAGGCATAGAAAATGACACTTTAATGGTTTGTGGTCCAAGAGCTAGTCCTGTCATGGGTGGTGGTGCTCTAATAATTGGAGGTGGGAGTGTATTCATGAATGGTGGTGTAGGTCTCCTGATAGGTGGTGGTGCCTTCATAATGATGGTGTAGATCCCCTAACGAGTAGTGGCCTTATACCAAACCTGTCAGGGTATATAATTGGTCATCTAAGTCCATAATATTTTAACTTGCAAAAATCATAATCAATATACAAAAATAATTCCTCGAAATTGCTTACTTACTAGCAATTGGGTCCCAACATACATATTAAAAATTGCAATACAATCCTTGAGTTATCATTCCTTTTTTCTAATTTATGATGCATCTTTTTGGACATACACCTCTTGGAACAATACTTGATCTTAATGAGTGGGTCAAGATTGTGAAAGTGAGCAAGCTTTGAGATAATAGTAGGAAATAAACTAGGAGAGAAAATTGAGGAAAATGGGAAACGAAAATAAAGAAATTACCCTTAGCAAAGGATATGGAAAGAGTTCTCTTCCAAATTTCTTTTAAGTTACAACAACTCTCACAACAACTTTTCTTTCACAATGATATTTGAGAATCACCGGATTCAAGCTTTCATCATTGGAGGAAGAAGAATAAGTGGTTTATGATTCATTTATTTTCTACAATTTGAACATCATAAAAGAGGAAGAATGTATTTTATAAACGAATGTTCTTGGAAGAAGATGATATAAAATCTTGGAAGAAGAACAAGAATAAATTATATTGATGGAGAGGTTACCGTTGCATTGATGAAATAGTTTTAGTTTTTTTTTTTAAATTGAGTTTCAATTTTGTTTCCAAAATTGCACAAATTAGCCCGTCGTATTTCTAAAATCGGACAAATTAGTCCCTCTCTTACGTGACAATTCATTGGCTAACACCTGAGCTCGTCAAGTAAGCAGTCCAAGTCAACCTCTTTAACGGAGCAAACTAACGAAGGGAATATATTAGTCATAAGTCGTGGCCTACTGAAATGTAGTCTTGCTCGGCTAATTGTAAGTACAAAGTTGCACCTAAAGGGGGGGGGGGCGTGAATTAGGTGTTTAAAAACTTTTCTGGTTTTTTTGTTTTGTGAATTATTTTTTTGGATGTGATTGTGTATGAAAGCTTGTAAACGACAGAAAGTAAAGCACGCAGAAATTTATCCTAGTTCCCCTTACAACCAAGGGTACATCCAGTCCTCTAGCACACCACAAGAGATTTTTCCACTATTTGTTAGAATCAGTACAAGTCTAACACTAAGACTTCTATTACAAATTCCTAACACTTTACCTAAGATAGCACACCACTATCTTAGTTTACAACATTTGAAGAAAATATACTACTTTCTTCAAATAATACAATGACTTTAAATGATTTTACAAGAATGTTCTTAACTAAGAACAAGAAGGTATAACAGTTTGTATAATGATAACAATCCAAATTGATTCCAAGTACAACAGAGAACCTCTCTCAATGATGTGAAAATGTAGTGCAAGTACTTGAAATATGAAAATTTAACTTTGAAAAAGTTCACAAATATTTCAGAAAGTTATCTTAAGTTTGGTAGTAGGATTGATGAGTTAGAACTGAAGCTATGAGGTATTTATACTCCATAGACAACACTTCAGATCACTGGCAATTGTTCCCAGAATACACTTCTGTAACGTTTAGTTTTTAGTCAAAAATTTAACTTCGTATTCGAATGCGATACCTCGTAGTCGAATACAAATTAGTGATTTTTGCCATTGACTTGATTTGTATTCGAATACGAGATGATGTAGTCGAATTCTAAAGTCCAGTTTTAGCTACTGACTTGATATCTGTATTCGGCTACAACATTCTATAGTCGAATACAGAGATTTGAAGATTTTGCTACTGACTTAGTGTTTGTATTCGGCTACGAGATGTTGTAGTCGAATACAGATGTCTAGTTTTTGCTACTGAATTCATCTATATTCGGCTACACATATATGTAGTTGAATACAGCTTTTATTTTTGTCAAAAACTTAATTTTTACCAAGCTGAGAATTCAAACGGTAATCTAAGATGTTCAAGTAAGGCTCCACTTTTCTCTTATTTCTTTGAAACCTCTTCACCATCTTCTATTTAGCTTTGACTATAGATTGGTAAAGAAAACCCATAACATGTTTATCTTCACTACCAACTATACACAACACTAGTAAAAGTGGCTCAATAAAATTCGTTATATCCACACATTTACTCCCAAATCCATACCTTGAAGGTGCAAACACGAGAAAGGGGGGTTGAATTGTGTTTGACTAACTTGAATACTTTTTCTGTTTTTGCAGTTTTAAAACAAAACTTGATGTATGAATAAAATAGAGTTAGCAGCGGATATAAAGTAAAGATAAAAACACATAATTTTATACTGGTTCACTGTTAACGAGGCTACGTCCAGTCCCTTCACCTTGAAGGATTTCACTAATTCAAACCTTGAATTACAACAGTTCCACTGACCCTTCAAGTCAGTCTTCTCAAACAGTCTAACAATCCTAGACTCTTGAGGAATACAGCACCTTGACTTCCTAAGTCAAGTCTTCTCCTACCAATCTGACAACCCCATATTGTAGAAGGAATTACAACGCCTTGAATCTAATTGCCAAGTAATCTGCTACCCTTTCTGACTCCCTCAGATTGTAGACTCTACTTCAACAACTTAGATCTAACTCAAGGCAAAGAAAATAACACGAGTGCTTGCTTCTGGAAAGCAGGAACTCACAATAACCTCACTAAAAACTTGAGTGTTTGCTTTGGAAGTGTATGACTCTTTTGTGATTTTCAATGCTAAGTATTCTGCCTTGAGCCTCCTTTTATAGATGCAGATTAGGGTCTCTTCCAAACTTAATTTCGAGCTGTATCTTGCTGGATTCTCTTGCAAAAATATCTTGACCAATCGGGCTTCACTTAAATAAAAAACATATCTTTTTAAGCTTCAAATTTGCTTTCAAAAATAACTGGCCAATCCTGTCTTTAGTTTCTTCCCGCCAACAGCTTTAGAACTCCCATACGACTTCAACTTATTTTTGTAACAAATCATTTTAATACTTTAATCAAATTTAATTAAATCTCCACCGTTAATCCTCATGATTAAATCTGGACCGTTTGATCTTCTGCGCTAGTCCACATCTGGACCATACTAAGTGATCTGTTATGATCCTATGATTTCGGCCAACCCTGGACCACACTTGATCTTCTGATCTCGGCCAACCTGGTCTAGCAAATTGATCTCCTGTGATCCTCTGATCTCGGCCAATGCTGGACCACACATTCTAACCTTCTGATTTCGGCCAACACTGGACCATGGTCTGATCTTTTGATCTCGGCCAACACTGGGCCATAAACTTAAATCTTGACCATTGATCTGAACCTTTTCCCTCTGATCTGGACCAATTCTGAACTGGAACTGGATTGAACTGAAATTAAATATGGACAAATAATATTTCAGTCTGGACATTTTACCTTCTGATTTGGATATGGTCTGGATCAAATCTGGACATCATTTCTTCTGGTCTGGACTAAGTTTCATACCCTAAACCATGCTATCTTCTGGCCTGGGTCAAATATGGATTGAATCTCTTGTTCTGGACCCATTAGTTTATTATCTGATTAAGTCTGGACTGTTTATTATTTCACTGCCAGGCCATCTTCTGGTCAGAATAACTTCTGGACTAAGTCTGACTTTTGATTCCTTCTAGTCTGGATCAAGTCTCCCTCTGACAGGCTTCCTTCTGGTCTGGTCCAGGTCTCCTTCTGACTTTGCTTCCTTCTGATTCGGGCCAGCAAAGATATCCTCTGGTAATTCCAGGATGCATCCTCTAGTACCTTTTGGATGCATTATCTAGTGTCTTTATCTTCTGCCTTTGCAAACTTCATCTTCTGGTGGTATTTAATGTAATAATTCAAGGTACAAAATAAGATTACATGGAGTGCTTTTGTAAACATCAAAATCCTAAGTACTTAGAACCAACTTGGTTCCAACATACCTAAGACTTGATCCACAAATGGTTTTGCCTTTGTTTCTTTGACATAAGATGAACTTGTCCATTATTATGATGTTACCATGAGTAAATTAGAATAAGACCCCATCATTAATGTTGTAGCCCATCATCTTATCTTCATATTGACCTTGATTTGAATGCAATCCAATATCTATAACTCTAGAAACCATTTTGCGAAGCAAAATCACTTAAATGACGACCTAAACGCATCATCTAAAACTTCAAATGCATTTGTATCATCATTATATTTCAAATTAATTTAAGGCTATTTCTATCCTTCAAGATCCCTTCAACAAGACTTATGTAGCTTGATTTATGGTCCAAACAATGTAGTTGTTGTTGTTGTAACTAAAAACGAGACTTTCGTGGTTTTCAGTTTTAAATATGTCCTAAACGACACAGATCCTTATTGGCTCAACAAACTCGACCAAACTAATCTAGAACCATTATTTAAACCTTATCAAAAGCGAAATTTGTGTACTTATCTTTGGTTATAAAAATTGGTGAGATTTGAGAGAAATACTACAAACTCATAACTTTCTCATCCGTTATCCTAATTTGATTCATTTTTTGGTAAACGACCGTAAGAATTATAGTTATAATGAAAAGTCTTACTCATCGTTTAGAATTCGTTTGGTAAGTCATAGGAAATTCAATTTATGTTATGTTTCATATTCTTAGAAACATTGCCCTAATTGTTGTTCTTATTCTTAATTCATTGTTTTGAAGTCTAAATTTGAATTGATCATTCTATTTCTTCCTTGATCAGGTGCAACCGTTATTGGCTTGAAAACCTATAATTGGTGCATGACTCATCGATTTGTAAAGTAGCTTTCGTGAGCAGAAGCCATTAATTAGGTACAAGGTTTACATTGTGGGGAATATCACAATTCTTGCATACAGTATATATTGCATGTGGATAATAGTGCTAAATTATAAGTGTGTGATTACATGATATATGTGTATGATTATATGTGTTGATATGTAAATTAAGAGTGAAAAATACAAGAAAAGAGAGTTTGAATTGTGTTTTGTAAATGTACTAATTATATTTCAAGTCGTCTCAACCTTTTAGCTTAGTACATTCAAGTTGTTGAGGACATCAGCCATTACTAGGCTTGGTTACAAGATAATACTTTTAGGTTTTCTGAAAGGCTCTCACAAGAGAATATTACAAAGATATGCACTCACAATGTAAACGAGTTTTTCAATAAGTACAGACTTTCTCAAGGTTGTTGTATTTATTTTTGCAGTTTGTGTAATTAAGTATGAAGTAGCAATGTCAATTACAAGAAAGGGGGGTTTGAATTGTAAATTCTCCCTTTTAAAATTTCCTGTTAAAAACTTAAGAAAATAACTCAAGATTGATCTTGGTTGTGAAAACAGAAAATGGAGAACGTTCTTGGTTTTGACCAGAATACGAAGAAAGTTCTTGGTTAGTTAAAATTAATAATTTAATTTATCAATTTAACTAAATAATCAAACATACTAAAAGTAAATAGATAAGGGAAGAGATACCACACAAAGATATATCCTAGTTCACCCAACTCGGGCTACGTCCAGTCCTCACAACTGTGAGATTTTCACTAAGTGCTAAAACGGAGATCAATCTTGGTTTTACACACCCTGTTTCAAATCAAATTTGATATGTTACAAAAAAAAATCCTTTCCACCCATAAATGAGTTCAATCAAATCACCTATCAATCTTTAGATAGGATTTTACAGTTCATCTTTTAATCATAAAAGGATTTCCAACAAGCTTACTCAAAAATATACTTCACACTATAGCCATGAGTTTACAATGATATGATTTAAAGTGTTTTGTCAAAATCTGAGAAGGCTCAATGCTTGTTTGAGTTCTGATTCTTTGACAGAGAAATACACAAGAATGATTCTAGGAATCGAATAGGAAAAATCATAACTGACTCAATGTATGTGAGTGAGATAAATTCAAGTATGATTGAAGTGAGTAATGAATTGCTTAGTACTTGAAGCTCTGATTTTGGATAGAATCTGAGTATGCTCAACTCGTGTTTGAGATTAGATTCTTGACAAAAGAATTCAGTAGAATGATTTTGATATGAAGAAGAACATAACTGAATCTTTTGTTTGTGATTGAGAAGCTTTCAAGTATGTAAGTGTATGTAAGTGATGTATTGATTTGAACTTGAAGCTCTTGAATCTGATTATGAATGATGAAATAATTGCTTTTGGGAGTTCTTATTATTGCCTTTATCTTGAGTTCTCTATTATAGACTCAAAAGGTGATTGTGACAGCTCATTTGCCCGTTGAAAATAGTTGGCTGTCCTCTGTCAGTGATTAGGTGAGAGCAAGCCAAAAAGCAAGAACATCCTTCATTCTGCTTCTAATGTTTAAGAGCAGACTTGGTTCTTCCTTTGTGTGGCAAATGAGTCTTGATCTTAGTGATGAGTATTCTTGACTTTTAAATTAGAGGGATCCTCTGGTGATATCCTCTGGAGGTATTTTCGGGTATCCTCTGGAGGTATCTTCTGGTATTCTCTGGTGATATCCTCTGGAGGTATTTTTAGGTATCCTCTAGAGGTATCTTCTGGTATCCTCTGAAGGTATCCTCTGGTGATATCCTTTGGAGGTATCCTCTGGTAACCTCTGAAGGTATCCTCTTGTGATATCCTCTAGTATCCTCAGGTGACATCTTCTGGAGGTATCCTCTGGTGATATCATCTGGTATCCTCTAGTGACGTCTTCTAGAGGTATCCTCTGGTGATATCATCTGGTATCCTCTGGTGACGTCTTCTTGAGGTATCCTCTGGTGATATCCTCTGGAGGTATCCTCTGGTAACCTCTGAAGGTATCCTCTGGTGATATCCTCTGGTATCCTCAGGTGACGTCTTCTGGAGGTATCCTCTGGTGATATCATCTGGTATCCTCTAGTGACGTCTTCTGAAGGTATCCTTTGGTGATATCATCTGGTATCCTCTGGTGATATCTTCTTGAGGTATCCTCTTGATGTATCCTCTAGTGACGTCATCTGGAGGTATCCTCTGGATGTATCATTTGGTAACGTCGTCCTCTGGTGACGTCATCTTCTGCTTCTAATTTGATTCGAATTTTCTTCAAGTCTTCCGTGATTTTTGAATCAAATCTCCTTAATACTTTATCAGATTTCTATCAAAAATTAATAAAGTCTTCTTCGAATTTTAATTAAGTCTTCACCTGATCTGCATTATGATTTAAATTTGGACCATATGATCTGCTGATCTGGATCAAGTCTGGACCATGTGATCTGATGTGTACCATTTTGCTTCCTGATCTGGACAGTGTAACCTTCTGATCTGGACTATGTGATATTCTGATCTGGACCTATGATCTTCTGATATGAACCATGTGATCTGTTCTGGACCATGCTATCTTCTGTCTGGACCAAGTCTTCTGTTCTGGACCATATATGGAACATGTCTTCTGTTCTGGACTGAGTTATCTTCTGAACTATGTTTCCTTCTAGTCTGACCAAGTCTCCTTCTAGACAAGATTACCTTCTGGTCTGGACCAAGTCTCCTTCTGGATCATGTTTCCTTCTGATCTGGGTCATGAATAATATCCTCTGATAATGTCATTGTTTCTTCCCTCTTTTGATATCCTCTGATTGATGATATACTTCAAGATCGTTCAACGTTCTTGGCAGTCAAGTTGGAGAAGGATGTAACAAGGCTGGAGAATGATGTTCAGTATGCTAGAGAATGATTGTAAAACATACTGGAGAATGATAATCATTCTGGACAGAAGATCATTTTGGACAGCAGATTATTCTGGACATCCTGGAGACTAATCTGATCATTCTAGAGACTGATCTGTCTTGTTGGAACAGTTTGATTCATAGCCTTTTTCCTTAAACAAAACTCAAGTGCAATAATTAGTAGATTACCATTCATAAAACTATATCATTTAATTCAAAAGGTTTGCTGTCATTAAAACATTTATCAAAAAGGTTTTTTTGCTCAACAAAGTATTGTCTTGTATGTTACATTGATTATCACATGTCTTTATATAGAAGACTTCAATGCAATTAGGGTTTCTGATCGTTGTAGTGATTTGCATAAATTTTGTACGTAAAATATGAATCTTATCAATCTTTAGAAATCTTGAATCGACATTCAATACTTGTTCATATTTGTCTTCATAATTGATTAAGCGTATCTTGATAAAAACAATATGAATATTAGAGGATGATCCATAAGAGGATAAGTATAACTTTGATGAGCAGAGGACGTTGAGTTGTTGACTTATTCAAAGTTTTGGGCTTAGAGGATTGATTTGTAGATCGTTGACTTTGAGCAAAGCATTGACTTCGGAGATCAAACTGAGTTTCCAGATTTTTCAGACGCATAAGTATTTGAGTGATCTTGTATTAATTACATTCAATAGAGGCGCATTGATCAGATTTAGACGAATAGTAACATATATCAGAGTCACAAAGCGTTGCCTTCGATTTAAAGATTCTCTTTCTTTGCACAATGGAAGATCCAAATTAGAGAGTCTACCATCTTTAAAAAATTCATTAATACATAAATTTTTCTCACAAAATAATTTTGCTATCATCAAAATAATTTAGAGTTATTGTTCTTCAAATCAACTTGGTTTTAACATAAATAAATTGATGTGTTGCTTATTGTAACCGTGTTAAATTATATGTTTGATGCAAGAAGTTCGTGTGCATTGTGTATGGTTGATGTTAGAATTGTTTTCAGGTAATCATTATGATCGTTTAAAGGTTTTGAAATCGATTTTTAGGATAGATATTTAGGATATAGGAAAACAACTTTTTGGTAATTAGAAGTTAAAAAGCTTAGTGATTTATATGTGATGAATTATTAAGTTTAATTAGCTATAGTTAATGGATTTATACATTAATTAGGTAACCCATGGTGATGTTTGGTGATAGTGCAGTAAAATAATTAATTAGATTATAGTAATAATTAATTATTAGGTGAAAGTTTAAGTAATATTAGTCTCTTAATTACTTAGATTAAGAGTAGTGAATTTAGTAGAGAATTAATAAATATTAATTATTATTAAAGATGATTTAATTACTTAGTAATTAAAAATAACTTGGTAAGGTTACAAAGGTGGTGCATCAAGATAATTATTAGCGAATAATAATATATCGCTAATAACTTAACATATGAGAATAATATCTAATGATGATAAAATAATAATGTGAATGTTATTTTATTACTCATGTATGATGTATCTATGTTGGTATGATTTATTTGTTGATGTTTAGTTAAACTGTTATGACGTAAGTGGCAATTTTGGCTAAGTGTGTCGTTTTTTATAAGTTGATCCGTTGTAAATGAACTCACATTGTAGTTTGGGCTGAGTGTTGTTTGATGGTGATTTATTGATAAGTTGATTTGTTAAAAATGAACTCAAGTCATAATATTAGACGAGTGTCATTTGACAGTGATATTGTTGATAATGTCTTTTATGTTTGCATATAGAGGGAATGTTGATGGGTTAGTGTTTTGGGAGGATGTTGGTAGGAAGGTCTTACGTGAAATGCAGGATTGACACTAGTGGGTTGTTTTGGTTGTATACTGACACCTTATCAACTAAACTCTCTAGTTCAATGGACAAGAGGTGGCTTCTCTTATTGCACTTAGATGAAGTAGTTGGATCCATGTGTCGGTGATGGTTGGTGATTAGATAGCATTGCGTCCTATGTGTACTTGCATTAGTGGAGTTACTAGGATATTGTTATATTGCATTGTTCTTATATGAGTGCTTCTAAGATGACGTTGTGTCATATATGTGATTGATGATAAGTTGATCAAATTAAATGGTAATAATGATTGGTATTAAATAAAATAATGTATGTTGTTTCAGTGTCTATTATGCATATTCTATACGTTTTATATACTTGCATTGTGATTCTCACCATACAAACCAACATTTTTCAGATGTGCTACGGTGGTGTGCAGATCTTCACGAAGTTATCGCAATGTGACGGCAAGGGTTAAAGACTAGCAGTCCTTATATTCTAGACACATTAGCCTCTGACCAAGTGACAAAGGGTTTCAGGGTATTTTAATAATTAAAAGTTTATGAAAAGTTTAACCGATACTCTTTATAAGTTTTATGATATGTTTGAAATGAGTAAAAGTTTTAAAATTTCACTAATTTTTTTTATTTACGTTTTTCAGCAAATCAAGGTAAAATGTGTTACAATTAATTCCTATCTATTATGTATGATTGAATCGTTGTAATTTTTGTTTGAATGCATGAACATTGTCTTCATTCATAAAACTGTTTATGTTTTGTTTTAAATCATACTTGTCAAAACTGATGTATAAATTGAGTTTTTCCTAAAATCCTCAATTAAACCATTGATTGTTTTGCATTAAATCAGAATAAACATTGGATCCTAATTCCAAATTTGTTTTCGTAAAAAACGAGAAGATTTATTGAGGAAAAGTATCTTAATTTGATGTTTTATGATATCAAATTTTAACTTGAAAAAGATCTAATCAATTTTGATTTTATTAAGTGATCTAATATGTGCTCTTGAGTGTATTAATCATAAGACATGTTTTTAGTGAAGTTTAGACAAGTTTTTGAAACATACACATATAAAAGTATCTTAATCATCCTCAAATCTAGAAGTGTTCATCATCAGACTCATTAAAGACATATCTGAGGATATTTTGTTTGTCAAAGATGAAAAGAGAAAGGTTGCTTAAATAAAACAAAAGGAATATATGTTGTAAAAATAAATTGTTCAAGTATACACCACCATAAACAAATAGTATAAATATAGATCGTTCTTACGAGGATTGATTAGGTTACTAATTTCAACATTTTACTAGACTAATAATTTGTTTGTTGTAAAAAAAAATAGAGCATATTTGGTTAAAAATTTAAAGTAAATTGAATTTAAAAAGTGCAAGTTTAAATGATTTATCAAGTGACTAGAGACTATATTATGAAAGTGAGTTAAGAATATAAATATTTGTAGCATTAATATGTATTACATGTCGTAGCATTATGAACAAAGTGACTTTAAGAGTTTTCCAACTCAGTTAGTATAGTTTTCAAATGCATTAATACCATTCATGGGTTCATGTTCACGTTCAACTATGCTACAGTTTTTAGTACCTCTTTTGTTCTATGGACTTAAATATTATACCTAGTTATTTAACATCAACCACCTCTCCAAACATCTTGACTTAATCATTATTAATCAAGCAAATCCATTTTTTTCTTTTTCAAAGTTCAAAAACTAACATTAAATCTAAAAAGATCAAGTTCGGATTTAAAGATAACATTAAATCTAAAAAGATTAAGTTTAGATTTAAAGATAACATTAAATTAGCTTGAATAAATAAATGCTAACATGCTATAAATAGATTAAACCACAAAGATCATTGACTACTATTAATCCTTAACTTCAAATAGTTTAGCCCATAATGAACTTTTGTTCAAATATGGGAATGAAATAAAATAGTGAAAAAAAGATTGTGGCTAGAGTTTTATAGAATTGAGGAATTAAGAATATAAACACAAGCTTAAACAAAAATTATGGTAACTCCTATTTCAACATTGTTGCAAGTTTCCTTCCTTGAACACCAATTCTTCATACAAGAGCTAAAATGATGGATGATTATAGAGAATAAAAATGACGGTTATGGTTCCGATTTTTAGGTTTGATATTTTTTGTCCCTCTTTTATAAGCAAACTATATTCCTTTTCTTTCTTCCTTGTCTCTCCATTATTGTCCTTTATCTCACCATATGTCTTTTAGTCCACCAAAGGAGAGTTGGCCTAGTTGCCTTTTCTATTTGCACATCCTAGTACTGGGAAGTATCCTTGAGCTTTTCGAATAACCTCAAGTATATCTAGGACCCACGTAATGCATCTTCTATGCCACTCAGAAATCTTCTCCACATCTTGCTATAGCATTTCCCGTAGAATTTTGATCATGTGATGCTTCCTCAACTTTTTCACCTACAAAATAACACACCAAACATCATTCTTCCTTAAAATAATACAATTAGAATGAAAAATGACATAACTACTAAATTTAAAATTTAAAGCTAAGATTCTAATGGCCTTTATTCCAAAGATAAGCAAAGCCTAAATCAAATTTGGTAAATAACTCTTATTTTTAAGAGTTATCAATATTGCAATCAATATTTAAGGAATGTTGGTCACAAGTACAAAAGGAACATTATATGTCATAAGAACAAGGAATATCATGAAATGGACAAAATGAAATTGTTCACATGTGCAAAGACAAATTCACACTATATGTAGATTTGATTAGGTTTCCTAGTCATACTCATACATGTAAATGAAGAATATTCAATGTTGAGAACAAGCAAACATGAGGACAATAAAAATAGGATGTTCTGCAGTGCAAGTACAATGGACAACTCATTGCAAGCTCACTCATCTCACTTTACAACTCATTGCAAACTGTCAGAAGAACGACAGCTTGATAAAACACATAAACTATCATCATACAGAAGAGGATGTCTACATACAAAAGAGAATGATTATTGACATCCTTAAAGAAGATAACGTTTACCTAGATTGCATAGGGTATTCAAGCAGCTTATTATAACACCTTGGTACATGTGCTCAACGGTCATAAATGCCCTTTATAGAAAAAATAAGTCTTCCCAAGTCCATAAATAGAAGGTGCTTCAAGTTGCAATTTCCAAGAGACTACAATCAATCATATATATTTCTTAAGTGTAAAGCTATCAAAATTCTCTTCAATTATCGAGAAACACATTATTGCACTTTTGCATAGATTTTAGGATCAAACATTTGAGTGTGTTCTTAGTTCAACCTATATTAATAGTGTTGTAAACAGATCCAAACAATTATCATTGTCATTTTGTAGTAAACATTTTTCAAGTTTGTCAAGTTGAGAGAAAATTTGAGTGAGTTGTGTAAGTCTGTTGAGGCTAGAAAATTACAAGTGTATAGTCAAGTGTGACTAATGGAAGAAGATTGAGTTAAGAGGATGCTCAACTTACAAGTGAAAATTACACAAATTGTGAGGGCCAGATAGCCCACGATTGGGTGAACGAGAATATTTCTTGTGTGTGATTTTCTTATCCTTATATATTTAATATTTTATTATTTCACTAAATCACTTTATTATCACCTTGAGATTAAATTTGTTCTTGAATCTTCTCAAGCACGATTAGGTTCATTATACTAATCCAAAATTTTCAAGTATTATCTTGAGAAAGATTTTTAAAGTGTAGATTAAAAAAAGAGTCACAATTCAAACATCTTTCTTGTGACAATTATTTCACTTCAATTGTTGCGTCACACAATACTACATCATTATTGTGTGATCCAAATTGACAATCAAGATCTATTAATGGTGTAAAAAATTGATTCTATACCATTAACCTTTCAATCTCAAATCAACGATTTAAATATATTGTCGCATGAAACTGCATGCTACAATTATTGCAGCAAATCACAATCCTATTTTTGACATCAAAAGTAATGATGTGACCTAGTGTAAATCACATGTCATTAAATATGTTGACAAAAATAAATACAAGTCGGTATATATCCACTTCATCAAGTATTAAAATAATACATTTAAAGACTGTAACAAAAATATGAGAAATATTTTGAAATTTAAAAATAAACTAAAAAAAATGATGTTAAAAAAAAACATTTTTAATTCACAAATTTTTTTTGTTAATTTTTAAATGTACTATTTTAATGTTTAATAGGATGAATAAATATAAATTTATATATATAATTTGATACATCAACATGTTTAATATTAGAGATGAACACATAAATTATGAGTAGTGGGTGCCCCATATATCTCGTTTAAAGGTTATCAAATATGTATAGTACTAAAACAACAAGTGAATAATCATTTTGATTCTTAATTAATATAGTCTCTTAATTTATCAAAATTATAAACAGTTTCTCAAATGTCTCTTTTATTAGTTATTTTATAGATCTAGTGAAAAATATATTTGATGGCTAAATTAATTAATTAAAGATATATTCAAAAACTAAAATGACGAGTAAAAAATATAGTTATGTTTGTTTTGTAATTTTAATACATTTAAAGACTATTATAACTACACTCACATATTTTAAAAAAGTAATCAAAATTTGGTAGAGGCAAAATCTATAACATGTATATTTTTCTTTATCATCTCATTTATTTTTCAATGTATTAAATACAAAAAATATATATTTTTTCAAAACTACGTATAGATCATCGCATACTCAAATTCAAAAATAAATATGTCCTTGTTTTATATATCATATTATTTAAAAACACATCATGTTATTATTCTTGAAGTAAAAAGTTAATTGAGACCAAAATTAAAACAATTGTAAAATTAAGGGATAAAAAATTTGACTTTTAAAAAGAAAACTATTTTTGTGAATTTAATAAAATAAAGACCAAAATTATACTCAAACAAAAAAATAAATAACTTTAATAAACGCTGGAAGAGGTTGGTACGTATACGTCAAACTGTGGTGTAGACGTAAGCAAGTAGTGCAAGTTGAAGTTAGTAGCTTAGTTTCAACATCAGCATAGGTGGATGACATCGTCGGTGCGTAATATCTGTCGTTTTTCATGTTGTGGTGGGCCTTAACAATTAGAGTTATGGCCCAGCCCATTCAATATATCTATCTGATTAAAGTAGTGACTTAACGCATACTCTTTTTTGACTATGTCTAAATTTTAAGAGTTTATTTTTGGAAGAAAATAAATCTGAAAGACATATTATCAAAAATTACTTCTTTAGAAGTAAATTTCAAAGGAAGAAGGTATAATAATGTAAAAATGAGGGTGCAGGAGTCTCTCCCTTTGAAATTTGAATACATGCACTGGGTCGTTTGGAAAAGCAATTAATAGTGTATATATTATATTCAAATCAATTAAAAATATTTTGTTTGATTTAGTTCAGTTTAAGTAATCTATTTTCTTGAAATTCGAACTTAATCAAATCGATGAAGAACTGGCTTGTTTGGTTTAGTCAAATTAGGTTGGCAATTTAAAAAAGTTATTTTAAAAAATTAACTTTTTTTTGTAAACTCTAGCTTGTTTATATTGTTAAAATATATTTCTTTTAGATGAAGATAAATACAGGTGTCAATATAATTATATCAGCGAAAAGATAATATATAATGATTAAAAAATAAATAAATCCAATAAATGTTTTAAGATAACAAATTTAATAGTGTAAAATTAAGAAAATAATAACCGGTGGGGCAGGTTGGCCTAGGCCAAGATAAAAAATTTGCTATTTTTTGATGTCTTTAGTTTTTTATTTTATTAACTCAATCAAATTCAAAGACTCAAAATGACCTATTGATCTATCCAATCCAACTAAAAACTTCAGTCCAAATTAAAAACTAAAACCGATATGCATTTTATGTAAACCGAATCATATAACCTTAATTAGTGTGTTGATAACTCTTTGGCAAATATATCAAATCACTCAAGTAATAATAATGATAAGTAAAAATTGTCTCAATATGAATTTTTATTAATTCAGTAATGCAACAAAGTTATAAACATTAAGATAACAAAAAGCTTTCATAGTTAATTTATAATTTTGAACAAACGTAAAAATAATTAGCGAAAATTCAATATGAGAAAACGATTAGAGAGTTCGAATCATGGTCTTTTCACATTATAATTATTAATTTATTATTTTAATAATCTAACATATTTGAGTACGTCAAATCAACAAACTAGATTAAGACCAATTCCTTGGCTCAAAATCATTTTTTATAACAACCAACATAATTCCTTAGATGATCAGACTTGTTACTCAAAGCATGTACGAACGTTAATTTATTAGGCACATGTTAATACTTTATATTCCTATATCAATATTAAAATATAAACATGTAATTTGGTTCTGGTTTATAGCTTATTTTCCAATAACGAAATAATACATAGATTCAATTATATGGTGATCAAGTATAGAAAAACATTAATGTAAGACCCTTAAATTTAAAATTAAATTATGGAATTAATATTAAGTGTATTTTGGGAATATTTGTAAAATATTTAATATATGTATATTTTCATATATATATATATAAATATTTATTTTGGAGGTTGAATTAAAATTATTGGATGAAGGGTAAATTAATTTAATTATGAGTAATTAAATTTCGGGCAGTTAATTAAGATGTTATCTGCTAATTGCGACGAGACTGGTTAAGTACTTGATGATCAAACAATATTGTAATAGTACTGTGTTGGGTGAGGTGGCACATATGTGCCTATATATAGGTGAGAGGCCAGAACAGAAAGGCAGAAAACACATTTCCTCCTTCCTCACTGCATGCACCAGTTTTCTTTCTCTGCTCGTTCTGTTTTTTTTTGTGTTGGTGGTAAGAAGAGTTGCTCAAAAGTCAAATTACTTGGAAATCCAAGCACCGAACCAGCAAGTACCCAGAACAAAAGTTGTTCCTCTCCTCATTACGGAGCTAGAGAACCAACTTTCATGGCGGCGAACGGGAGTTTCACCGACTTTTGTCACAGTAGCGTAAACGAGCGCAGGAAACGTAACAGAGGTAAGGGGCACCTTCCAACTTTCTAGATTGCATTTAGGACTGTAAATGCATGCTGTTATGGCACTGATGATGTTTTCGTGGTTGTTTTAAAGTGAAATTGTTTTGCATGTCGTTATAACTGATTAAAATGCATGTTGCTGATGTTTTGATGATCTATGATGGTGGCTGTTTTGGATGAATACATCAATGATGTTTTGTTTGTGTGGGAATACTGGAAAATGCTTTGCATGTTGTTTTGGGAATGATCAAAATGCAAATGTTTGAAAATGGCTGTTCTGTTTTGTGGTTGACTTTCTGTTTTGGTGATTTAAGAAAACTGTGAAGTTATTTTGGTGTTAGTGATTCTGTTTTCTGTTGTGCTTGATAACAATCTGGAGTTGATGGTAATTTTCAAAAGAAAAGGATTTTAAAATGAGTGGAGGTGTTTTCTGGAAAATCTGTGATTGATGAAAAATGTTCTGAGTTTGTGGTTTCAAAGAAATGGTGATTATGTTTGGTGTTGTGTTGGTTTTTCAAAGAAAAGAATTTGAAAACGTGTTGAAGTTTCTGGAAAATATCACTGCATTCGAAGGTGTATTCGAATACAGCATTGGTGTATTCGAATACATGCCTGCAAAGTTTCTGTTTTTATTCAAAGTTTTGAACTTGTATTCGAATGCGACCCTCTGTATTCGAATACAGATGAGTGATTTTTGCTTCTGACTTAGCCTCTGTATTCGGCTATGAATCTGTCGTATTCGAATACAGGATTGCAATTTTTGCCACTGACTTAGCATCTGTATTTGGCTACGACAGCCTCGTATTCGAATACAGAATGCTGATTTTTCACTGTTTTAGCTTATGTATTCAAATACAAGGAAGCTGTATTCGAATACATATTGGTTTTTTTTCCAAAAATTCCAGTTTTAAACATTGGTTTATGAACTTTAAGAGTTGGGGAAACATTGGGAAGGTTTGTGATGAATTAAAATGGAGTTTTTGAGATGGTTTGAGGTGGTGATGATGAGGTTCTTGAATTCTTTGTTGATGTGGTGATAAATGCTGATTTTTCACTATTTTAGCTTATGTATTCGAATACAAGGAAGTTGTATTCGAATACAGATTGGTTTTTTTCAAAAATTCCAGTTTTAAACATTTGTTTATGAACTTAAAGAGTTGGGGAAACATTGGGAAGACTTGTGATGAATTAAAATGGAGTTTTGAGATGGGTTGAGGTGGTAATGATGAGGTTCTTGAATTCTTTGTTGATGTGATGATAATGAAATTGTTGAGATGGGTTGAGATGGTTTGAGGAGGTGGAGTGGCTGGATTTTCAGCTGGTATCTGCATACTGTTTTCAGTGAAGAGAAAACATTGCATGTCCATGCATTGCATAGTCAAGTGATGACCGCGATGGGCCACAGAGTTAATGCGGTAACCGTGGCGGTCCGTGAAGTTAAGTAGTAACCACCGTAATGGGCTACGGAATGGCCGCGTGTTCGTGGTGGTCCATTCTATCCGTGCGAGGATTTAACTTCAGTATGTTTTGGCCTGTGAGAGGCTAACATACATAAAACGTGCTGGTCTGTGAGCAACTGCATGTGTGCTGGTATGTGAGCGACTGCATTGGTGATGGTCTGTGAGCGACTGCACCTTGGTATACTTAAAACGTGTTGGTCTGTGAGCGACTGCACATGTGCTGGGCTGTGAGTGACTGCACTGGTGCTGATCAGTGAGAGATTGCACCATGGTCATGTTGGCCGTTAAAGCCTAACTTATATAAATCGTGCTGGTCCGTGAGAGACAACACGTGTGCTGGTTTGTGAGCGACTGCACCTTGGTTATTCCAAGAAATTATGAACATTGGCATATACATATTGCATGGGGTGGTTGACTGTGAGTCATATTTTAATCTGAGTTGATGAGTGGGAATCGATGTATGTAAGTACCTTATGAGATCTGAATTTCTAATGAATTGTTGTGATTGTTGAATTGATATTTGTACTTGCAACATGATTTTTATATTATTTTGGTTGCTGTTTTGCAAAGGAACAAATGTCATGTATTTTCAAAAATGAGCATCCTTATTTATCATCGTTGTTGTATAACATTCCATGAAAATACTTGTTATTGTTGATTTAAATGCTATGTGGTATTTGTTAATTTCGGTCGGTGACCCTTTACTATTATTGTGGAAAATTGGGCTTTGCCCTCAGATGCCCCCAAAACCCGTACCACCGGTGGGTACCCAGACGACAGAAACGTCGCTAGATTTCCTTGACCGTTATTTGCCTATTGCTTGGGTATATGACCCCATCTCAAGCAGGGCGACTTACACAGGGAGGTTGGCGAGGACTTGCAGGACCGACGGGATAGTGGATTACGTAGAGCACACTGACGCGAGAATTGATTTTCCGGTACCTTCCTAACTGATATTGGAGGCGTACGAAGTTTTTGAGGATGCGGAGGAGCTGATGGAGGGGTTGAGACGGAGGCCACGGTAGGTGTGGTGACTCCTAACCCGGTGGCTGGAAAGGCTGTGCGTGAACCCGAGGCGGAAGAGAAGAATAAAAGACAGACGTTAGCAGCAGTTGATATTCCGGGTCCATCCAGGACATCAGATGATTGTTTTGAAATTCCGGCACCGCCGAAGAGACCCAGATCGTGGATAGATCTGACTTCAGAGGAGACTGATCCTTCCCTGTATGATGATTAGGAGGAGGACGTCACATCGAGGCGAGCTGCAGAGTCAGACGAGACTTGTATGGGATGTGGAGGGAATCCTTGCTACTGTAGCTTTAGTGCATGATCAGTTTAGACTTGTTGTATAGGGTTTGAGTCTGGTGGATGTAATTATTTATTTTGGGAATTATTGGATATCTTTTCCGCTGATCCTTTCCGCACTCTGATACTGGTTAGTGGGCCGTAGGCCAGGTGTATTTTTTGAGATGTTATGACACCGACTTTTATGATGTATTATCTTTTATTACATTATAAGTATTAATTCTCAAAATTTTAATTACTTAGTTATAATTATGAGGTAATTATTTAATTACGTTCGTCATTTGAATTACGACGTATTATTTTATGAAATGACTTAATTTTAATTTTATTTTAATTATTTTGAATTAATAATTTGAAAATTCCTTTTATTTATTTGAAAAAAAAAATACACTTGCGCGGTGTTTTAAACTCGGGGTGTTACAATTAAGAACAAAATTATATGAATAATCAAATATGTTTTAATTGAATACATAGCATACGAAAATCAAAACTACATAGATTCAAAAAGGTTAATCTAATCCCTAATCAATGAGTAAATTAGCTCATAGTGTTTGATAAAAGATACCTAGAAAAAAGAAAATTACATAAAGGTTGCACATGGTCTCTTCTAAGGTGTAGCGTCTCCTTTTTTGCACCCAAAAATCAGAACCCTAACAAAATACTGATTTTGACTTACGTAATGGTCTGGGAACTCCTACCAGCGCATTGCGCTTGGTTTGGACGCAATGCGCTTCATCAAAATTAAATTGGGCACAACCATTTATGCAATGCGCCTTCTAGCACCATGCTATGCTAAAAAATAGAGAGTTGTGCCAGAAACAACAATATAGTATAGTGACTTGCGCAATGCGCTCCAAATAAAAGACACTTTTGCACTCTGAGATCCGCTTTTGTCAGCACTAAGCCTGCGTAATTTCTTGTCTGTTCCTCCATGTATTTGACCTGCAACATTAAAATAAGAAGAAAATACTTTTAGAATTTTCCTGATTAGAAAAGTTAGTAGCTATACATCAAAAAATGATCCAAGACGATTCAAATTGCTATTCTTTATTAAATTATCTATAAAACTAAATAAAACTAAATGAAAATTTAAAATTGTTAACAAATTTCTCAAAAACAAGAGTTGATGAAGACTCATCATAACCCGAAACTTAATATGTTACTTGTCATCAAGGAACAAATCTTTTCAACAACAAATTTGATTTAGTAACAAGTTCACAACCTTATTTGTCATCTTAAATTCACTTGTTAAAATAACCACTCTGTCATCAAACAAATATCATGCCAAGAATAATTTTATCTGCAAAGAAACTCAAATATAGCTTAGAAATTCATAAATTCATTTGACACTTACCTTTCAGATTCAATTTCCTCTACACACAACTCTCCAAATTTATCTCAAGGATTTTGTGTTTATCACTCAAATTCCAATACATGCACAAACTACCATATGTTTGAAGATGTTTTAATCAAGTTCACAATGTGAATTGCACATTGTCTTTCAGAAGTCTTTTAAGGTTCTAATGAAATCATGGTATAGGTGAGTCATTTAGGATAGTGGGCTTACAACTGGGAGTTAACCAAACCTGCCAATCATTTAAATATCACACCATGACATTATCAACTTACAAATACAAGTGAGTAGAAAACTACTTTATTCATAACTCTTTTGTTTTTTGTTGGTATTCCACCTTTTGACATGAATAATGTTTTGAGGATCACCCAATTACTATTTAATGGAATACGACATCATCTTACCTTATGACATAAATGATGTTTAGAGGATCACCTAAATACTGAAGGTGCAAACACAAGAAGGGGGGGTTGAATTGTGTTTGACTAACTTGAATACTTTTTCTGTTTTTGCAGTTTTAAAACAAAACTTGATGTATGAATAAAACAGAGTTAGCAGCGGATATAAAGTAAAAATAAAAACACAGAATTTTATACTGGTTCACTGTTAACGAGGCTACGTCCAGTCCCTTCACCTTGAAGGATTTCACTAATTCAAACCTTGAATTACAACAACTCCACTGACCCTCCAAGTCAATCTTCTCAAACAGTCTAACAATCCTAGAGTTTTGAGAAGGAATTACAACTCCTTGAATCTAATTGCTAAGTAATCTTCTACCCCTTCTAACTCCCTCAGATTGTAGACTCTACTTCAACAACTTAGATCTAACACAAGGGAAAGAAAATAACACGAGTGCTTGCTTTTGGAAAGCTGGAACTCACAATTAACCTCACTGAAAACTTGAGTGTTTGCTTTGGAAGTCTATGACTCTTTTGTGATTTTCGATACTAAGTATTCTGCCTTGAGCCTCATTTTATAGATGCATATTAGGGCCTCTTCCAAGCTTAATTTCGAGCTGTATCTTGCTGGATTCTCTTGCAAAAATATCTTGACCAATTGGGCTTCACTTAAATAAAAAACATATCTTTTTTAAGCTTTAGATTTGCTTTCAAAAATAACTGGCCAATCATGTCTTTATTTTCTTCCCGCCAACAGCTTCTGAACTCCCATATGACTTCACTTTGTTTTTGTAACAAATCCTTTTAATACTTTGATCAAAATAAATTAAAATCTCCACCGTTAATCCTCATGATTAAATCTGGACCATTTGATCTTTTGCGCTAGTCCACATCTGGACCATACTAAGTGATCTGTTGTGATCCTCTGATTTCGGCCAACCCTGGACCACACTTTCTAATCTTCTGATCTTCTGATCTCGGTCATCCTGGTCTAGCAAACTGATCTGCTGTGATCCTCTGATCTCGGCCACTGCTGAACCACACATTCTGACCTTCTGATTTCGGCCAACACTGGGCCATGGTCTGATCTTCTGATCTCGGCCAACACTAGGCCATATACTCAAATCAGGACCATTGATCTGAATATCTTCCCTCTGATCTGGACCAATTCTGGACTTGGTCTTGATTAAACTGAAATTAAATCTGGACAAATAATATTTCAGTCTGGACATTTTACCTTCTGTTTTGAATCAGTTCTGGATCAATTCTGGAGATCATTTCTTTTGGTCTGTACTTAGTTTCATACCCTGAATCATGCTATCTTCTGGTCTGGGTCAAATCTGGATTGATTCTCTTGTTCTGGACCCATTAACTTATCCTCTGATTAAGTCTGGGCTGTTTATTATTTCACTGCCAGACCATCTTCTGGTCAGAATAACTTTTGGAATAAGTCTGACAAATGATTCCTTCTGGTCTGGATCAAGTTTCCATCTGGCAGGCTTCCTTCTGATCTGGTCCAGGTCTCCTTCTAACTTTGCTTCCTTCTGATCTGGGCCAACAAAGATATCTTTTGGTGATGTTTTGACATCCTGGAGTATCTTTTGGTACCTTCAGGATTCAATCTCTGGAACCCTTTGATCTTCTGCTTCTGATTACTTCAGCTTCTAGTGGCATTTGATTTAATAATTCAAGGTTCAAAATAAGATTACATGGAGTGCTTTTGTAAACATCAAAATCCTAAGTACTTAGAACCAACTTGGTTCCAACAATACTACTTAGCAAGATGACAATTTTTTTCCAACAATTTTATACTTTTACTTCTCTTGCAACCTACCCCAAAGATAAAAAATTTCTATTCCATGAGCAACCCCAACCTTAAAATTTTTCCAAGTCATAAAATTTAGATTTTACCTAACTCTAACTAAGGTTTTAGGATAAAAAATAATAATTTTTGCCTATTGGCTTGTAATAGAGCTAAGTAGCATAAAGAAAGGAATTGAAGCTCAAAGGGCTAGCAAAGGTTAATAATTAATCCAGGTTAGGAAAAAAGGCTTAAAAGGTACCAAGAAAAATGCGTTAGTGTATGCACAATATACAAGTAAACACATTATAGAGAAAAAAAATGCAAGTTCTAAAGAAATGATACATGCCAGAATGTCACACAATGAAGAATATAAGTGTTTGAACACAAACCTAATTCGATAGGTAAAGAGGAAACAAAATCTTCATGTGTCATTTCAAATGAATTGTTAATAATTCAAGAAGATATTGATGACTCCAAACCATCCATGTTGTAAGCTGACAATTTTATTTATGAAATAGCATGCACCTTTTAACAAAGTTGTTTAAACAAATGCACAAACACATATTCAAAGATAACATATGAAACTCAAACAAATCACCTTTGGGGAAGTAGACTCATGTCATTAATTCAAATTGCAAGGCATTACAAAACAAATTGCTAAAAACAAAAACACAATAAAAGTTAAACTAGGAAAAAAAATTAAAAAGTACAATTAAAACTTGAAAACAAAATAAAAAATACAACTAAAACCAAGGCGTCTACCTCAATCTTGACACTGGTGAAAGTCAAAGTTTAGGTCGGTTCCCAAGACATCAGAGAAATCACAGCCCAACCCTAAAGCCTCACCTTGGTTAGGATGAGTGGGGAAGAACTCATGTTGTTGCGGATTTGAGGTAAAGCTGAGGATGCAGCTAAGGCAGGGAAGGAATGTCATAGTTGTGCTGATAGAAATCACGCAAGCTTATATGCTCCGCATTGGCGCTCCTAAACCTTTGAGCATATGCCATCTAGTCATGTTGGTTTGTCAACCAAGCAGGTGGTGCACCTCCGAATGATTACCAATTATGCATGTCGCACAACATTATCATTTGGAGTTTGTACTCATCAGTTTGCTCATCTCGCATCTCAAAGGATGGGTATTGTTAAGCTGGTTGTCGTTGAGGTTGCTGCTCTAGTATATGAGTCTGTTGCATATAGGGTCTAATAGTAGAGGCCTCGTCAATCTTCTTATGCTCACTCTCAAACCATTTCATGTTGATAGGTTTGCGAGAAGTTAGTTTACCATTATTTGGGTTACTTTCAACCCCTTGTGCCAGACATAGCATATGAATCATAGAAGTATGCCCCAAAACCGCCTTGTCATCCTTTTCCAACTTGAAAATGTTGTTTGAGATAATTTGTCCCAAATTAATAGGACGCCTTTTCATTAGGGCAAAGACTCCAAGCACCCTATTCACTCTGACCTCTTAGTAGTTGGAACAAGAATTTCATATTGTGGTGGAAAAAGATGGACCAATCCTTCGCCTCAAGTTTGAGGGAAGTTAGCTCTATCAATACCGAGAAAGGGTGGTTAGGAAGGTAAGGTATTCATTAGGCGTTTGCTTAGCCTAGAGTTACTAACATCTCATTGTAATTTATCTCAGTTGCAAGTTTCTCTCTCATTGCAGTCAACCAGCATTGTGACAGGGTTTCGATTCCCAGGAATCTGTTAATAGTATTCCCACATTACACTATTTCCATCACCCTTACATAAGATCTTCAAGTTTTCCCCTCATTCTTTCTCATATAGGCATTGGTGTAGAACTCCTTCACCCACACTTCGTTTGCCTCATCAATGAAGCTTTTGAATTCTCTCACCCCATACTCCTTTACTCATTGGTGATAAAGGTAGTTGAGGTCATAAGCTCTCTCAATATTTACTTTGCGGGAAAGATTAAGAGAATGCCTCTTCTCATGGGTGATAGACTTGATGTGGTAATCATCAAACTCCCCTATTCCTCAGTCTTTTTTTTTTGTTGCCATAATCACTGTCACAAATGGGTGCTCTATCAACCATGATAGCTATGAACAAAAAGGAAATAGAAAGAAGGATATGGACTCTAAAATAAATCAAGGAAATAGAATTTGAAAGCAATAGTTCAAAGTTTAGATTTTTAAAGAAAAAATGTACCATCGTATTGCACTAGTCATGAGAGCAATGCGCTCAGTCATTAACTGCTTAATTGTCCAATTCCCTCTACTCAGCGCATTGCGTTGCTTCAGGGCGCAATGCACTCATTGAAACAAAAGTGGTAGAAAAATGTGCTAGGAAACACGCTCCAATGCAATTGCATAGCCGACTGATGCATTGCACTTGTCAACAATTACAAAAGGTTTTTTGAGCTGTAGCCAATGAAATGCAATGCTTTTCATGACATTTGACTGTGCCTCTTCCTGTTGCTATTATTATTATTATTTTGAATAAAAGGAAAACAAACTAACAATAATAAAATAAAGATAAAAAAATTGAAAATAAACATTTAGATGTAGAAAACCATTAAACCTAAATGTCACTAAGAACGAGGGATACATGTTCCCTCGAGATGCCTCCTCCAAAATAAGCCTTCAATCTTTGTTAGTTTGCTTTAACTGATATTTCTGATCCAAGTTCTACTAACTCAACTTCTCCACGCACTAAACTTCTTTGATCACAAAGGGTGTTGGAACCAAGTTGGTTCTTTCAATTAAGTTTTGATGTTAACAAAAGTATTTTTTGAAAATCATATTTTGACTTAGAAGAATGAAAAATCAGAGGGTGTATTACGTCACCAAAGGATGTCATCAGAGGATGACGTCAGCAAAAGATACCTCCAGAATATACAACCAGAGGATATCATCAAAGGGAAGAAACAACATCATCAAAGGATATTTTCTTGGCCCATATCAGAAGGAAGCAAAGTCCAGAAGAAGACTTGGTCCAAACCAGAAGGAAGCTTGTTAGAGGGAGACTTGGTCCAGACCAGAAGGTAACATAAGTCAGACCTTGTCCATACTAGAAGATAGCATGGTCCAGAAATAAGACTTAGTCCAGACTTGGTCCATATCAGAAGATAAATGATCTAGATTAGAAGATCAATGGTCCAGATAAAAAGATCAATGGTCCAGATCAGAATATCAATGGTCCAGATCAGAAGATCAATGTTCCAGATCAGAAGATCAACGGTCCAGATCAGAAGATAAATGGTCCAGATTAGAAGATCAATGGTCCAGATCAGAAGATCACATAATGGTACAGATTAGATCACATGGTCCAAAGTTGGTCGAGATCAAAATATCATACGGTCCAGAATTTAAATCATGATGCAGATTAGTGAAGACTTGATTAAAATTCAAAGAAGACTTGATTAAATTTTGATAGAAATTTGATCAAAGTATTAAGGGGATTTGATTCAAAAATTATTGAAGACTTGAAGGAAATCCGAATGCAATTTGAAGCTAAAAAGATATGTTTTGAAATTAAGAGAAACAAGATTGGCAAACAGAATTTTCAAAGGAAATTTGAGCAAATAAGATATGGTTCGAAATTAAAAAGAAACGGGATTGGTCAACAGAATTTTCAAAGGAAATCTGAGCAAGATTTATCTCGAATTTAAGCTTGGACAAAGCCCTAACTGCAGCTATTAAAGGAGGCTTCAGGCAGCAGCATTAAGTATCGAAAAACACAGAACTCAAGCTTCAAATTCAAAGTTATCCGAGAGTTCAATAGAGAGAAATTCTTGAGTGCAAAAGCAATATTTTCTAAGTGTTTTTGAGAGAGAAATTCAGTGCAACAATGAGCTTTCCAAAAGTAACAAAAGAGTGCAAAAATCAGTGCAACAATCAACTTTCCAGAAGCAACTTTTTAGAGTTTCAAACCCTTGTAATCTAACCCGATAGTGGTGTAGATCCCTTCTTCAATCTGGGGTTGTCAGATTGGTAGGAGAACTCTTGACTTGTAGAGTCAAGGTGCTGTTATCGTTCCTCAAAAGTCTGGGGTTGTCAGACTGTTTGGGAAGACTGACTTAGAGGGTCAGGTGTTGTAATTCAAAGTGTTTTGAATTAGTGGATTGAAGCCTTCGGAGTGAAGGGACTGGATATAGTCAAGTTAATGGTGAACTAGGATAAATTGTTGTGTTATTAAGTTGTTATTATCCGCTGCTAAGTCTGATCAATTATTCATCCAATAATTCGCATCAACATTCAACAAAACAACAAAAGAAATCAAGTTTGACAAACACAATTCAACCCCCCTTCCTGTGTTTGCACCTTCAAAGGGACCTCACCACTTTGATTTCTGCTTTCCTGGAAATAGTTTCAGTTGAGAATTAAAAAGCAAGACACGTTGTCTCAATCAAAATTCTCTCTCAGCCAACTTTTTATCGTGATATGCTTTCATTCTCAGCTAGTAAATCACTGCATTTTCATATGCCACAAATCACATTTCCTTCAGTTCATTCAATTTTAGTAACTTTTTTTCTCCTACCAGCTTAGAATCAAAATTCAAAAATTTTATAGCCCAAAATGCTTTCTGCTCCAACTCTACTTGTAAGTGACAAGCTTTTCCATATACTAGCTAATAAGGAGAAAATCCCAAAGGGGTGTTAAAAGTTGTAAGATATGCCCATAAAACATCGTCTAACTTTTTTGACCAATCCTTCCATTAAGAGCTAACATTTTTTTCTACAATTCTTTTAACTATCTGTTAGACACTTCAACTTGGCCAAATGTTTGAGAGGGATAAGATGTGGCAATTTTATGCTTTACATTGTACTTTGACATCACACTTTTTAAATGTTTATTGCAAAAGTGCGACCCCCCATCATTGATCAAAACCCTCGGTACTCTGAATCGAGCAAAAACATTTTTCTTGAGAAAATTAATCACAGTTTGGGAATCATTAGCTACTGATGTAGTTTCTTCAAC
Organism: Cicer cuneatum; assembly: GCA_037974295.1. NCBI lineage: Eukaryota > Viridiplantae > Streptophyta > Magnoliopsida > Fabales > Fabaceae > Cicer > Cicer cuneatum. The sequence continues at coordinate 28,027,077 of JBBPBO010001984.1, read as the reverse complement.
CCATTTAGTCACATAATCCACAGAGACAACAACATAAAGATTGTAATAAGAGGAAGAAAATGGTCCCATGAAGTCGTGGCCCCAACAGTCAAACAAGTCAACTTCAAGAATTCCATCGAGGGTCATCTCATTTTCACTATTTAATTGTTTATTTACTATTTCAATAATCTAATCGGTTTGGTTACGTTAAATTAATAAATTAGACTAAGACGAATTCATTTATAACAACAAACCCTAATTCCTAAGGTGATCAGGCTTTATTCAAAGCATGTACAAACATTAATTTATTAGACACATGTTAATACTTTATATTCCTATAACAATATTAAAACATGAACATATAATTTGGTTCCGATTATTATATCTATTTTCCAATAACAAAATAATACCTAGATTCAATTATTTGGTGATTAATCATAGAAAAGCATTAAGAACAAAATTATAGGAATTCTCAAATACGTTTTAATTTCATAAATGTCATACAAAAATTACATAGATTCCATAAGGCTTATCTAATCCATATTCAATCAGTAAATTAGCTACTCATAGAGTTTTATAGAAGATACATAGAAAGAAGAAAATTACACATAAAACTTGCAAAAGGTCTCTTCTAAGGTGTAGTTGCCTCTTCCTTTGCATCCAAGAATTATTACTTTAACAAAATACTGATTTGGATATGCGTACCAGCGCATTGCGTTGGGTTTAGGAGGAATATGCTACATCAAAATTAAATTGGGCGCAACCACCCGTGTAATGCGCTACCTAGCCCTCTTGTTGTGCATAGAGGTAGGTAGTTGTGCTAGGAACAACACTACAACACAATGACTGACTCAATTCTCCCTGACATTTCCTTTTTGCGCTCACACTCCAAATAAAAGTCAGTTTTGCTCTCTGAGATCCCCTGGGTCAATATTAACCTTCTGTAACGTCTCGAGTGTCATTTTCTCAACGTAATTAACCTATAACATCAAAATAATAAGAAAATACTCTGACAATTTGTTTGGCTAGAAAGAGTTAGTAACAAAACATTAAAAAAATGATCCAAGACAATTCAAATTCCCATTCTTTATTAAATTAGATGAAAATTCAAATTAAATTGTTAACAAAGTGCTCAAAAATAAGAATTGATGGAGACTCATCATGTGTTAATGCATTATGATAGTAAGAATATATAATCTCATGTTCAGAATGCAAAGTTAAACTCTATAATAGCATTTTTTAAATTTTATAAGTTTTATTTATTAGTATATTGTAACAGTATGTAGATTGTAATAAATTTTTGGGATTGTTTAATATTAATGAATTTATTTTGAGATTTTTTTATGTTAGTGGTTACTTTGTTTTGGTATTTAGCTTTGTCTATTGATTATGGTTGTATTTATTATTTTTAATAAAATGTTAAAATAAAATAAAAAGTATTTTTAGGTAGATCGGCCTCCAAGACTGGCAACTCGCCACGAGGTGGGACGAGTGGATACTTTCCACTCGATCGCCAAAGCTGGTCAGTCTTGCCTCGCTCTGGTTTTTAGCTGGTTAATGATGAGGCAGACCGATCCATTTTGCCATCCCTAGGAACTACAAACTAGCTCAATTTTGGATTATAGTCCCCAGTAAAGATATTTGCGCATTTAAGCTATGTATTTTGAATTAAATAATAATAATTATACTATTAAAATCTATATTATCTTAAATCGTTTGATCAAGATCAGACAATCACTGATGTTTCGAATGTGTGAATGCATGCATATGAATTCCTCAATTTGCAAGATAATTTAACATTGTTTACCACACTCTTATCTCTTAAGCAAATATTGTTAAGATGTAAGGTAATAGACAAAACTCATAACAAACTAATACCTAGGGATGGCAATTAGACCCAGACCCAGTGGGTACCCGCAAAAAAAACCCATAATGGGTAGGGTAAAAACCCGCATAATGGGTATGGTGGGGACGGGTAATTACCCGCAAAATTGAACGGGTATGGGTGCGGGTACGGGTACTATAGTACCCACCCCGCCCCACACATATAATATTATTATTATTATTATTATTATTATTATTAATATTATTATTATTATTCTTCTTATTATTATTATTATTGTTATTATTATTATTAGTATGTAAGTTTGTTTTAGCTTAAATAAAAATGATTTTTGTTTTAAATAATTTAGAGATTATTTTTTAGAGATTTTTTAAAGGTTAAATAGCACCCGTGGTCCCTTAACTTAATTTCAATTAACGTTTTAGTCATTTATCTTTTTTTTCTTCCCGATTTGGTCATTTATTTTAATTTTAAGTGACAATTTGATCTTTTATGTTTTAAAATGTCAACAATATTATCTTTTTTTTTTTTACAAAAATTCAAAAAACTTATCAAAATTTTCAACCAAAACCCATAAAATTAATTATATTCTTTAATATAATACAAATTTCATCAAACTCGTAACTCAAATCTTCAAATAAACTCATACAAAAATTTCATTAAATTTCATTCTTTATTTGATGTTGTTAAAAATGGAAATATGAGTTTATTTGAAGATTTGAGTTTCGAATTTGATGAAATTTGTATTATATTGAAGAATATAAATAATTTTATGGATTTTGGTTGAAAATTTTGATGAATTTTTTGAATTCTTGTAAAAAAAAAAGGATAACGTTGTTGACATTTTAAAACATAAAAAATCAAATTGTCACTTAAAATTAAAATAAAGGACCAAATCGGAAAAAAAAAAGATAAAGGACTAAAACGTTAACTGAAATTAAGTTAAGGGATCACGGGTGCTATTTAGCCTTTTTTAAATTATGATTTTTTATTTCCCGTTTGTTTACTATTATAAAAATGATTTTTTTTGTACAATAATTTTTAACATGTTTGTATACAATTTTATAAAAATAATTTTTTTAAACTAAAAAATTACCATAAAAGACATAAAAATGATTTTCAAGAAAACATGTTTGTTTGAAAAAATATTTTTTAAATACATGATTTTTCTAAATACACATATGTTTCTCTACTATCTTATGCATCTCTATCTCTCCTTCCAATCTCTAACTACTATTTCTCTCACTCTCTACTATCTCATGTCTCTCTACCTCTCCTTTTTATTATAAACAAATCAACGGATTTAGGTAATTCATTTCATAATTTTCGGATCCTCATGAAAAATAAACATATAAGTAAATCATCATGAAAATATGTTAGTAAATAGTAATAGATTTTAGAAATCTTGTTCTAATCTTAAAAATTGAGCCCTTAATAAAAAAAAGTATAATTTTAATAATTAAAAAAATTTGAAAAATAAATTTTAGTCCCTATACACATATTTGATTCTGATGAAGAAGTAAATAATTGTGATTTTATATTTAAGAGTTTTTTTTATATTATTAATCATGACTTTATAATAATAAATAAGTAATATAATACATATATCAATTTTTTTACATATCTCGGAGAGGACTTGCAACTTCATAAAATATTCTTTCAGAAAACATTATTTTTGATGTTTTGATATATTGTAGTAATGTACTAATGTTGGATCATGATATATTTTGGAAGTTTTGAGTTAGACAATATTTTGGTTTGTAATATTTATGATTTGGATTTAAAATATTTGAGAATTTTTTTAAATTTAATCACAAATTATTTATCGATATATTTTTGTTAAAGTGCGGGTAATGGGTATGGATACGGGCACTTAAGTACCCATAGGGCAAGGGTACGAGTATTAAAGTTGATACCCACAAGGGTACAGGCACGGGTACGGGTATTTTTTTAAACTGCGGGTTCGGACACGGGTACTATAGTACCCTACCCATACCCTACCCATTGCCATTCCTACTAATACCTTTGTTTATAAATGTAAGACCATGTAGAGTTTTATTTTTGTTTCTTTTTATAAGACACATTTCAAATATTCAATTACATTAATTATTTCTCTACCGACATACTTTTAATTATGTTACATCTTTTTTAGTAATATGTAATAAATATTCTAATGAAAACATTAACTAATTCTCACTCAAAAAAGATAAATTTGTAAAAGCAATATTGATTGTCAACAAACGTAACACCACAACCAATTTTCTTAATTCTTGTGATTTACTGAAAGGAGTTATGTACTTAGGAATGAAGGTAGTACTTGAGAACAATATAGAACTCATTCACGTTAATTAAAATGATCAATACAACTATTTCTATACATGAAAAACCGAGTGCATGAAAAAAAAATAGGACCGATGCACCTCAAGTTTGGATTTTCTCAATTCAAATCTTAGTTAATCATCTCTATTAATTTTAATTTTACTTTTTTTTTTTTAGTTTTTCATTGAAGCGAAAGTTTATATTGTATAGATCATGCACGTAAATTTTTGTAAAAATCTAAAATTACTTTATATATTATTGAGATATATCAAAATTAACGTTGTATACACTTTTATTGAATACTATTAATCTTCATGAGTTTCAATAACATTAAATAATTTTATATTGATGTAAAATGTTATATGTATGATTTATACGATATAAACTTTAAATTAAACGAAAAAAATTAAAAAATAAAATAAAATTAAAAGAAATAGAAATAGAAATGATTGACAAAGATCGAAAATTTTAGATTGGGAGGATACAAACTCATATATCTCTCTAACTATAAAGACAATTAGATTTGGAGAGAAGCTGGATACCAAAAAGCTGCTTCAGAGTTACATAATTCATTGGTCTCCCCTATGAACTGCGAATTGGTTTGCAAAAATTCACAAACAATTCGCTAATTCTAACACACCAAAGATGCAGTGCCATCTTAATTTTAGTTACACAAATTTTTAACAACTGCATTAATATAATATCACAGATTCCTATGCAACAACAGAACAAACACTTGAGCAACTTTATGCTAAGAGAAATGTTGGACTACCCTTATTTATAGATACCTTAGCTCCTAATGTTTTCCAAACAATATGTGAGACTAGTTCCATTTCTTTCTTCTATTATTTTCAAGATTTGTGTTTATTATTTTTACGGAGACTTATGTTTGTCAGGAGACGAAGGCTAATGTCACATTTTGACACACTCTCGTTCATTAGATCACGTCCTCTAATTTTTAAACCTCTTTCTCGGTTACCTTTGCAGGTTTTTTTTAATAATCCAAATTTCAAAAAATTTACCAATATATTCTCTTTGGAAAACTATATACTAAACTATTTTATTTTTTGACATAGCTATATTCGTCGTTTGCAAAACTGTTTTTCAGAGTTAGACTTTCAACTTGATGTTGAATTATAGTTATTTTTCGGAGTTAGACTTTCAACTTTAAGCTCAGCAAAACTGTTTTTCAAACATACATTCTCTGTTTTCAATTCTGCAATATGATTCTTTAAAACATTAACTTCTTCTGTTAGATTTGTATTTTCTTTCTTAAGAATTTTCAATTTTAAAGACAATTTGTAATTATTGTTTAAAAAGTCATTCAGAGCAGTAATCAAATCAGATCGAGTGATTCAGAATATATCTCAGTTTCATCATCTTCTGATTCTCTTCCAGAATCATATTCTGTGTTGGATCCAGAGACAGAGTTGGTGTGAGCCATCATAGCCAAATCTGCTTGTTCTTCTTCAGAGGATTCATCAAAATCATCCCATGTAGCCATCATACTTTTCTTCTTGGTTCTATAATTTTTCCTCTGGTGCTTCTCTTTCTCCATATTTGGACATTATGACTTGATATGTCCAGATTCATTGCATCCGTAGCAGATGATACCTTTCTTGTCATGTGTATCATCACTTTCTTTGTTGGACTGCTTGGAATATCTCTGGGAAAATTTCTTCCTTCTGTTGTGCCATATCTTTCTGAAATTTCTAGATAAGAAAACAATCTCTTCTTCCTCTGAGTTCAGACTTTGATTGTCTGAATCACTATCTTCTGATGTTGCTTTTAGAGCCTTCTTCTGTTTGGATTTCAGGGCTAGAGTTTTGTTCTTCTTCTTGGATTCATCTTCTTCTAACTCAATTTCATGTGATCTGAGGGAGCAGATTAATTCTTCCAGCATTAGAGTATTCAGATCTTTAGCTTCCTGAATAGCAGTGATCTTTGGCCTCCACTTGATTTTCAGACTTCTAAGTATTTTCCTTACATGATCAGCAGTATTGTAACTCTTTTCTAGCACCCTTAATCCTGATACTAGAGTCTGGAAAACATAGTTTCAATGTCTTCATCTTCCTCCATTTTGAACAGTTCATATTTCTTGACCAAAATGTTTGCTTTAGCTTCTTGAACTTGCTTACTTCCTTCATAGGTCAGAATTAGACTATCATAAATGCTTTTTGCTATATCTTTGTTGGTGCACTTGTCAAATTCTTTGAAGGTGATTGCATTGATCATAAAGGTTCTGGATTTGTGATGCATTTTTTACATCCTCCTCTGATCTGTATCCATGTCTTTTCTTGGAATTTCATCATTGCTTTCATCCTTTGGAATAGTATAGCCATCTTCCACCAAGTCCCAAAGTTCAGGATCTTGTGAAATAAAAAAACTTCTCAGCCTGTCCTTCCAGTACTCAAATCGTTCTCCATCAAATAGAGGAGGTCTGTTGATGTTTCCTCCAACAGCTTCTTCAGACATATTGATCCTTGGATCTTTCCTCAAACATGGTAAAGTGCTCAGCCTTGAGACCGAGCTCTGATACCAATTGAAGGTGCAACACAAGAAGTGGGGTTGAATTGTGTTTGACAAACTTTATACTGGTTCACCGTTAACTAGGCTACGTCCAGTCCCTTCCTTCAGAAGGCCTTTTCACTAATTCAAACTCCTTTGAATTACAACACCATTGACCCTTCAAGCCAGTCTTCCTAAACAGTCTGACAACCCTAGACTTTTGAGGAACAACAACACCTTGACTATACCAGCCAAGTCTTCTCAAACAGTCTGACAACCCCAAACTTTTGAGGAACAGCAACACCTTGACTATACCAGCCAAGTCTTCTAAAACAGTCTGATAACACCAGACTTTTGAGGAACAACAACACCTTGACTATACCAGCCAAATCTTCTCAAACAGTCTGACAACCCCAGACTTTTGAGGAACTTCACAACCTTAAACCTACAAGCTAATTCTTTTTCTAACAACTTGACAAACCCAGATTTTAGAAGAAACTTCAACACTATAGGATTTTATACAATGGATCGAAATTAAAACTAAGTAACTACTTATGGGAAGTTGATACTCACAACAAGCTTAACTTGAACTTGAGTGTTTTCTTCTGAAAAATTTATGATGACAATCAGCCTCACACTCTAAGAATAGAAGAAAATATTTATCTTTTAAGCAAATGTTTCTCTCCTTTGAACTCTTTGAATACTTATGAATTTTTGCTTGAGTTCTCCTATATTTCGATACATTATTCTTCAGCATTAAGTCTCTAATTATAGTTAAAATTAGAGCTTCACTTTGATCTGTTGCTTTACTTCTGGAGTGTATTTCGATTGATTCTATTTTGAGAATATTCTGGAGTATTTTGCTCAGATTATGTTTCTGGAGTCTTTTGCTCCGATTTTGTTTTGACCATTTTGCTCAAATTCTGTTTTGAGCATACTTTCAGCTAGATTATGTTTCTGGAGTCTTTTTCTCCGATTCTGATTTGAGCATTTTTCTCATATTCTGTTTTGAGCATACTTTCAGCTTCTAATGATGTAGCTTCTGATTTTTGCCTCTAATGAGATCCTCTGGAATTATCCTTCGACGGGTTCCTCTGATTGTATCCTTTGATGGGAATTTCTTATTATATCCTCCGATGGGATCTTCTTATGATATCCTCTGACAGGTTCCTCTTATGATATCCTCTGGTGATATCCTCTGGCGACGTCATCTTCATCTTCTGGTGACGTCATCTGGTGACCATCCTCTGGTGACTTCATCCTACTTCTGATTTGTATTTTCTGGTGACGTCATCTTCTGGTGGGATTTTCATTCTTCTTCTAAGTCAAATATGTTATTTTCATAAAATACTTTAAGTGAAAGAACCAACTTGGTTCCAACAAATTGTTCCTCCAACGTGAACCCATAAGATTGATGTGGTGTGTGGGGATGAGTACGAGGAGGCGGTTGATTGTCAAGGGATGTTGATATATAATATTGATTTTGTTGTGTTGTGTTAGGCATTGGATCCTAGAAAAAATATTGGGTAGTTTGTGGTGGAGGTTTGGGTGGATTGACACAAATCTTTGGAATTTTGCAAAACCAAACCATGTATTTATAACTTGGTTTAAATTCAACATTTAGAGGTTGGCCATGAAGAATACGATTCTCTCGTCTATTCCACTCTTTGCTCTCATTTTCGTAGAATAATGCCCAACTACAGTCAACTAGTTTATGCAAATTTACCTTATGATATTTTTTCATGTTCCTCAATGGATGTGGTATTTATTGTGGTAGTGCAAATTGTAGTTTCACTTTATCTGTTTGATGGATTTCTATTATGTAGAAACAAATCAAACATGTAGATGCATCATGTAGCCAATTGTCTTATGGATTATCGTATGTTAGACGTAGGTAGATCCTCCATAGAAATTGACATATAAGAGGTTTGTTAGTATTGTATGCACAAGAAGATGAGGCTCAAGATTACTTATTGGTGCAATAAATGGTATATGGTACCATGCCCAAGTTTGAAGTAGATGTGTACATCCACCGATTGACACAACACTGGGTTCAGATGCACGACACAATTCTCTATAAAGTGGTTCCAAACACGCTGAACCCCAATTGTATTCTCCTATTTCTCGCAAATCTCTCAACAAGTGCAACCATATAATGTGTACTCTACTGTGGGATTTGTTAGGCATTAATATGCCGCTGATCAATCCTAAAATGTATGCTCTACAATGTATAATCATTTCTTCGTGTGACGATTCTGAAATTAACGTTGAAATTTTTTCTCTCAACCATTTTAATTTTATAAAACTCTTATTTCTTTGAGATTCAGGGGGCATGACTCTTAACAAATCAAAAAAATATTTTTTCCATGATACCATAGTTGATCCAGTAACTACTTTATCTCGAACACGTAGGCCACGTAGCAGTGCAACATCTTCCAATGTTATGGTACATTTACCCATTGGAAGATGAAACATGTGGATTTCAAGTCTCCATATTTCAACTAAAGTAGTAATAAGTGAATTATATATTTTATAGCTTTCTATTTGTGATACGTTACCAAACCTGACTTGATTCAACAATGGAATTATTAAAGAATTTGGTGCAATGTGTTTATGGCTATGTGATCTTAAATTTTGAGACGAATCCTGTAAAATATATTTGAAGAGATTAGAATGAGATGAATCCTATATTTGCAGGGATTAGAATGAAACTTAGTATAAAATATATAAGAAAATATTAACAATATAACATAAAGTATTCTATTGCTTACAAAATTTTAAATGTATTGTAGCGTCGATCTTTGATCATCATCATTCCATAACAAAGTCATTTAGATGACAATAAAAGTGTGACTAAGAGCAAAGAAGAAATATGTATATTTGAAGAGTGAAAGAGAGAATTTTGTTGTGTGAAGAATGATCATAAACTTGGTTTATTTATAGAGTTTCAAATACATTGAAAATATTTGTTTGAAAATAAACAAATATTTGTATTGAATACAAACATTACAATTATGGTTGAGTTAGTGGTCGAAGAAGTAATAAAATTTCATAAGTCGTACGAACAAACATAACATAAAGCTCAATTAATCCCATTTCAAAAATCCATACTCGTTCAAATAAGGACTTCGATGACCAGTAGAAGACCATGCTTGGCTTCACACATAAAGAGTAAGCCACTTTGAAAATGAGGAATTTCTGGACGGAGAGGAATATATTCCAATGTGAGCCTTTTGAGAGTTCCCAATGGTCTTGTGAGTTTCCAATGGTGTGCAGATAATATATTTTGATGGCAGCACAAAATTGCCTTTTGGATGGCAATTTTCCAAAGCTGGTAATATGAAGTCAACTTTTGGAAAGACGATTTGCCAAAGCTATGTAGAAAAAGAATATGTTGTGTGTGTGTGCATGCATAGAATTATTGTTGTGCGTGTGCATGCGTAGAACTATTAATACATTGATAAAGTGAATGGTTTTCTAATCTTATTAATACATAACTACCTTATATTATTTTCTTTACATTTCATCCAAATTTTTTAAATCATATCAATGGCACAAAAAAATGTTGTTTTACTTATTTACTATAATGGCAGAATATGTGGAAGACAAGATATTGGTAAATATTTCAAAAGTGAGGAAAAAATAGGTATTCAAATTCATTATGGATGCATCCTTACTTAGTTAAAGAAAAATATTGAAGAAAATTTGAAGTTAGAAAATTATAAGAGGGTGTCTAATATAATTTTTCGACACCCCGTCTCCTTTGGCTAAGGTCTAGTTCATTATGAAAATTATTAAATGTTGAAGACGACAATGATGTTGAACTCATGTTTGATATTCATAAACAATAACCGCAATTCGGTTCTATTGAGTTATATGTCACGGTTGAGGATGGTCATCCATTATCATATGTTGGTCAACCATCATTCTCAACCATACCTTAGCCAAAATACAATTTTCAAATACAACACACTTATTCTTTTCAAAACTATGAATCCTACCAACATGAACCATACTTTAAGCAAGTCGACACATCTGAACTTGAACCTGAACCATCTCAACCTGAACCGTATAATCCACTACGTGATGTGGGCAATTTTGACCAAGAAGAAATAAGTAAGGAGAATGAAGAAGAAATATACTTCGACAGGGAGAACGACGATGACGAACTAGAACCAGAACCCCATCCCATTGCAATGACATACGATCCACCATTCCATAAGACTAACCTAAACTTGGATTATGCTGACCAATCCTCCGAATTTTATATGTCTTCTAATGAACCACCTCCATTAGATGCATCTCTTGAGATTGGAATGAAGTTTAATAGCAAATCAGATTGTCAACTTGCAATTAAGCACTACCACATAAAACACTCACTCAATTATCGTGTAATACAATCTGATCAATACAAGTATGTAATTAAATATGTGAATCCACAATTCTTATTCAAATGTAGGGCTTCGCTAAGCCAATAAAGTAAACAATGGGTGATTGGTTGTTTGAAGGGGCCTCACAATTGTGCAAATTCCTCTATGTCACAGGATATTCCCAACCTTGACTCTAACATCATATGTGAAAACATAAAGTTGCTTTTGAAAACTGACCCATCAATTAAAGTGAAGGTGATCATTGCACATATTCGGGAATGGTACAACTACATAGTCACCTATAAAAAGGCATGGATGGCAAGAAGAAGGATATCAAAATGATTTATGGGAACTGTGAGAAGTCTTACAATGATCTTCAAAGGTAGTTGTTGGCTATGCATAAATTTCTTCCAGAAACTATTGTGGAAATGGAAGTATCACCTGCATATTCTAATAATACTCTATTACGGGGTTCAAAAATTTTCAACCGACTATTTTAGGCTTTTCCTCCATGTATCTTTGGGTTCAAATTCTATAAATCACTTGTCTCAGTTAATGAAACTTGGTTATACGACAAGTACAAGGGAACTCTATTGTTAGCAATTGCACAAGATGGCAACAAAAATATAATTCCCATTGCTTATGCACTTATGGAAGGTGAGACAGGGGATGCTTGGAGCTTCTTCTTGAAAAATTTGAGAAAGTACGTCATACCTCAAGTCAATCTTTGTTTGATTTCAGATAGACATGAATCCATTAAAAGTACTTATAATAATCCAAATAATGGTTGGCATGATCCTCCGTCAACACATGTGTACAGCATCCGACATATTAAACAAAATTTCATGAGAGAGTTCAAAGACAAGTAACTTAAAAAAAAAAGTTGTTTGTATGAGTGATGATCTAATTCTTTTAGTATATTTTCCACTTATCACTTTATAATATTTGACATTTTTTACCTCATTTATAACATGATATGCATTAAGTGAGCTATCATTCAAGTATTACCGTTGTGAAATCATGATGGCAAATCCAGAGGCTTTACGATGGGTCGATAATATCCCCCGAGAATAATGGACTATTGTGTATGTTGAGACAAAACCCCAACTTAAATAATTTTGATGATAAACAAAAATTAATTAAGAATTATAATTATGATTCTAAAGCATATTTTTGTATCTAATAAGTGTGCTTGAGTGTATTAATCAAGATAGGTACCAAGAAACTTAAACAAAATCATTTGAGAGAAGCAAAATTAAATATGAAGATCCAAGAACATTCTGGACAACATTCTGAACATCACCAGAGGATGTTACCAGAGGATGATGTCACCAGATGATGACGTCACCAGAGGACGACGTCACTAGAGGATATCACAAGAGGATACCTCCAGAAGATGTCATCAGAGGATACATCCAGAGGATACCAGACGATATCACTAAAGGATACCAGAGGACACCTCCAGAGGATATCAGAAGATACCTTCAGAGGATACTAAAAGATATCACCAGAGGATACCCGAAGATATCATCAGAGGATACCAGAAGATATCACCAGAGGATACCTCCAGAGAATATCACTAGAGGATCCCTATACAAATTTAAAAGCCAAGAATACGCATCACTAAGATCAAGACTCATTTGCAACAAAAAGGAAGAACCAAGTCTGCTCTTGAACATTAGAAGCAGAATGAAGAACGTTCTTGTTTTTTGACCTGCTCTCACCTAATCATTGACAAAGGACAACCAGTCTATTCCCAACGGGCAAATGAGCTCTCATAAGCACTTTTTGAGTCTATAAAAGAGAACTCAAGATAATAATCAGAACTTAAGAAAGCAATCATTCCATCATTCATAATCAGATTCAAGAGTTTCTACATTTTTCATACATTTCTCTAAGTTCTGTCCAGTTCTTAGAAACTGCAACATCCAATCACGATTGTGTTCTAAGATCACTCTGAGTTCTAAAGATCAGAATCAAATACTCAAACACGAGTTGAGGATATTTAGATTCTATCAAACACTTTATCATTCCATTGTAATCTCAAGATAAAGTGAGTAAAAACTAGTCTTGAGAAGTTGTAAAAATCCTTCTATGTTATAGAGAAGGTAGTGTGATCAATCCTTTGTAAAGATTGAAGGATAGATCAGTGAATAACTCCTTTCTGGATTGAAAGGTATTGGTTGTAACATATCAAGATAGATCTGCAAAAAGTTTGTGTAAAAGTCAAGAGAGTTCTTGCCTTGGAGCACTTAGTTGAAAATCTCACAGTTGTGAGGACTGGACGTAGCCCACGTTGGGTGAACCAGGATATATCTGTGTGTTATATTCCTTCCTTCATCTAATTACATTCAAGTCTTTAAATATCAAGTTTAATAGATTAACTAAAACTATCATTTTCAACTAACCAAAAACGTTCTCCGTTTCTGGATCAGAACCAAAAATGTTCTCCGTTTTTCTGATTTAGAACCAAGATTATTCTTGAGTTAATTTTTTTTAGGAATTTTTAAAAGGTTAATTTACAATTCAAACTCCCTTTCTTGTAAATTGCTACTTCAGTGTATTCTCAAGGTTGACAATAGGGACACACGACAACAAACATTGTCGAGTCAATAAACGTAGTGCTCAAGGGTACACACAATCTCCTGATCATTGCTTTGGTCCAATAAACTTACTATATATTGGGAGTTTTATATGCAGAAAGGGGACAACAACATCAGACATCATTAGTTTCTAGTCGAGTATACACAAAATATTACATGGACAAGATTAAATATGAAGTTGATAAGTCTAACACTCACCAAGTCATGCGATTCGACTGAATATGTTATTCTTTCATGGTGCATGAAGCATTAAACCCAAGAGAGGTGCGACCTATTGGTCATTTCAAAGTCAACCTTCAAAGAAAATGGTGTGATTGTGGAAAATTTCAGGCTATACACGTGCCTTGTTCACATGTCATAGTTGCATATTCTTACATTCATCAAAACTATTTAGTGCATCTAACTGACGTGTACAAGGTTGTTAATGTATTCAACATCTACAAAAAAGAGTTTCCACATATACCCAACAAAGGATATTGACCCACATATGAAGGTGAAATTGTGTATCACAATCCTGAAATGCGGAGACTTAAAAAAGGTCGTCCATATAGTACTCGTATTAGAACTGAAATGGACGTTAGAGAAAAAGTGTCAAGAAAATGTGGACTATGTCGGCTAACTGGTCATACTTGAAAACATTATTCAAATGTTATGGGAAACTCTAGTCAATCTACGTAATTTTTGTAAAATTTGTGTTGTTGTAAACATTGAACACAAGTCGCCATTGCAAACATGGGTTTACTTAAGGAAGTCGCATTTGCAAAAGACACTTCTAACTATTTAAAAAATATGGTAGTTTAATATTTAGTTTTTAAAAGAGAGTATATTGGTATTTTTATTTTTGAAATTTGGGTTTTAGAAAACCCTACCTTTACAATCCGTTGTTTGCTTTAATTAGCACTTTTAATTATTATATTTTAAAAAATTGTTGGTATTCAAATGTTTCCATCACTACTGGTAAATAGAACCGTCGTCCCCAATAAATCTCCAATGTCCTCTCATGAAAGCATGTGACATTTCATTTGATTTTATTTTCTTTATGAAATTTTCCCTTCGAAAAAATAATTAACAAAAACAAACCACAACCATTCTATATTGACTTTTCTGTTATTCCCTACCAACACAGTGGTTGAAACAATGTTGTCTCCTCCTAGAGGATCTTGACTCTTGAGAATTGTCATATGTATTTTTTAGTGGAACATTTGGGAACTTACATATATATTTTTGGCAGAACATTTGGGAACTTACAGATACATTTTTCGCAGAACATTTGCGAACATACATATTCTTGTTGGGTGGGCTCACTCCCCAAGTGGAACCCACCGATTTTACTAGTATTATTGTTATTATTATTATTAGTATTTTTATTATTATTAAAGAAAGAAAAAAAAAGAAAAAAAAATGGTTTATTGGGCTTGGCTCATGTAAAGAAGAAAATAATAAATAAAAGAAGGAAATGGATTTTTGAAATCCCTAAGAAAAAAGAAAAGGAGTGCCGCACAGTAGAGAAAAAAAAAGGGCAGCCGCACAGTACCAAGAGAAGAAGAAAAAATTGACCTCTAGTCGTGGTAATAGGTGTGTAGCAAATTTGCTCCGTTTGGTCTACAATTTTAATATGTTATTTCTACCACTGAGTTTGTTCTTTTAATATACAGTCTTAGTAGTTTTACCTTCTCTGAGAGCTACTTTGAAATACTCACTTTAGTGGAAAGTTGTTGTTATTGTTGATTAATGTTCTTTAGTGTTACTAGGAAGACTCTCGCATTTTCATTAATTATTATAGTGGATGTTTTTAGTGGAATAGATCTCGTGGTTTTTATTCTCTCAATCTGAGGGAAGCTTTTCACATTAAAAATTGTGTTTGTCTCATATTTAATTTTCTGCCAATTATTGTTGCTATGTGGAATTGTATTTTCTATTTATTTGCACAGAAGGAGGAAAATATTCCGCATTATTGAGATAATTATCTTTGGGTTTTCCCAACAAAGTGGTATCCAGAACTCGATTGGTTTGATTTGTGCATTTAAATGGAGGAGGAAAATAAAGGCCCGAATATGATTAAGCTCAAGTCTTCTAATTACACACTATGGAATACTCTCATAGAAGACATGTTATACAGTAAAGATTTATATAATCCTATTGAGAATGACACTGTTAAACCCACAGATAAATTTGATGCTGATTGGAAGAAGATGAATAGAAAGGCAGTGGCGTTGATCAGACAATGGTTGGATCTAAGTGTATATCCACATGTTGAAACTGAAATAGATTCTAACAAGATGTGGGAGATATTAAAAGAGTTGTATGAGCGAAAAAGTGTGAAAAATAAAGCATTATTGATTCGGAAGCTGGTGAATATGAAATACAAAGATGGGGATTCAATTGCAGAGCATGAGTATTTTTCAAAATACTGTGAATTAGTTGACAACGATTGATATTAAATTAGATGATGAGTTGCAAGCATTGTTATTGTTGAGTTCCTTTCCTAATAATTGGGAAGTCCTTGTTGTGATATTGACCATTTCAGCTCCAAGTGGAAAGTTAAAAATATCAACTTTCCACTTGAACATGTCAAATGAAGAAGCTCGAAGAAAGGAACGTGGTTTGATTGGTTCTTACTCAAAGTCATAAGCAGTAGTTACAGAGTCACGGGGGATAAGTTAATCTAGACACCTTCATAAAGGCGACAACTCTGAAAGTTGTAGCAAGTCGAGGACTACAAAAGAAGTGATATGCTATCATTGTGGCAAAATAGGTCACATAAAAAGAAATCGCAGGTTCCTCAAGAGAGATCAATCAAAGGAAAAAGATGAAGAAAAAGAGAAGAAAAATGATAAATATACAACAACAGTTGCATCTATCAGCAATGTCTACATTGTTTGTGATGATAAAGATTCAACTTGGATTATTGATTCGGGTGCCTCATATCATGTTACTCCTAGGCGTGATTTCTTCTCAAATTACAATGTTGGTGATTTTGGCACGGTAAAAATGGGAGACGAAGGAGTATGATAAATTATCGGTATGGGAGATGATTGGGTTGAAACTAGGATTAGTTGCAAGCTTCAACTGAAGTAAGTAAGACATGTTCCTTATATTCGTCTCATTTTGATTTCGGTGAAAGCCTTGGATATTGAGGGTTATCACACCTACTTTAGTGGTGGTGGTATATGTAGGGGTGTACGTGGGTTGGGTTGGGCCAATTTTGACAAAATTCAATACCTGACCCAATCGATTATCTTTAGGTTGGGTTAAGTTCTAAACCCGTATTTTTTTCATTTAACCCAAACCGAACCGATCCGATCAATAACGGGTTGGGTTGGCGGGTTATACATAAATAATAACCAGTTTTTTATTTGACGAAAAAAATATATTGAATGAAAATATATTTAATACTTGAATGTCTCAAAAACTATAAAATTTCAATAACATCATTCAATTCATTAAAAAAAGCCAACAACCTCTCACACAAAAAAATAATGAAAAATCAGATGTATGCTCTCTCATGCAAAATTATTGAAATCCTTTTGGAGTGAAGTAATGAAAACTACAATGGATTTGATTAATATTTCTTCTTCTCTTCCACTTGATGGTGATGTTCCAAATAAAGTGTGGATAGGAAAAGATGTCTCTTACCGTCATTTGAGAGTGTTTGGCTGCAGATGTTTTGTTCACATTCCAAGAAATGAGAAGTCCAAGCTTGATAGTAAATCCAAACAATGGGTGTTCGTCGATTATGGTGGTGAAGAATTTGGTTATAGATTATCGAATCCAATTGACAAGAAAATTATCAGAAGTTGAGATGTGATATTTCTTGAAGACCAGACTATTGAAGATTTTATTAAAGCTGAGAAACAAATATCAAATTCCAGAAAGTTACATTGATGTTGCGCCTAAGCCCCCTACATAAACTGTTGTTGATGGGGGAGATATACATGTAGATGATGAGAATGTAACTAATGATCATGTACCTCACCATGATGAGCAGGTTCCAGTTGAGCCACCAGTTGAGTTTGAGTTGAGAAGATCTACTAGAGAACATCAACTTTCTTAGAGATACCCTCCACATGAGTATGTGATGATCTTGTTGAGGAAAAAACCTTTTTGATATATGTTTTAATGACAACAAACCTTTTAAATTAAATGATTAAGTTTTAGGAATGGTGGTCTACTAATGATTTCACTTAAGTTTTGTTTAAGGAACATGAATTCATAAGTGAACAAAGCAAGAAACCATTCACTTCATCAAAATGCACTAATGTGATCAATTACAATCAAAAGAAGCCATTCGAATCACAGAAAAAGGCCACGAATCAAGCTGCCAAAACAAGACTGAACAGTCTCCAGAATGTCCAGAATTAACAGCATGTTAATGATTCAAGGAAAGCCAAGAAATCAGCATAAAGAACACTCTTGACACAATCTAGAAAAATAGAAGATGTTACCCGATGACATCACTAGAAGATACCTCTAGAGGATACAAGAAGATGCCTCCAGAGGATACCAGAAGCTGTCACCAGAGGATGAAGTCATTACCAGAGGATGACATCATCAGAGGATGATGACATCACCAGATGATGATGTCACCAGAGGATACCTCAATAAGAGGATACCAGAGGATACCTCAAGAAGAGGATACCTCAAGAAGATGATACCAGAGGATACCTCCAGAAGACGTCACCAGAGGATACCTCAAGAAGACGTCACCAGAGGATACCTCAGAGGATATGTCGCCAGAGGATACCTCTAGAAGACGATATCAGAGAATACCTCCAGAATACTATCAGAGGATACCTCCAGAATACTATCAGAGGATACCTCCAGAAAATACATTCAGAGGATACCTCCAGAATACTATCAGAGGATACCTCCAGAATACTATTAGAAGATACCTCCAGAAAACGATATCAGAGGATATCTCAAGAAAATACATTCAGAGGAAGAACCAAGTTTGTTCTTGAACATCAGAATGTCCAGAATAATCAGAACAGTCTCCAGAATGATCTTCTATCAAGAATGATCACCAGTCTCTAGGAATGATCATTAGTCTCCAAAAATGATCATCAATCTTCAGAATGATTATCATTCTCCAGCATGATTAACAACTATCTTCAGAATGATCAAACATCAATCTCTAGCATGTTAACAATCAAATCTCCAGCATGTTTAACATCATTCTCCAACAGAGTATCATCAGTCCAGAATGATACAATCATTCTCCAGCATACTGAACATCATTCTCCAGCTTGACTGCCAAGAACGTTGAACGATCTTGAAGTATGTTTACATCAAAGCAGATCCAAGAAAAGATCAGGAAGACATCCAGAATTATCAAAGCTGAACCTCTTGATTGATTATCAATCTCCAGAAAGTTCAAATACTAGGACTCCAGATTGATTATCAATCTCCAGAATTTCATTAACATTTTGCAGAAGTTCATCATCATTCTCCAAGCTGTTTTGACATAATCAAAACTCCAGATCAAATCAAAGATATTAACAAATATATTTGAAGTACAAAGGATCATTAAACAAAGGAAATCTGATCAAGAATCAAAGGTTTCAGCCCAGTCAAAACAGAAGTTAAAAATAGTCAAAAGCTGGATTATTTTTAATCAGAAATATTGCCTTTGGTCAAGCCTGACAAGAGCACTACCAACGGCTCTATTTGACCATCATTAAATGCTCTCACGCCTATAAAAGGAAGGCCAAAGCTCAGGAAGAAAACGCAGCTTCAAGTACAGAGAAAAACATCACTCACATACATCTACACACTTGAAAGCTTCTCAAGAAATCAGTAACCTTCTATCTCAAATTCTCTATCTTTAGTTTACTGAAACCATTTGTAAAGAATCTAAACTCAAACAAGAGTTGAGTCAAAACAGATTCTGTTTTAAATCCTATCATTGTCATTCAACACTCAAGATTTTAAGGCTTGTTTATAGCTTGAGTGAGTCATTTTTAGAAAAATCCTTTTAAGGTTAAAAGGTGAAGTTGTAAAATCCTATCAAGGGTCGATAGGTGATCCGATTGTATTCCTTTCTGGGTGGAAAGGATTGACAAACTGTAACAGATCAAGGCTGATCTGAACTAGATGCTGTAAAACCAAGAAGGTTCTTGTTTTAAACACTTATTGGAAAATCTCACCGTTGTGAGGACTGGACGTAGCCCGGGTTGGGTGAACCAGGATAAATCTGTGTGTGATATCTCTTCCCTTATCTCTATTTACTTTCGGTCTGTTAATTATCAAGTTAAATAGATAAACTGAACTGTTGATTTTAACTAACCAAGAACGTTCTCTGTTTTCTGGTGAAAACCAAGAAACGTTCTCCTTTTTCTGTTTTCACAACCAAGATCAATCTTGAGTTATTTTCTTAAGTTTTTAACAGGAATTTTAAAAGGGCGGATTTACAATTCAAACCCCCCTTTCTTGTAAATCGATATTGCTACTTCAATGATCATTGATAGTGGAGAGTCAGAGTACTAACAAGAGGCTATTACAAATTTTGATAAAGAAAAGTGGTTGAAGGCCATGCAAGAAAAAACGAATTCCTTGCATGAGAATCACACATTTGATTTGGTAAATATGCTTAAGGGCAGAAAAGCACTCAAGAAAAAATGGGTATACAATATAAAGGCAGAAGAGAATAGTTCTCATCCAAGATACAAAGAAAGATTGGTTGTGAAAGGTTTTAATAAGAGAAAAGGTATTGGCTTTGAAGAAATTTTTTCACCTGTAGTGAAGATGTCCTCTATCCGAGTTGTGCTTAGGTTAGCGGCTAGTTTTAACCTAGAAGTTGAACAACTTGATGTGAAAATTGCATTCCTTCATGGTGATTTGGAGCAAGAGATATATATGGAGCAACCAGAGGGTTTCAAAGTCAAAGGTAAAGAGCAACTTGTGTGTAAATCAAAGAAAAGCTTGTATGGACTAAAGCAAGCACCTCGAAAATGGTACAAGAAATTTGATTTTTTCATGGAGAAACATGGGTACGATAAAACTAATTCTGATCGTTGTGTGTTTTTCAAGAAATTCTATAATGGTGATTATATTATTCTCTTGTTATATGTGGATGACATGTTGATTGTTGGTCATGACACTAAGAAGATTCAATCTCTAAAGAAAGATTTGAACAAGTCTTTTGCAATGAAAGACTTAGGTCCTACAAAGAAAATTTTGGGCATGCGAGTTACTCGTGATAGGATGAATAATAAATTGTGGTTGTCTCAACACAATTACATTGAGAAGGTGTTAGAGAGGTTTAACATGAACAATTGCAAACCTGTGAGTACTCCACTTTCTACTCATTTCAAATTGAATTATGATCAATGTCCTACAAGTGAGAAAGACAAAGAAGAGATGAAGAAGGTTTCTTATGCATCTGTAGTTGGTAGTTTGTGTATGTTATGGTATGCACAAGACCAGATATTGCTGATGCAATTGGAGTTATCAGTCGATTTCTCTTTAATACTGGTAAAGATCATTGGCAAACAGTGAAGTGGATTCTCAGATACCTTAAAGGCACTTTCAAAGTGTGTTTATGTTATAGAGGTGGTGAACCTGTGTTGGATGGCTACTCAAATGCAGATATGGCAGGTGATCTTGATTCTAAAAAATCTACTTCTAGTTATATGATGACATTTGCAGGGGGAGTTGTGTAACACCCCGAGTCTAAAACACAGCGCGAGTGTATTTTTTTTTTTTAATAAATAAGTAAAAGAATTTTCCAGATTTAATTCAAAAAGAATTAAAATAAAATTTTCACTAATTCATTTCATAAAGCAGTACGTCGTAATTTTATCGATGAACGTAATTAAATAACTTCATCATAATATTACTAAGTACTTAACTTTGGGAATTAATAATAACATTAATACATTTCAAAAGAAGAGCAGTGTCATAACATCTCAGAAGAAAATATCAGAGTGCAGAATGAGTTAGCGGAAAAGTGGTTCAATAATTCCCAAATTAAAAACAAATTACATTTTCCAGCTCAAAATCCTATACATCAAATCTAACTGATCATGCACTAAGCTACAATAGCACGGTCTCTGCCGCATCCTCTACAAGTCTCGTCTTCAGCCAGCTGTCCGTCCCTCTGCGTTGTCCACAAAGACTCCGTATACGAATATCAAGGAAAACTAACGACGTCTCCGTCGTTAGTGTAACCGTCGGTGGGACGGGTTTGGGGTTCATCTGAGGGCAAAGCCCAATTTCCACAATAATAGTAAAGGGTCACCAACCGAAATTAACACATAACACATAGCATTTATCACATAAATAATTACATCCATGGCATATCATATAATAATGATGATAAATAAAATATGCTTATTTTGGAAATTTCATAACATGTATGCCTTTTCAAAACAGCAACCAATTAATATGGAAAACATGTTGTAAGTACAACTAACACTTCAGCAATCACAGAAATTCAGATTTTATAACGCACTTACACACATCACTTTCCAATCATCATCATATAACAAAATCGTGACCCACCGGTCAATCGCCCCGATGCAATATGTATATGCTCATGTATTCAACTTCTTGGAATTTCCAAGGTGCAGTCGCTCAACAGACCAGCACATTTTAAATATGTTTGACTTTAACGGCCCTCAAGACCAGGGTGCAATCGCTCAACAGATCAGCTCCAGTGCAGTCGCTCAACAGACCAGCACTCGTGCCGTCGCTCAACAGACCAGCACGTTTGACATATACTCAGGTACAATCGCTTAACAAATCAGTACCAGTGCAGTCGCTCAACAGACCAGCACTCGTGCAATCGCTCAACAGATCAGCAAGTTTTTGCGCATTTCAGGGTACAGTCGCTCAACAGACCAGTACCAGTGCAGTCGCTCAACAGACCAGCACTCGTGCAATCGCTCAACAGATCAGCACGTTTACGCATTACTCTGTGGCCCATCGCGGGTACCACCTGACTATGCAATGCATGAATATGCAATGTTTTCTCTTCACTGAAAATAGTATGCAACATCAGTAAAATTCATGCCTTTCCATCATTTCTCAAAATATTTCAACACAACCAATTTCATTATCATCACATCATGAATCAAACATTCAAACATCTTATCATTTCCACTTTACATCATCTTAAAACTCCATTCTTATTCATCAAAATCTTCCCTCTGTTTTCCCTAACTCTTAAAATTCATCAAACTGAGATTTCTGGAAAACACGAATCTGTATTCGAATACAGCTTCTCTGTATTCGAATACAGAAGCCAAAAACAGGGCAGAATCAACACTCTGTATTCGAATACAACCTCCTTGTATTCGAATGCAGAGGTTGTCACAGTGTAAAAATTAGTATTTTTCACTACATCAATAAAGTCTCAAAAGCTTCATCACCACCACTTCAAACTATCACAAAATTCCAGTTTTAATTTGTCACAAACCTTCCCAATGTTCCCCAACACTTAGGGTTTATAAAACAATGTTTAAAACTTTGATTTTCTGAAAAATACGAATCTGTATTCGAATACAACTCCCTTGTATTCGAATACATAAGCATAAAACTGCAATTTCAACACTTTGTATTCGAATACAGCATAACTGTAGTCGAATACAGAAGACAAAATAGTGTGAATTCAGCATTTTTCTCAACGAAGAACTTCATCATCTCCTTTGCAAAACTATTTCAAAAACTCCATTTTAAAACATTTCAAACCTTTCCAAAGTTTCTCAACACTTTAAGATTCACATGACAGTGTTTAAACTTGATTTTCTGGAAAACACGAATCTGTATTCGAATACAGCTTCCTTGTATTCGAATGCAGAAGCTTAAACTTGAGTTTCTGGAAAAACACGGATCTGTATTCGAATACAGCTCCCTTGTATTCGAATACAGAAGCAAAAATTGTGAAAGTTAGCATCCTGTATTTGAATACGAGGCTGTCGTAGTCGAATACAGATGCGAATACAGTGTTAAAATTTCACTTATGTATTCAAATACGATATGGTCGTAGTCAAATACAGATGCTAAGTCAGAAGCAAAAATCCTTCATCTGTATTCGAATACAAGTTCGAAAACTTGAGTAAAACAGAAGCTTGGCAGGCTGTATTCGAATACACTCATGCTGTATTCGAATACACCTTCGAATTCAGTGAAATTTTCTTGAGACTTCAACACATTTTCAAACTTTTTCCTTTGGAAAACCAACAACCCCAAAACAGTTTTACCACTCTTTTGCAAACCACAAAGCTCAGAAATTTTTCATCAATATAGATTTTCCAAAAAGCACTTTCATCATTTTAAATCCTTCTCTTTTGAAAACATCAGCAACACCAGATTTTCATCAACAGGAAAGAAACAGAATCACCAACACCAAAAGCAACATCACAGTTTTGCTTAAATCCCCAAAACAGAATATCAAACTCAAAACAGAACATGCATTTCCAAACGTTTACATTTTGAGCATTCTCAAAACAACATGCAGAGTATTCCCAACATTCTTACACAACCAATCACAACATGCAAAGCATTTTCAGCTTTCTCACACAAGCAGAATAACATTAATGCATTCAACCAAACAACAACCATCACATAGCAGCAAAACACCAACATAATGCATTTTCGCATTTTATAACAACATTCAAAGCAGTTTTATGAACATGCATTTTAACCATCTTCAAAATAACATGCAAGACATTTTTCAACTCTCCCACATAAACAAAACAGCATTAATGCATTCAACCAAACAGAAACAATCACAGAATCAGTACACATCAACAAAATGCATTTTCTTCATTTTTTTTAAAATGTCATTGCAAAACAGTTTTTCTTCAAAACAATGATGAAACATCAGTAATGTCATGACAATTATGCATTTACAGCCGTAATACATCTAGAAAGTGGAAGGTGCCCTTACCCTTGTTGCGTTTCTGCTACTGTTCACGTTTCTGCGTCAAAATCGGCGAAGTTCCCGTTTTGCGTTCGCCACTACGAAAGTGGGTTATCTAGCTCCGTAATGATGAGGAGAACAACTTTTGTACTGGAAGTTTTCTGGTTTGGTGCTTGGATTTTCAAGTAATATCACCTTTGAGGAACTCCCCTTTTTTTTTGTTCGTAAAACAGAAATCAGAATGGGAGAAGGGGAAGGTGAGCACTGTTACATGCAGTAAGGGAGGAGGAATGGGTTTCTGACTTTGCCCTTCCTTCTCACTCCTATATATAGGCTTGTGTGGGTGCCACCTCACCCGACACTTGTCTGATCCTCAGCACTTAATTAGTCTCGTCGCAGTTAGCAGATAATCCTTTAATTAACTGTCCGATAATTTAATTCCTCGTAATTAAATTAATTTACTCTTCATCCAATAATCTTAATTCATCTTCCAAAATAAATATTTATATATATATATATATATTCACTCAAAACATACATATATTAAATATTTTACAAATATCCCCAAAATACACTTAATATTAATTCCATAATTAAATTTTAAATTTAAGGGTCTTACAAGTTGTGTCTTGGAAATCAATGTTATAAAAGTGTGTTGCTTTATCCACTACTGAAACTAAGTACATTGCAGCAACTAAAGCGTCCAAAGAACTCTTGTGGATGAAGAAATTCTTACATGAGTTAGGCCTTAAGCAAGACAAGTTTGTGTTGTTCTGTGACAGTTAGAGTGCGATCCATCTCAGCAAGAATCCGAATTTTCATGCAAAGTCAAAGCATATTGAGGTGCAGTATCATTGGATAAGAGATGCACTTGAAATGAAGTCATTTTCAATTGAAAAGATTCATACCGATGAGAATGGTTCAAATATGATGATGAAGGTCTAGCCTTTGTCGAAGATGATATGTTGTAGAAAGAATGCCGACATGGTTGAGCAGTACCTTCCCACCTTCCCACTTGAGTTGTGAGGGGAAGATTTGTTGGGTGGGCTCACTTCCTAAGTGGAACCCACCAAATTTACTAGTATTATTGTTATTATTATTAAAGAAAAAAAAAAAAGAAACAAAGTGGTTTATTGGACTTGGCCCATGTGAAGAAGAAAAAAATAAATAAAAGAAGGAAACGATCCCTAAACAAAAGAAAAGAAGTGTCGCGCAGTAGAGAAATTTTTTTTACTATGTCCCATGGTTTTTATTCTCTCAATTTGAGGTAATTTTTCCACGTTAAAAATTATATTTGTCTTATATTTAGTTTTCTATCAATTATTAAATTTTTTACCAATTATTGTTGTTATGTGAAATTGTATTTTCTGTTTGGCCTTTTATCTGTCCAATTAGAGAAAGAAATATCCCGCGAAATAAATATGTATGGCTTTCAAAAATCACAACTATCCAGTTTATTGTAGAACCTCATGTCTATGCCACTTGCTCTATGTGAATGGCTCCTCTCTACATTGGCTCAGGTTGAAAAACCGATGAAGATGTTGTTGGAAATGAAGTAGAAATAGTTAGTGTGAATTGAAAAAAATAAGAAAGCCACACGAGGGATAAGACACTTTAATTTTTATTGATCATAATAATATTTTTATCATTTATTTTTTTTACTTAAATTAATTTTGTTGAATTTTAATGTACCAATTAATATAATAAAATGTACTACGAACATGAACAGGGTATCGATTATGTCTTTCATATATTAAATACTTTGAAGATTGCATACCCCGTACCCTTATCAGGTAGCTAAGAGAATTGCGAATGCTTAGTCATCAATCCTAGAGCTTCAATATTCTGTCTTCCTAGCTGTACATGGCACCGAACTCTTCAATGATCAACAAATATTTATCTTACTTATAATGTGTAATCTTTGTGTATATTCAATGGATCGAAATACATGCCCATTGTCACAAGAGAAATACTTATTTGACCACAAACATAAATAAATAATGTTTGGACATACTCACAAAAAATATGTGGTTTAATTATTTTAAAAATATATATCATTTTATTCACTTTTAATTTTACCATTTTTTTATATTTGTAATTTAATTAATAAATTTAAATAGTTTTATATTATGAAATTGTATGTTATATCATTTAACATATATAAAATTGTCATTTTTAAAAATAAAAAAATTAATTTCATATATTGATGAAAACAAATGGTGGGGTGCGGAATTAACATATTCAAGACTCCTGGTTTAACAAGAGGAATACAATAGTTCCCATTAGTTAAATCGGTCTACCATTTGTTACATTCCCAAATTAGCCTCCCCTTAGTTATAATTAATATTGTAGCTATGAGGACATGGAAAATATCTTCATGGAGGTTATTTAAGTATATCATTTTCATACCTTGGTTCGACTTCAACCTCGTAGGTTAATTTCGGACATTCACTATATTTGCTTTGTTTTTTTGTTGCTTTCTTCGTCAAACCAACTGCAATCACATTATTTTAGTTGTCACTTTTCTTATAAGGTATGGACCCTTATAATTATTTATAATTACATTGGATGGATTTTGACATGGCTCTTCCTCAAGATATCTTCCATCATATGTGCAACATGATTCATTTTCGAGGTAGGAGATTTCAGTTTGTTTGTTTTTTGATTTATTTTTAGATAGATAAATATTAATCGTTAATATTTTATGTTGATAGCTAAGTTTTGAACCTCATTGAATTTCTTTTTAAACTCATTCAAGAGTGTTTCAGCTCAACCCCTTATAATTACCCCTTAAGGACATTTCAGCTGATTTCTAATTTGGTATGTTGTAATTGATTTTTTTTAACAAAATTTGGTGTGTATGATTGTTGAATATGGAGAAATAGAATTAGCTTTCAAAGTGTCATTTTTTATATCACATTTTGTTATCATGACTCTATAAAATACAAAACTTAGACACAACACTTAACACGACACAAACATAAGTATCGACATCGATAATGTTAATGTTAAAAACATACAAACACTGACATTAATATACATATTTATTAATTTGTTATAATTAAAAATAAAATATAAATATTATTTATAAAATAAAATTAATTTAGAATCAACATATATACGTGTATCTAAAATAAGCAATTTGGTTTATTACAAAAAATTCTAAAACATAATATGATAGTTTTTCATCTTTATTGATCCTTCTACTATCAAAAGGTTAAACATGATGTAGTCAAATATAATGTCTTTAACCTTTTCACTGATTATCTTTATTGCTTTGACGCATTTTTAACATTCATACATGTGATTGAGAGATGTTTAAATTGTGTCGAAGCAAAGCAAAAAGTGTTTTTTGAGACATTTGTCTTAGTTGTCTTTAGGGCCGACCATATGTGCCGGTAAACAAACAACACATGGCCCAATTCTTTTTATTTTTTATTTTTTTAAGAATATTATAAGGCCCCAAAAATACTAAGAGGAAATGGTTCACCTTGCACTATAAAATCCATTAACAAAATAGACCCGAATATAGAAGAAAAAAAAAGGACTAAGATTTTTTGACAAAAAAAAAAAGGAAAAAAAATTGAAACAGATTTTCGATGTTATTGATTTTATTTAAAACTTTTTTAATTTTTTTTATTATATTGATGTTATTTATACGTTTTGATGTTATTTACAATTTAAATAAAAAATGATAATTTTTGAGTTTTTAATGCTTCTTTTTATTAGCTGACCCATTTTTAAGATTAAAACAAACCTTCAAAATGTTTAGAACGCCACTAGTTATTGTATAGGTGTGGTACAAGCGTCATACTAGTGTTAGTTATCGATGCCTGTAGAACGTTAATGTATTCGTGCTTCTTAGAAAGGAACATTCACGGAGTTGGTTTATTTTAAAGGGAATATGGTTGTTTGTTTGTTTGATTGGTTGTTTGTTTGAGCATGTGTCAATTCTCTTGATTTTTATCCTTTTTGTAACGGGTATGAGTTCACGTTTTTATATATCATTTTGGTTATATAAAACAAATTAGCTATTCATTGCATATTTGCTATGCATATTTCAATCCATAGGTATGTCCAAATTTCATTCCATTACTTATATATTTATATTAACTTGTCTATGTAACTAGCTTAGTATGATATCTTAAATATTTTTCCATGGCATTCAATTCCACATTCAATCAATAGCTATGTTGCATTTAAATTTCCATGTTTCCATCAATATTATTGTAACTCAAGCCATGATACAAACTGACAAGGCTTATGTTATCTATGAATGAGAAATTTTATATATAGCAATAGATAATCTAATAATTTATTGTGTACTGTTATTAATACTGCAGAAGAAATGTCTACAATAACCTATAAATCTTCTAACATACTAAAAGGAGATACATTGATGCAAGGTAGTGTATACTGTATAGTACTACTTTTTAGTTGCAAGATATGACAAATATGGCACTTTGATCACTCTTCTTCCTTGAAATCTTGCAAAATTTGCTGAAAGTGTGAATTCCAATCCATGGTATCACATAGAGAATGGTTGACCATTGATTTTCTTCTAGATGTAATTTTCCACATGAAGTGAAGCCCAGAGGCTTGTAAGTAACAAAAGTATGGAATAAGAAGCAGATGTGGCTATATTGGGGCTTCCTCCTGGTGGTGCACCATAGACTGATGATGATCCATCAGGATCAGGCATTGTCATGCTTGGTGTAGATGGAGTCATTATACTTGGTGTGGTTGGAGTCATAGTATTTGGTGGTGGTGTAGTTGGTGGATTTGGTGGGCTTACATATGTTGGTGGACTCATGCTGCAAGGGATATACATATTAGAACTTCATGTATGCATAATAAGTTGAATATGATATCCTACTAGTCCCTAAATATGTGAGGTGATGTCGCAATAGTTCATGAATGAATCGAAATTATGAAAGCACCATTGAGTGTGTCTTGTGTTAGTAATTTTGTGGACTAAACTGATTAGCAGAAAACACATTCAAAGAGTGAACTAAGTAATCAAAGAGATATTGACAAACAAAATGCACATTTAGGAAGGTTTTTTTGTAAATTTGATATATTTAAGGATTATGATGTTTAAGGCTCAAAATGATTGTTTACTCTATGATATAATTGTGATGAAATCTCACCTTGTTGTTTTGGAGGATGAAAAGTGGCAATTCCCATGACCTGAAACAATGTAGAAAAGAACATGTAATGTAACAGACATGATAGTATCTTAGGATTTTGTTGACAATGTAATCCCAATTAAAAACTGAAATAAGTGAATGAAGCTCACAATCCTTAGAACCATAAACTATGATATTATTGATATGAAAACTGACTGAATTTGTTACTGTAATTCCATGAAGTCTTACTTGGATCTTTGTTTGTAAGTGTTGCTGCTCCTCCAAATGCACAACTTGTAGGTGCAGGATTCTTTTGGTAGTAATCATTGAATGCATAAGAAGCATGGTCTCTCAATGTACTAGGGTCATAACACATTCCTCCTTGTTGAATTTGTGAGCAATCTGCACCATATCCACATGCATAATCAAGAGCTACCTGTAGAGTGGTCTCTGCAGCTGATTGGCCTGCAACACACCATTGACCACCACCAGATGAAGTGGTTGGTGTTGTTGGAGTTGTTGTAGTTGGGCTTGTTGGAGTTGTAGTTGGTGTTGTTGGGTTTATGTATGGATTTGTTGGGCTTGTTGGGTTTGAGTATGGGTTTGTTGGGCTTGTTGGATTTGTGTCTGGATTTGTAGGTGCTGTGTATGGATTTGTGGGGGTTGTGTTTGGGCTTGTGGGGGTTGTGTATGGATTTCCTGTTCCTGGTGTGGTAGGGTTGACAATTGGAATTGAATCCAATTGAGTACTAAATTCATATGATGATATTTCATGATTTTCATCTTCTCTTAATCTTATGGATATACCTATACCTGTATAAAACAAAATAAATATCTTTTAACTCTTCAGCAGGACATATGAAAATATCTTGCTGACTCTCCTATATGAATATTACACACGTTACAGGACCATTTCTCTGTGAACAAATTTTGCAGGGATTACAACAAATATAAAAAACAAAAAACAAAAAGTGGTGTATGTTTGCTAGGACTAAAAAAAATATTTTGACAATATATTTGCAGAACAAAATGATTATGTAAACTAAAAAAATTAACCCAAAGTTCTTCTTGATTGCTCACAAGATGGAAAGATCATGGATGAATTTGTCTGGTTTTCAGTCCATTCAATAATTTCTTTTTTTATGCATGTTTCATGATAGATATGTTTATATATGCTTTCCTAAAGCTACCATAAGTTCATCCAAATTCAACATAATCAATTGAATGTTTCTGTTCATTCTATATTTAAAATTTTTAACTGCGGATGTTTGATATTGCAGAGAATCACAGTTAAATGCGGCTGATACGACCTCAATCGTAGTTGTGTTATGGTCGCAGTGACATAAAAATTCTTAATGTCACAACTTAGATCACGTTCGTGCACTATGATTTCTGAATGGAAAAACATCATCAATTTTTCATGAATTCTGTTTACTACAACTCTGCATCACTATGTTCCAAAATTTATATAAAATCATAATTAAACATTATTGCTTGCTCTATATATCCTTATCACACACCTCTAGCATTCTTGTTCTGGTTGTGGAGCAATACAATACAATATATAATAATAACTTAGCGAAATATATATTTAAAGGACCAAAGTTCTAACCAAAAAATAAATCAAACCTGAACAGAAGGAAAGACACAACAAAAATAACACATGGTGCCAACTTCTAGCTCCCATATCTGAATGTTTTACTTCTATGCTTGGCTTCTGAATTTTCTTTCCAGTTTATGAGCAATGTTTGAGAGACAAACTTGCAATGTAATTGTGAAGGAGAGAATTTTATCTATTTTCAGGTGTACCTTTAATTTATATATTATATATTATATATATGATAAAAATAAAATAAAAACTAGAGAATCATAGCTTTCTTGGATCAAAGAGAGAAGAAAGCATATTAAGAAAACTTGAGAAAGGAGGCATTGCATTGTTGGAATTAGCAAGCAAGAGAAGGTTCAAAAAGAAAGGAAAAGTTGCATGATTGTATAAGGCAAAACCATCATCTGCTTAGTGTTAAAGGGTTTCTTTGATTCAGTAGTTTTCATAATCATTTTTAGTAGTTTTTATCTGTTTATTAATTATTTAAAACAAAATAGAATTTAAAAAATATAAAAACTACTTGAATCATGTTCTGAATTTTTTTAAAATGTTATCTTTTTATAGATGATTTTTCTTTTACTTTTTTTTTTTTGAATTTTATATATATACACACACGAGAAGGAGGATCAATGGACTGGGTGTAAGATTTTTTCTTTTATCAATTTTAAAAAATTGATTTCTAAATACTAAGATAGTTGAGTTTAGCGAATGAGTTAGACGTCTACAATATGATAAATTTAAGTTTAAATTTTTGTTGAATGAAATATCTATAGTAAGTGTCTTACTTATTTCGAATAGAAATCTTTTTAAAAACAATCTAAAACAAATAATCTCTTCATTATAATAGTCAAAATATATTTTTTTTAATAGTTCTTAACTGATACTAGTTAAATGAAAGTTTTTTTTTTCAAACACTTGAGGCTTAAATATATATACTATTAATCTAGTGATAGTATAGCATGAAAATAGATTCTCTATCTTTGGTGTACCATGACTTTAGTTCACTTTAGAATAAAATTAATGATTAAATTAAATTGATAAAAACTATATAAATGAGATAAATTTGATTAAGAGATAGATAGATAAAAAATCACTAAAAATAAAAGATGTAAATAAAGAGAATCATATAATCCATATTCACATAAATTAAATACTACACATATGTATTTAAAGTTTAAACTCTATCGCTTATTTAATTTTTAAATAAAAAGATCAATATATCAACTAAAAAAAATCAATATTATGTACAAATGATAGATATTTATTTGAATTTTTTAATTATTTAGTTGCTGGTCACTGCATATAAAAAAATAATATATCGAGAGAGATCCCTCTCTTAATTAATGCAAGTATGCGTTGGTGTTTAAAATATTTTTTAAAAAAGAATCAATTTATTTGACAACTAAAATGAGTCTGTAAAAAGTTGATAGAATGTGGAAAGGAGTGTGATACTACTATTCCACGTATGGACAATGTCGTTTTGCTTTTTCGTGCTTCTTTTTTACTGTTTCATGGGACTGAACCAAAAGCTAAAGATTATACAAACACAGCGATTATTTGTAGTAATTACCTTTTACGGTTTGTGACGATGAATGTTGTCTCCTTTCTATTCTTTTCCTTCGCCCCTGACATTGCAGTAGTAGCCGTTTTCTCTTTTTGTTTGAATATATAAATAAATACTTCCTGTGGAATACTTAGGAATAACCATTTCTTTTTGTAATTAGATTCTCTAGTTATGCGCCTTCTCTAAAAAAAACTTGAATATGTATTTCTTAAGCTACATTGTCTCCATGCTTTAATTAATTAATTTTATCTTAAAAATTCTAGGTCTCCCAAATTTTATACTAAATGTTGCTCTCTTTGTCACGTAATAATTCAATTATTTGACCATTTTACTTATTTTAATTAAAAAGAATATAAATGAAGAAGAGAGGAATGTTTTTATTAAGTATGATATATTTACCATTATTATAATAATAATAATAATAATAATAATAATAAATATAAAAGATATTTGATTGAAAGTGGTGCATGTAATATTAATTAAATAACCCAATTGAAAAAAATATATAATTACTATCATCTTAAAAATTGAAAATTTCAATTATTTTGAGACAATATTTTTTTACAAATAAGTCAATTATGGGTGAAAAGTGAACTAGCATTACATAAAATACCAAAGTGCAAAAACAACAACATTTATGGCTTATTTAGATTGACTTATTTGATCTTCTATACTAACATAAACACTTGAAAGTTTATTTAAAAGAACTTATGACATGTCCATAAGTTATTTTAAACTAATAATTTAAAAAAACAACTTATAGCTTATATAAAAATAATTTAACTTTATTTTATTTTGTGTTATAAAAATATCTTATACATAAATACTTATAAAATAAACGCTTATATTAGAAGCTGTTAAATAATTTGTTTATACAAAAATATAGGTTAATATAGAAAAAAAAACTCTTAAAATTATAAGAAATCACTCAATTTGCTTTGCTCTATTCAACAAATCATATGTTAGGCGGAGGGGTACTTTTAGTTACTCCAACAATCTAAGTCAATTTCCTAAAAATTTAAAAAACCAAGTCCATTGTGAGTATAAAATATTTAAGATTGATTAGAACAATGATTATTGAAAAACACTGCATACATGCAAATGCAATTAATTAAATTAATTTTGCAGTTTATTTTTGAACAATTTAAAAATTGATCCACCTCACAGAAATAAGGTGTTCTATTCTCATTTATTTTACATTAAGATAAATATGGTTTTTTATATTTTTCTTCAATGACTTCAATAATTACTTGGGGAGATGAATATATCTTTGCAACATGATATATATTAAGTGTAAAAATTAATTAAATAATTAGTAAAAATTAATTAAATAATTAGTAAAAATTAATAATCAATTAATATATATATATATATATATATATATATATATATATATATTATATATATACTATACTCTTAGTGGTATCATGATAGTCCGATTATAACAATCAACACACCAAAGTTCCATTATATCGTCAATACTAAAAGGCTCTACAACGACCTTAACACGCAGTGGTACAACTTGCTCACTAGTATTATTCGTCATGGGTATAAAAGATGAGTCGTTAACATCCCGTGGTTTGCAAACATTTTTCTTACCACGTGTTGCTCTGGTAATTCCTCCTACTTCAATTGATCCACTCGTGATCTTGATAGTGCTCCTGCTCCAGATATTGATGTCATGTATATATATCAATATGTATTAACATGCATTCATATCACATGAATAAATAAATAAATAAACATAAATAAAGAAATATATATAAATATGTAACTTGCATATCACATTTCACATAACACAAATGGCAGAAATATAATATTTAACATTTCACATAAATTTCACTTTATATATGTATTTATAAATTAATTCACTGTCATCATCATCATCATCATCATCATTTGATGAATGAATGAATTAATCTAGCATCTTCATCACCTTTCAATTCTTCTATTTTTTGTTCATCAACTTCTTTTTCATTGTTTTGTTGGAACTAAGTTGGTTTTATACTTAGAGTTTTGATGATAATAAAAGTATTTTATGAGAACAATATATTTGTTGTAAAAAATCAAAGATCAATGAGTTTCGCAGCGGAGATTGATTGAATTAAAAGCAGAGATTGATCAGTTTTGAAAATGGAAATTGTTTATCGTTCACTATTTTTCTGATTTTGTTTCTTTTAATCTAAACAGAACTGAATCTTGCTAAAATGAAAACACACAATTGTTAACCCAGTTCAGAGATAAAACTCCTACGTCTAGGGGGACTGAATCCGACTTCGAATTATCACTATATGAGATGAAATGATTACAATGTACAAAATGCTCTGTTTTCTTTCAGTTTTCTGTTTTTGTGCAAAACTGAAAAATTCACTCTCTTTTCTAGTTGCTGCCCAACTACTTATATACAAGTTTGTTACAAAAAGTAGTTACAACTTATTAACTAAAAACTAACAGCCCCAAGTTAGATTGGCTTGTAAGTAACCATCCTAAGTCTTCTTAATTGAGTACCACTTTCAACAATTCTCCACCTTGGTACCAAATGATAAGCTTCAACATGTGATTCTTCAAATCAGATCCTCTTAGTCCTTGATCTCAGTTTCTGGACTTGATCTGCAGCATATCCAAATAGTGTTTGAATTTGCTAAGTGTGACAGGTTTTGTGAACATGTCAGCTGGATTGTCACTTGTATGCACCTTTGCCACATTTATCTCACTTCTTTCACTGACATCCCTTATGAAATGCAGTCTGATGTCTATATG
This sequence comes from Cicer cuneatum, assembly GCA_037974295.1. NCBI lineage: Eukaryota > Viridiplantae > Streptophyta > Magnoliopsida > Fabales > Fabaceae > Cicer > Cicer cuneatum. Next base: position 27,991,532 of record JBBPBO010001984.1, on the reverse strand, counting down.
TTTGGTTCTTTCATGATACATTTATTTTTACTCAAATGAAAATCCTAAGTCTTCTTAATTGAGTACCACTTTCAACAATTCTCCACCTTGGTACCAAATGATAAGCTTCAACATGTGATTCTTCAAATCAGATCCTCTTAGTCCTTGATCTCAGTTTCTGGACTTGATCTGCAGCATATCCAAATAGTGTTTGAATTTGCTAAGTGTGACAGGTTTTGTGAACATGCCAGCTGGATTGTCACTTGTGTGCACCTTTGCCACATTTATCTCACTTCTTTCACTGACATCCCTTATGAAATGCAGTCTGATGTCTATATGTTTGGTTCTTTCATGATACATTTGATTTTTACTCAAATGAATGGCACTTTGGCTGTCACAATTTATGCAAACCGACTCTTGTTTGACACCAAGTTATGTGATCAATCCTCTAAGCCAAATTCCTTTTTTCACAGCTTCAGCAAGAGCAACATATTATGCTTCTGTTGTTGATAATGCCACTATGTGTTGAAGATTAGCTTTCCAACTGACTGTGTTGTTGAACACTATGAACACATACCCTGTGAGAGATCTTCTTCTCTCTAAATCTCCAACAAAATCAGAGTCTACAAATCCTTGGACTGGTTTTGATGGTTCTGAACTTTTGCTGTATTCCAAACACAAGCTTTGAGTTCCTTTTAAGTACCTTAGAATCCATTTAACAGCTTGCCAATGATTCATTCCTGGATTTCCTATAAACCTGCTGGTGATACTTCCAGCATGAGAAATGTCTGGTCTTGAGCAGACCATAGCATACATGATGCTTCTTATAGCACTTGCGTAAGGAATAGTCTTCATATCTTTGGCTTCCAGATTTGTGTTTGGTGACATGGCTGAAGAAAGCTTGAAGTGAGCTGCTAGTGGAGAGCTAACTGCCTTTGATTCACTCATATTGAATCTATTTAAAACCTTCCCAATGTAGCTCTCTTGGGAAATTATCAGTTTTTCTTGTTCTCTGATTCTGATGATTTCCATTCCTAGTATCCTCTTGGCTGGCCCCAAATCCTTCATCTCGAATTCTTTCTTCAGCTGGCCTTTCAAATTTCCTATTTCTTTCATACTTTTAGATGCTATTAGCATGTCATCCACACATAACAGCAAGTAAATGTATATGTCTTTTGATACTTGTTTATAATACACACAACTATCAAAATTACTTCTAGCATAACTTTGACTAAGCATGAATGAATCAAACCTCAAATACCATTGTCTTGGTGATTGCTTTAGCCCATATAGTAGGCAGACCCAGTGTTCCTTCCCTTGAGTCCTAAAACCATCTGGTTGTTGCATTAAAATTATTTCATTCAGATCACCATGGAGAAATGCTGTTTTGACATCCATTTGCTCTAACTCCATGTCAAAGTGTGCTACCATGGCTAGAATTATTCTTATAGATGCATGTTCGACTACAGGAGAAAAGATTTCATTGTAGTCTACACGTTCCCTTTGAGTGAATCCCTTTGCTACTAGCCTTGCTTTGAACCTGGGTGGTTCAACTCCTGGAATTCCCTCTTTCCTCTTGAATATCCACTTGCTGCCTACAATCCTAGAGTTGGCAGGCTTAGGTATGAGTTCCCAAGTGTTGTTCTTCTCCAGTGATTTCAGCTCCTCAGTCATAGCTACAATCCATTTGTCCTTGTCTTGAGACCTGATAGCTTTATTGTAGTTCCTGGGATCTTCTTGGTTGATTCTTCAGTAGCATGTAATGCATAGCTAATCATATCTGCATAACCGTATCTTTGAGTGGGTTTTAATGTCCTTTCTCTGTCCCTGATAAGGTTATAATCATCTAATTCTTGTTCTGGAAACATATCATGTCCTGCTGGGTTTGTATCAGTCTTGTCTTGCTATTCTGAAATGGAGAACGTTCTGAGTTTCTGTTGATCTTTCTCTGTTTCTGTAAATTGCTCCACCTCAAGATCAAACCTTCCCCCATCTCCAGTTTGATGTGTACTTTCATTTCCAGTCTTGATTAAGGACTTATATAGATCAGCTTCATGAAATTTAACATCTCTATTGCTGATACATTTCCTACTTTCAGGACACCATATTCTATAACCTTTCACACCACTTGGATATCCTACAAAATACCATCTCTTTGCTCTAGGAACTATCTTCCCTTCATTTACATGGTTATATGCAGCACATCCAAATACCTTTAGATGATTGTACTTTGCTGCATGTCCAGTCCACATTTCTTGAGGGGTTTTTAGTTCAATTCCAGTTGAAGGACTCAGATTTATCAAATAACAAGCTGTATGAACAGCTTCACCCCAAAACTGTGCAGGCATTCCTGCATTGCACAGAATGCATCTCATTCTCTCTAGAAAGGTTCTATTCATCCTTTCAGCTAGTCCATTTTGCTGAGGTGTGTGCCTCACAGTCCTATGTCTGTTCACACCATGAGCTTTGCAAAAACTACTGAATTCCTCATTACAGAATTCAAGACCATTGTCTGTCCTTAAGGTCTTAATCCTCTTATCAGTTTTGTTTTCAACCATAGATTTCCAATCTTTAAAGGTTTTGAATGCTTCATCCTTACTTTTTAACAAATAAATCCATACCTTCCTACTATAATCATCAAGAAATGTAATGAAATACTTGTTACCTCCATGTGAAGCAATATTTGCAGGGCCTCATAGATCACTGTGAACATATTCCAGAATTTCTTTTGAGCAATGTTTCCCTATAGGGAATTTGACCTTATGCATCTTTCCATACACACAATGCTCACAAAATTCAAGATCACCAATCTTGTCCCCACCTAGCATGCCTTGTCTGTCCAGAATTTGCATTCCCCTTAGACTTACATGTCCCAACCTTTGATGCCACAAGCTAGCTTTGCTTGATGTTTGAACTGCCACTGTTGCCGTTCCTGTCACTGCTTGACCATTGAGAAGATAGATTCCATGATCTCTTTTTCCCTTCATGATTATCAATGATCCCTTATGACTTTTAGAGTGCCTTTCTCTGCTTTGTATGAACAGCCAACTTCTTCCAGCATTCCCAGAGATATTAAGTTCCTTTTCAGCTCTGGAACATGCCTGACTTTTGATAAAATCTTCATAGTTCCATCTTCCATCTTTAGCTTGATTGAGCCAATCCCAACTACCTTGCAAACTGATTTGTTACCCATGATAATCTTGCCTCCATCAGTTTCTTTGTAGTCAATGAACCAATCTCTGTTTGAAGTTATGTGAAATGAACACCCTGAGTCAGAACCCAATCATCCTGCATGATTTCAGTTGAATTTGCCATAAGAACTTTTGTGCTTTCATATCCTTCAGAGGCTACTGAAGCATTTCCATAATCATCATCACTATTTGATCCTTTCTTTCCTTTCCAATATGGGCATTCTTTCTTGAAATGTACCTCCTTATTGCATATGAAACACCTCATTTTAGACTTGTCCTTTTCTTTATTCTTGAATTTATTCTTCTATTTTTTATTCTTCTTCCCTGTTTTAGCCTTGACAAACAGCCCCTCACCACTGCCTTCTTCTTTCCCATCTGACTTCCTCTTTAATTCTTTTGATATTAGTGTAGCTTGTACTTTTTCTAATGACAAAGAATCTCTACCATAAAGAAGTGTATCACAAAGATTTTCAAGAGAGCTTGGTAATGAATTTATCAACAACAGGGCCTGATCTTCATCTTCCAATTTTACATCAATATTTTCAAGATTTTACACAATCTTATTAAACTCATCCATATGATCTTCAATTGACCTCCCAGGTTGCATCTTGAAAGTATATAACCTTTGTTTTAAGTATAAACGGTTCGCGAGTGATTTAGTCATGTATAAATATTCCAATTTAAGCCAAATACCTGCTGCCGAGGTTTCTTTTGACACTTCCCTTAGAACTTTGTCTCCAAGACTCAAGATTAAAGCACTATGAGCCTTGTTCATGATATCCTTCTTTTCCTTGTCTGAAAACGTGGATGCCATGTCTTTCTCTCTTCCCAGTGCTTCTGCCAAACCTTGATGAACCAACAACGCTTTCATCTTGAGACGCCATAACCCAAAATCATTCTTTCCATCGAATTTCTCAAGTACATACTTTGTTGATGCCATCTTCTTGAATCGAAATCGAGCTCTTGATACCAGTTGTTGTAAAAAACCAAAGATCAATGAGTTTCGCAGCGGAGATTGATTGAATTAAAAACGGAGATTGATCAGTTTTGAAAACGGAGATTGTTTATCGTTCTCTATTTTTCTGGTTTTGTTTCTTTTAATCTAAACAGAATTGAATCTTGCTAAAATGAACACACACAATTGTTAACCCAGTTCAGAGATAAAACTCCTACGTCTGGGGGATTGAATCCAACTTCGAATTATCACTATATGAGATGAAATAATTACAATGTACAAAATGCTCTGTTTTCTTTCAGTTTTCTGTTTTTGGGCAAAACTGAAAAATTCACTCTCTTTTCTAGTTGCTGCCCAACTACTTATATACAAGTTTGTTACAAAAAGTAGTTACAACTTATTAACTGAAAACTAACAGCCCCAAGTTAGATTGGCTTGTAAGCAACCATCCTAAGTCTTCTTAATTGAGTACCACTTTCAACAATTTACTTGTTGGGGAGTTCGAGGAGCACTTAGAGCGGCAATGGCCAAATGTTCCTTGGACCACAAGAGACTTGGACACCGTATCTCAACCCAAAACCTTAAGGCAATAGGTTTATGGGTCACATCTCTTATATATCTAACATTTACTTCATTCCTAGTCAATGTGGGACTTATTTTAACCACTTACACTTGAATTTCCAACAATTCTCCCCCTCAAGTGTGAGACACCCACAATACTAGACTTGATCCACACTAGGATCTTCCACTCTTGCCCCTTTATCAAGCCGAACCAGGCTCTGATACTACTTGTTGGGGAGTTCGAGGAGCACTTAGAGCGGCAATGGCCAAATGTTCCTTGGACCACAAGAGACTTGGACACCACATCCCAACCCAAAACCTTAAGGCAATAGGTTTATGGGTCACATCTCTTATATATCCAACATTTACTTCATTCCTAGTCAATGTGGGACTTATTTTAACCACTCACACTTGAATTTTCAACAATATTTGACTTCAAAAAGTATGAAAGAAGATTCGGGTTTTTGAAGAAAATCTAAAATAAGATTTGATTTAGTTTTATAAATTGAAAAAAATCAAAAATAAGATTTAATTCAAATTTATAATTGAAGAAAATCTAAAATAAGATTTGATTCAAATTTATAATTGAATAAAATCTTTGACCAAGTTGAAAAGAAGATATGGTCAAGATTTGAAGAATATTTGGTCAAGATTTGTAGAAGATTTGATCAAAATTTATCTACAACAATATATGAACATAATCAATTTGACGAATTTACAAACTCAATCTGAAGAATTTACAAAATCAGTCTGAAGAAGATACAATTCAGAATTAAACAATGACTAAATTGAAGCCCAAATTTTAACTATAAATAGATACTCAAAACTGAATAAGAAAAGCATCGAAAATCAGAAAAGATTAGAGGACCTCATAAGCTCAAAATCATCTTGGAGTTCAAAGAGATAAACATGTGTTCAAGTTACAAAAAATTTCTGAGTGTTCTTTTCGTAGAGTATGGGAGTTATTATTATTATCAGCTTTGTTAGAAGCAAACACTTAATGTTCCAATCTTTTGTATCCAATCCGATTGTGGTTTAGTTCCTTCTTCAATCTGGGGTTATTAGGTTGTTAGGATAAGACTTGGCTTATAGGGCCAAGGTGGTTAGTGCCTCAATCAAATGTTTGGGGTTGTCAAGTTGTTTGAGAAGACTTGGCTTGTAGGGTCAAGGTGGTGTTGTTCCTCAAAAGTCTGGGGTTGCCAAGCTATTTGGGAAGACTGGATTGGAGGGTCAGGTGTTTTGTAATTCAATGCATTTGAATTAGTGGATGAAAGTCTTATGAATGAGGGGACTGGATGTAGCAATGTTAGTGGTGAACTAGGATAAATCTATGTGTCTAATTATTTATGCTTTCATTGTTTACTGCCTTTGAACCTGGTTGCTTCTTATCTAAGTAATTCATAATAACCAACCAACCTTAATCAAATTAGCAAAAGTTATCAACTTTGGCAAACACAATTCAACCCCCTTCTCATGTTTGCACCTTCATTGCATTATCTTCAAAAGCCTTATTGGGTGTGTGGTGCCCAAGGGTAGGTCGGTGGACCATGTTAGCAAATATCACAAAGGTCTTATGTGGAACATCTCTCGTGGATCAAGACAAACTTTTCCCACATCATCTTGGAGCACATGCATTCCTACATCATCAACTCCATAATAGGAAAAATCAAGACTATTCCCTACCCCAGACTAATTATTTTTGTACTCATATTCAGGCTCTGGAAGAAGTTGGTGGTTTTGTTAAAGAGGAACATTTAGTGTCATCCTCTGCTCCCACTTTTAACATCTCCAATATTATCAAGATGAGGCTGGTGTCCCCCAAGCACTGTATTCGGCTCAATGGTGACGCCAGAAGAACAACAAGTCAAGGAAGTGGAGCAACACTTCTATGCAGGTGTCTGCCGAGAATACCCCAGGGGTATGAGCGTTGTCTGACTGGTCTCATAACCCCAATGTATTTTCTATTTGTATATTTTGAATATTAATTCCCAAAACTATTTTAACTGGTTATATTTATGATGTAATTATTTAATTACTTCTGTCGTTTTCTATTACGACGTATGACTTTATTGGGTGGTTTTATTTTAATTCTTTTATTTGTTTTGAAAAAAAAATACACTCGCGCTGTTAAAAATCGGGGTGTTACATTTTGCCCTAGAATGTATATAGCGTTTTGGTTAAACATACAGCTGAAGGGTTCTCACAGAAGACAGGAAATTTAGTCTCATAAATTTTGAAATATTCCATTTAATGCTTCATCCACAACAGTTGAGTGTTGCAATGAGCTGCTGAGATATACTCTGCTTTTGCTGTAGACAAATCAATAATGCTTTGTCTTTTGCTTGACCAACAGTTCAGATTGTCACAAGTAATGTGCAATTTCCACTGGTCTTCTTTCTTTCTAGCCTATCTCCAACATAGTCAACATCATAGAAACCTACAAATTTGTACTCAGAGGATTGCTTATAACACAAACCAAGTTTAGTAGCGCCCTTCAGATATCTAAAGGTCCTCCTAATAGTTGTTAAGTGGGATTCCTTAGGGTCAGACTGAAATTTGGCACACACACGTATAATAAATAGAATATCAGGTTTAGAAGCATTTAGATAAATGAGGGAACCTTCCATTCCTCTATATACCTTTTGATCTACCTTTTTACACAACTTGGCTAGATTGACTCATGCGCAGATATCCCATTATGACTTCTATGTTGTCTTCTGCGAATATGGGATCGATAGTGTCATCAACCTTTGAGGGTGCACCATTGGTTAACCAAAATAAGTATTTTGTTCCCTCAAAGATAAAAAATTATGCATTAATGATAAGCAGTTTGCTAGATTCTTTGTGATTTTCAAAAAATTGCATATCAACATTCCTTTTGCTGAAGCTATTTCTCAAATGCCCAATTAAGCTAAATTATTAAAAGAAATCATTTCTAATAATAAGAAACTAACAGACTTTGAGATGGTTAACCTTAATGAGGAAAACTGTGACACCCTAAACCTCATAATAATATATATAATAATTTATATCATATTTCTATAAAATTTGCAACGGATAAATAAAAACTTTTTCAAATAAAAATAAACTTTTACAAGTTATTTAAGATACCACATTTCTCAAAATACAAATGGAACACTTTAAAAAAAATTTCTCTTATAAAACAGTGCAATCTCCATAAACTCGATTTAACTATAATTTCTTAATTTAATTCCAAAAACTTACTAGTACTTAGAAGGTTTTCATACAAAAAGTTGTTTCTAATTAAATAAGTAAAATACAATTTATAACTCTCATTCCGGTATCACCTATCAGAGCGGGGCTTCTCCCAAACTTGAACTTCAAGACTCATTAACTTGTAATAACTGCGATTTGGCAAACGCAGGGCCAAATCAGTCAAACAGAAACAACAAAGTAGGTAAGTTTTGAAATCATGTTGATAGTATAATATAAGTATGAAGAACACACAAACAATCAACACATAGTCGTATCAAACACATCACAATATATAAAAACATTTCAAGGAAAAATCATATTATAAAGTCAAAATCACCCAATGAAAATCAATATTTCGTTATAACATCAAATCATCTGATAGAAATCATTATCACATTAGATACACATTAATCACAACAAAACAATTACAAGATGGTGCAATATTATGCATGCTCCTGATAAATATAATTCGGATATAATATCTGCCACTAAGGCAACTTCCACACAGAAAATTACTCATACCAATGGGAAAAATAAACCTGCCCCAAAGGCAACTTCAACGAAGATGCATATGCCATGACATGATGATGCATTATCAAAATCAAACACTCCCACACAGCCCACTAAGATTAGGTCAAATAATCCAAAAATAACTTATACGAAATCATCACCTATTCAAATATCACTAAGATCATACATCACATGTTCTTATCGTGAAAATCAAATATTCATAAACAAACATCATAAAATTAATCATAGCTTCCACCCCACATATCATGAAGATCATATATTCATAAGAAACTACCACAAAGATCAAAGCTTCCACTACAGACATCAAGAAATCATATATTCCTAAAAGTATCATAAAAATCAAAACTTTAATCTATTACGTCATAAAAATTTAAACTCTCATCACATACATATAGAAATTAAAACCTTCATATATGCCACACATAAATTTAAATTTTATCACATATATCATAATTAAGACTTTCAACACATTAAAAATAAAAACATGAGCTTTCTCCACATATACCACACAGTTGCATAACTTAAATCAGACAACACCTATTAAAAGTTTCTAATCCATATTTTAATCCTACAAACCCTAATTAGTCATATTAATTCAATTATTACTAAACAGGGCTACCGCCGTGCGTAGCGAACCCTGAATGAATTGTTGGGAAATACAATTTTCCCGTTCATCTCACATTATAATATACTCATAAATCAAATTCCCTCTCACCCCTTACCTTTTTTCGATGCTTTCACATGCGAATACAAGTTTGCAAGAAAAGGCCTTTGTTCTTTGACTCCTTGTCCTTCAATCGATCTAACTCGACAATTTATGGGTAAATATCAAAAATAAATTATGAAAACACACTCTAAAAATGTCAGTTTTCAAAATTGAATCAAGTGAACTTACCTTAAATCGGGATATAATCAAAGTATAATATAGCCACCATTCACACGGTCGTTTTGGCGTCGGTTTCAATCAAATCAGACTTACGGTGAAGAAGAACGGTACAAAATAACGAATTTCATAAACAGAGAAATACTATATTTTAGAGAGAAATTGGGATAGTTAAAAATATGAGAATGTGTGTTTAATTGACTAACTAATTGAATGAAACAACATACTGAAATTTGGATGAAAATAGAGAAAGTTTACTGGAACAATTATCGATCAACAGTATCAATATTCTATAATAAAATAGTTGATTATAAAATTTGGGATGTTAAAATTCTCCACTCCTTAAAGAAATTTCGTCCTCGAAATTTGTAATGAAGAATAAGCGAATTATTATCTAATGTACCACCATCAAGATTGAAACTTAGTCTATAAGGATATAATAAACATGCCAAGGGTATTCATAACTCATTTAAGTACAACATATCATAAATCACCATTGATAGCATGATAGGAATTATAACATGAGTCAGTAACACATATCACATTTAGTATTCAATTATGGAAGACAATACGGTAGAGTCACTCACTATAATCTACAAGTAAAACATAACATACAGACTTAGTTGGTAATACTTACTACATTTAGTTGGGTGAAATGAAACATATTTCAAGTACATTGTTAGTTTCAACTATGTTTTTTTTCTCAACATTACATTACTAGTTTTACTTGAAAAATAAAGTTTAAATCATATCACCAATTACTCAACAAGTTTCACTTTAAGTCACACAAACAGAACAATCTTAAAATTACTAAGTTATTTCATATCTATAAGAATTATAGAAAGAAACACATATAACAAATCAATGACACTATATAAGATTTATAATCAATCGTTTTATAACAATACACTTTATAAATAATCAAGAAGAAAAAATTAAGAAGTCATAGATAGACATTCCATTCACAACACATCCCTTTAGTGATTAAATCACTCCAATTGACGTAAGAGATAAACATATTTATCAACTATTTCAAAATAAAATTAACAAGTATTTTTCACAATACTAACAACAAGTTATTGTCGCCTGTATTATCAACGATGAGTCATCGAGTTAACTAGTACTTCCTACTCATTGAATCAACTACTTAAGGTAACAATAATTGTATTCATTCAAATTTAAACACGGATAATTAAAAGGTTTTTAACATGATTCAAGAGTATGAAGGTGGTGCCACAACTTCTACTCCGTACTTCAAGTTAAAAAAAAATCTCTCACAATAATTTATTTGTGAATTAGAAATAGCAACAACCACAAAATAAATGACACTTATATTAATATATATTGAACAATCAAAACAAGAAATATGTAATTATCTCACTTTTAAAACGACGTCAAATACTCTTAAACACTATACACAAATTCTCAACACTTAGAGCACTTTAATCACAAACAATTTCATACCCACATAACTGTATATACATTTACATGACTAATTAATCCAATTGATAGAATGACCTAGGCTTATTTCACAAACCAAATATTAACTATTAACACGTAGAATATTTCCGTAGCAATCCAACAACTCCAATTTATAACAATTAATTTTTTTTTTTAATTAGTTTTTAACACAAACTAAAACAAGGATTTTTTTCAAGTAGCAAAAATGACAAGTAACTACTTACTAGAAGATAGTATAACACATTAGCTAACTAAAATGAATCAACAACTAGATAAACTATTTTCAAGTTAAACATTGTTCAAAAATCAACTTTTGCAATTAAAATTATTACAAAAGTACCACTTAATATTTAGCACCATTGAATAATTTCTTTTTCCTTCAGAATTCAAAAAAATTTCGTAAATTAATTTTAAATAAAACACATGTCTAAATACAAAAAATAAAAATAAAGATAAATCACATCTATTTTTTAAAATCGATAAGATTTTCAAAAAAATTTACTCATATTTTAACCATTAAAAATCTTCTTAAATTTTTAGGAGCTCTAAAAGTTATTAATTTCAACTTATATTTTGAAAGGAAAATTAGACTGTATATATAAATAGAGATAAGATCTTCAAACACGTCAAAACTTCTAAAATAGTTCCAATTTATTTTATTATGTTCTTAAAACTATTATTACGACAAATCTTCTAGATTTTCTTAAAAACAACATATGGTCAAACTAATGAAATTGTGTTTAAATGTTTGGCTACTCTAAATTTTAAACAAAATCATCATAGATTTTTTTTATAAATGAAAAAACCTCCAACACGATTTAATTCTTTAAAATAAGTCAACAACCATTCAAACATAAAATTATATTTTCCTTTTATAAAATAAATCAACTTTAACTCGTTCACAATTTGTTTTTTCTAAAACTCTAACTTTAAAGTTCAACCAACTTTGAATATTCAAGAACTATTAGTGCAACTAATATGAATTTCTTACTGTATCAAAATTACGAAGAACGCTCTAAATTGATTGCAATAGCAAAATAAAAATTTTAAATATAAAACATATAATTTAACAATCAGTTTTTTGCGGTGTTTAAGTTGTAATATTAAAATACAGAAAAACAGTGAATTAACATTTAAGTAAGAAAATAAAATAATTTCACAACAATTTAGATTAACATAAACAAGAATTAACAATTTCTGAGACACAACTAATCAATAAAAATTGTTGCTTCTAATTTTTAACATAAAGCAAGGAAACATATTTTTTTTTCAATTAAGAAGTTAACCACAACATGAATCTTCAAGAATAAGACAATGCAAACATCCATAATCAAAATAAAATTCAAAAAATTAATAAGGCAATTTCAAAAAGTACTTGATTATTCAAGTAAGGACCTCAAATGCACCAAACAAAATAATTAACAATGAATAGATAACAAGCAACCTCACCAATTAGGTGGCAATCAATTCACAATATATGTATGCTCATGGAAAAACATATGGCACATAACCCAATAGTATTAGGTAAAAATCAAATTGAACCCAATTCACAAGCAACTACAACTGACATCTTACTAACATTAATCTGACATTTGACCTACTTGGTCTGATTAGACAGATCTGCTCTGATAATATAATGTAACGCCCCGAATTTTTGATCCAAAGCTTTACTTAAAAATACTTATTGCTTAGAAAAATTACGACAATTTTTTTTTAGTAAGAATACCTAAACTACTATTCATTTAAATAATTAGTAAACCCCAAAATAGTATCCATAATAATTTATATCATATTTTTACTAAAATTTGCAGCGGATGTAAACTCTTACAAAATAAAAGAAAACATTTATGAGTTATTAGGATATCATGTTTCTCAAAATACAAATACTTCAGAATTTTTCCTCTTATAGAACAGTCTAATCTCAATAAATATTATTTAATTATAATTTATTAATTTAATTCCAAAAACTTAATAGTACTTGTATGGTTTTCATACAAAAAGTATTTTCTAATTAACTAAGTAAAATACAAATTATCGGCAGATCAATTGGTAGTAGGAATGAGTGGACGGCGGTACTTATCCCATAGGTACCAGGTTTGATTCCCACAGAAGGCAAAAACTCGTTATTTCCAATGAGGGGAAAGGGGGCGAGAAGGTCATGATTAACAGTTCTGATAATGGTAAAGGTCGGGCTGTTACACATTACACTTACAAGGTGGATTGGTAATCCATGTCTACTCACCACCATAGCCACCAACAGGTCTTGGTAAAAGGTTGGTCATCTAGAATAAGATATGTTGTCTACCTGCACAGTGTTCTTGTAAAGTGATACTAACGATATACCAATTTGTCCTACTGCTTCATGTGACTTGATTATACGTATCATTTTCCACTGATTTCTCCTCAAGATTATTTGTGGAAAAAGTATTAGGCTTGGAATTTACACCAATGAAAGATACCTATTATATGGGATTCGACAGAGCCTCTAAAGGACCTACCGTTATGACAATCGATTTACTTTGCATTGTAATGTCTACCTGACCTTGGTATCCTTGAATGTTATTCACGAAATGGCTTGCAATAAAATCTAGCATAGGGAGTTGAATAGAGTTTGATCTTTTTAAAAGATGTTTTGAAAATGTTTCGATTCGTACAAAGAAAAAATCAAATTTTAAACGTGTTGAACTTTCATATAGTTCGTATTGAAATTTGTGTTTGAAACGCCGATAGTATCGAAATCAATCAACTTAAAATCAATGACAATTTATTCAAGAAAGACAAAAATTTGATTGAAGAGTCTTGGAAAGTTTTAAGCTTCAATCAAATTCACAAAGATCTCTAAAAAATGTAAAATCATAATTTATAGAAACACTTATAAATCAAAATTTTTAATTTCAATCAAAGTCTAATATGTTGAGAAAAATGTAAAATCATAATTTCACTTAACACTTTGAAATCAAGATAAGATTCAAAACAGAAAATTCTAATGACATAATTTTTCTATCGATTTTGTTCAAAACATAAATTCGCCACTGAACGCCAATTTTAACCAAATGAAAGAACAAAGTAAGTTTGCGGAAATGAAAGAGTAAGGGAAATAGTGAATTACAAGAAAATTTATATAGGTTCATCTACTTCATCCTCACATGTAGAGTACATCTTGTCCCTATTCAAACAAACGAGAATTTCTTTCTTTAATATTGATTTTGAATGTTTACAAGATTCGTCGTTTATTGTTACATACACATGCACCTAAATCCCTTCATCTTAAACGCTCTTGACACATAATCATAAAATCATCCTCCAAATTATGTAGACCCTTATCTTCAAGATGAAGATCTCCCTCTTCAGTCTTTTGATACGCAAATCATTGATATCCTCTATATGATTTGTATATGGAATAAACACCCCAACAATTGATATACCCTCAATGTTGTTTCTCGCTTCAATACTTGGTTACACACATGAATTGAACAAGAAAGAGACTTCAATCTATGTTATGATCTTAAATGCATGAGTTTTAGGAATTGGTGAAAATATTTTTACGTTCTAATATATTTTGGAAGATTTATATATGATGCAAGAAAAAGATTGGCCAATGTAAAATGCTTCCCAACTAAAATAACAATTTTGTAACTGTCATAACTATCCAGGCATGGTAAGTCAATTCACAAGTATGTGACTCTACTTACACGTGTTTGAAATACTAATTTTATAGTTTAAAAGAGTGTGAGTCGATTCATAATAGTGTAAGTCAACTTACAAAATCTTTTGACTTGATGGTGAGTCGACTAATATAACAAGTCAATTCCCATGTCTAAGATGTCAAAATTTGAATTTTTGACATTTTAAAGTCAATTCATAAGTCACTAAATCGATTCCCAAAGTTAAACATCACTTAGAAAAGATTTTTAAATTGTTTCAAAGTGTACCTGTGCAATATGATCATGCTACAAAGTTTATGTATGCAACAATACTTATTCATGATAGAACATTTTTTTTCATGAGTTTTTTCTTGTTCAAGTAGCATTTGCTAGAGATTATGAATAACAATAACAAAGAAAACACATATCATCTAGACTAAACTAATTTTGACATTACTCCAAACACTAAGTCTAAAACAAACTAGGAGACCTTACAGTTACATTGAGTTCCCTGATTGGTGGAAGTGACTAGATTTTCACAAGAATTGGCCTCATTTGGCCTCCAAATATTTGGCTTGTCGAACCTTATTTTACACTATTGGTTTAATAATGTCAGCAAGTTGTTGATATATGGGATATGTGATGTTATATATCCCCATATCAATTTTTTGTTTGATAAAGGACATAGTCATTACCACGGGTTGTTTAGGTGAATCCATTATAGTATTTCCAAAGTCACTGGGAGGAACTAGAGAGGTTGGCATTCCTAGTGTTGGTGGTGGATAGTCAGGTATTTAAGGGTCATACCTCTTTGATGTTGAAGTTGATGGTCAGTCCATGTTGTTGACACTTTTACCAAAATGCCAGTGCATGCGCCAATTTTAATCATGACTTTGAGAACTGAACTCTGTTGAAGAAAAAATCTTTTTGATATATGTTTTAATGACAACAAACCTTATGAAATAAATCATTAAGTTTTATGAATGGTGGTATACTAATGATTTCACTTAAGTTTTGTTTAAGGAACATGAATGCATAAGTAAACAAGCAAGAATCCATTCACTTCATCAAAATGCATAAACGAAGAATGAAAAATCATAGGATGACTTCACCAGAGGATGTCATCAGAGGATGCATCCAGAGGATACCTCCAGAAGACGTCACCAGAGGATACTAGAGGATACCTCCAGAAGATGTCACCAGAGGATACCTCCAGAAGATGTCACTAGAGGATACTAGAGGATACCTCCATAAGATGTCACTAGAGGATACCAGAGGATACCTCCAGAAGACGATATCAGAGGATACCTCCAGAAAATACTATTAGAGGATACCTCCAGAAAATAAACATCAGATGATATCATAAGAGGGAAGAAACAATGACAGTATCAAAGGATATTATTCATGGCCCAGATCATAAGGAAGCATGTCTAGAAGGAAACATTGTCCAGAAGGAGACTTGGTTAGACCAGAAGGAGACTTGGTTAGACCAGAAGATAACTCAGTCCAGAACAGGAGACATGTTCCAGACTTGGTCCAGACCAAAAGATAGCATGGTCCAGAATAGATCACATGGTTCAGATCAGAAGATCACAGGTCCAGATCAGAGTATCACATAGTCCAAATCAGAAGGTAACATTGTCCAGATCAAGAAACAGAATGGTACACATCAGATCACATGGTCCAAACTTGGTCCAGGTCAGCAGATCATATGTTCCAGATTTAAATCATGATGCAGATCAGTGAAGACTTAATTAAAATTCGAAGAATACTTGATCGATTTTTGATAGAAATCTAATCAAAGTATTAAGGAGATTTGATTCAAAAATAACGGAAGACTTGAAGGAAATTCGAACGAAATCTAAAACAAGAAGATACGGTTCAAAATTAAAGTAAAACAGGATTGGCCAACAGAATGTTCAGAATGATCTTCTGTCAAGAATGATCATCAGTCTCCAGATTGATAAACGTTCTCCAGCATACGGACCATTATTCTCCAGCCTTGTTACATCCTTCTCTAGCTTGACTGCCAAGAACATTGAACGATCTTGAAGTATATTAACATCATAGTAGATCGAAGAAAAGATCAGGAAGATGTCCAGAATGATCAACACTGAACCTCCAGATTGATTATCAATCTCAAGAAAGTTCAGATACTAAGACTCTAGATTGATTATCAATCTCCAGAATTTTCATTAACATTCTGCAGAAGTTCATCATCATTCTCCAAGCTGTTTTGACATAATCAACACTCCAGATCAAATCAAAGATATTAACAAATAAATTTGAAGTACAAAGAATCATTAAACAAAGGAAATCTGATCAAGAATCGAAGAACTCAACTCATTCAACATAATTCAAAAGTGTTCAAAAGCTGGAACATTTTTAATCATATAAATTGGTCTTTGGTCAAGACTGGCAGAGCACTACCAACAGTTCTATTTGACCATCATTAAATGTCCTAAAAGCCAATAAAAGGAAGGACAATACTCAAGGAAAACGAAGAGCTTCAAGTACAAAGCAAAACATCACTCACATACACTTACATACTTGAAAGCTTCTCAATCACAAACAAAAGATTCAGTTCGGTTTTTCTTCTTCATATCAAAATCATGCTACCGAATTCTTTTGTCAAGAATCTAATCTCAAACACGAGTTGAGCATACTCAGATTCTGTCCAAAATCAAAGACATTCAAGTGCCAAGATATATCATCAATCACTCACATTCATACTTGAAAAGTCTCACAAGAAATCAGTAACATTCATTCATGAATTCATTGTTATTAGCTTACTGAAATCTCTTGTAAAGAATCTAAACCTCAAACAAGAGTTGAGCTTTAATTAGATTCTGTAAAAATACTCTACATCATTATTGTGTAAACTCAAGACTATAAGAGGTGTTTATAGCTTGAGTAGTTTGTTTAGAAAATCCTTTTAAGGTTAAAAGGTGAAGTGTAAAATCCTATCAAGGTTGATAGGTGACCTAATTGAATTCCTTTCTGGGTCGAAAGGATTGGAGTTTGTAACAGATCAAGGTTGATCTAAGCTAGGTGCTGTAAAACCAAGAAGGTTCTTTGTTTTGAACACTTAGTGGAAAATCTCACCGTTGTGAGGATTAGACGTAGCCCGGGTTGGGTGAACCAGGATATATATGTGTGTGATATCTCTTCCTTTATCTCTATTTACTTTCAGTCTTTTAATTATCAAGTTAAATAGATAAACTGAACTGTTGATTTTAACTAACCAAGAACGTTCTCTGTTTTCTGGTGACAACCAAGAACGTTCTCCTTTTTCTGTTTTCACAACCAAGATCAATCTTGAGTTATTTTCTTAAGTTTTTAACAGGAATTTTAAAAGGGCGAATTTACAATTCAAACCCCCCTTTCTTGTAAATCGACATTGCTACTTCAAACTCTTCTGTAATGTTGGTTGTATGTTCCCACCATAAGTTCCAAATTTGTTTTCGAACTTGAATGTTAGTTAAGGATTCGTATAATAGCTGCCAACGTTGATTCCCTTTTTGCTTAACAATTCCTCCAAGGAACGAACATTGTCTTTCGTTTGTGACTTCTTTAAACTCCTTCAAGGAGTGTTAAGTACAAAGATGAGTTTTTTATGAGCTACTAAACTAATGAAGACATATGTAAAATGCAAATGAGAAAGATAAATGATAAATTACAAGAAAAATAATAAGTTTTATTGATTGTGTGTCTAAAATGAAATATACAACGAGTATTTATAGGAAAAGCTAATCTTATTGGCCAAAACACTATGTCTTAAAAAATCAAGCCCTGACTTTGCTTATTCTGGTTATTCACGCTAGTTGTGTGTGTTCATGCCCGTTAGTGGGTGTACGTGGTGTCCCATATTTGGTTTGGTTTCCTGTATCTCGCTACATTTTCATTTTCAAGATCTCTGAAGATTTGATAAAATTTATTATGTTACATGTTGATATCATGCAATCACAACAACAATTAGAAACCCTAATAGCCTAGATGTTTCTCAATAAAAGCATTTGTGATCCTTGTTACATCCTCTAAATTTATTATTTAAAATAATTAGGACCATAAATATATATATTTTAAATATTAATTTAGGTGTGATAAATATTTTCCTTGCTCGACTTATGGTAGTTGATAAAATTATTAGTAAAAATTATTTAATCAGTGGAGGAGTTATATATATATATATATAGATGTTTTTTTAGTAAAAATTATTAGTAAAAATTATGTAGATTGTTTTTAGTAAAAATTATTATTAAAAATTATGTAGATTCTTTTCAGTAGTACAAGAAGAATTTGGGCTAAGAGTTTGTGGCTTGGTGTGACCCAACCATAGTAGAAACTTGGGCTTGGAGTTTGTGGCTTGGTTTTTGTATGATCAAGGTTAAAAAAATAATAATAAATAAAATAATATTTTCTCCCTTCTAATCTTTATTTGGCCCAACACTATCTACCCAATAATCTCCACTTTAAAATTTTCCTAAACTCCACAATATTTCCATACAAAGTAATAATAAGCAGAAAGAAATACCGAAACCCTAACCGCCATCACCTACACACCTCCTCTTCTTCGTTCATCAAAAGCTTGGAATTTATTTTCTTGAGAACAACCTTGTGGAAGCTTAGAGCTTTGTACTAGGAAGAAAAGTGGCCAAGGTAAGAGCTTTTCCCCACACAAATTATAGTTAGACCGTTAAATGGATGACATGAAATTAATAATTGTGATCACTTGCTGCTTGAAATGAATACAACGTACACTAATGAATTAAAATAATGAAACCCGAATCCTTTCTGTTGAGTCAATATATAATATACAGTTTTTTTTAAGAAGTAAAGTATGGATTTTTATGTTATATAAGATAAAGTTTTAATTTTTATGAAAGATATGAAGTAGAATATGAATTTTTATGTTATGTATATGAGGTTTTAATTTTGATGAGATATATGAGTTGGAGTTTGAATTTTCTTGTTATAAATGTTAAAGTGCTAATTTTTATGGTGTGTATGATATCAAGTTTTCGATTTTTATGTGTATGTGGTGAAGGTTATAATCTTTATGATTATTTATCCATGAATATGTGATACCCATGATATAGATGTGTGGTATGTGATCTTAGTGATATGTGCATAAGATGTTGATTTTTAAAAAGTGATTTTGAATGCATATGCCATGACTTGATATGTCTAGGTTCATTGCATCCATAACAAACGATACTCTTCTTGTCAGATTCTTCCTTTCCTTTGTTGTTATGTTTCTTCTTGAAGCTTCTTCTCTTCCTGTTTTCCTATATCTTAACCATCTGTTTGGTTAAGTAAGCCATATCATCACAGTCACTGTCGCTATCCTCTGATTTTGATGCTGCCTTTGCAGCTTTCTTCTGTTTCGACTTCAGAGCCAGATTCTTCTTCTTCTTTAGTTCATCTGCTTCTAGTTCTATTTCATGAGACCTGAGTGAGCTGATTAGATCTTCAAGTTTTAAGTTGTTCAGATATTTGGCTTGCTGAACTGCAGTAACCATTGGTCTCCACTTGGTTGGTAAGCTTCTTAGAATCTTCTTGACATGATCTGCTGTTGTGTAGCTTTTCTTCAAGACCTTCAGTCCAGATATCAGAGTCTGGAATCTGCAGAACATTCCATCAATGTTTTCATCATCTTCCATCTTGAACATCTCATACTGTTTGACCAGTATGTTAGCCCTTACTTCTTGAACCTGCTGGCTTCCTTCATAGGTCAGAACCAGACTCTTGAATATGCTCTTTGTTGTTTCTTTATTTATGCATCTGTCAAATTCCTTGAATGTGATGGCACTGATCATGATGTTTCTGGACTTGTGATGCAGCTTGTATAATTTGCTCTGATCTGGTTTCATATCTTCCATGTCCAGTTCTTTAGTTGGATCTCCTGGAACAGTAGGTGAAGTATATCCTTTGACTACCAGCTTCCAAACTTCTCATTATGTCCTTCTAATACTCAAACCTTTCTCCATCACACAGTGGTGGTCTGTTGATGTTGCCTCCCAATTCTTCTAACATGTTGAACACTTAGACCTTTCCTCAAACACTATTAAGTGCTCATCCTTGAGACCGAGCTCTGATGCCAATTGAAGGTGCAAACACGAGAAGGGGGGGTTGAATTGTGTTTGACTAACTTGAATACTTTTTCTGTTTTTGCAGTTTTAAAACAAAACTTGATGTATGAATAAAACAGAGTTAGCAGCGGATATAAAGTAAAAATAAAAACACAGAATTTTATATTGGTTCACCGTTAACGAGGCTACGTCAAGTCCCTTCACCTTGAAGGATTTCACTAATTCACACCTTGAATTACAACAATACCACTGATCCTCCAAGTCAGTCTTCTCAAATAGTCTAACAATCCTAGACTTTTGAGGAGTGCAGCGCCTTGACTTCTTAAGTCAAGTCTTCTCCTACCAATCTGACAACTGCAGATTGTAGAAGGAATTACAACGCCTTGAATCTAATTGCCAAGTAATCTGCTACCCCTTCTGACTCCCTCAGATTGTAGACTCTACTTCAACAACTTAGATCTAACACAAGGGAAAGAAAATAACACGAGTGCTTGCTTCTGGAAAGCTGGAACTCACAATTAACCTCACTGAAAACTTGAGTGTTTGCTTTTGGAAGTGTATGACTCTTTTGTGATTTTCGATGCTAAGTATTCTGCCTTGAGCCTCCTTTTATAGATGCAGATTAGGGCCTCTTCCAAGCTTAATTTCGAGTTGTATCTTGCTGGATTCTCTTGCAAAAATATCTTGACCAATCGGGTTTCATATAAATAAAAAACATATCTTTTTATCTCCAGATTTGTTTTCATAAATAACTTGGGCCAATCCTGTCTTTAATTAATTCTGGAACAAATCTTTCTTCCCGCTAATAGCTCATGAACTCCCATACGACTTCACTTTATTTTTGTAACAAATCCCTTTTAATACTTTGATCAAATTTAATTAAATCTCCACCATTAATCATCATGATTAAATCTGGACCGTGTGATCTTCTACTCTCATTCACATCTAGACCATACTAAGTGATCTGCTGTGATCCTCTGATTTCGGCCAACCCTGGACCACACTTTCTGATCTTTTGATCTCGGCCAACCTGGTCTAGCAAATTGATCTGCTGTGATCCTCTGATCTCGGCCAATGTTGGACCACACATTCTGACCTTCTAATTTTGGCCAACACTGGGCCATGGTCTGATCTTCTGATCTCGGCCAACATAGGGCCATATACTTAAATCTTGACCATTGATCTGAATATCTTCCCTCTGATCTGGACCAATTCTGGACTTGGTTTGGATTGAACTGAAATTAACTCAGGACAAAGGATATTTAACTCTAGACTTTTACCTTTGATTCTGGATCAGGTCTGGATCAATTCTGGACATCATTTCTTCTGGTCTGGACTTAGTTTCATACCCTGAACCATGCTATCTTATGGTATGGGTCAAATTTGGATTGAATCTCTTGTTCTGGACCCATTAATTTATCCTCTAATTAAGTCTGGATCAAGTCTATGCTGTTTTATCATTTCACTGCCAGACCATCTTCTGGTCAGAATAACTTCTAGTCTAAGTCTGACTAATGATTCCTTCTGGTCTGGATCAAGTCTCCCTCTAGCAGGCTTCCTTCTGACTTTGCTTCCTTCTGATCTAGGCCAGCAAAGATATCCTCTGTTAATTTCAGGATGCATCCTCTGGTACCTTATGGATGCATTTTCTGGTGTCTTCATCTTCTGCCTCTGGAAACTTCATTTTCTGGTGGCATTTAATGTAATAATTCAAGGTTCAAAATAAGATTACATGGAGTGCTTTTGTAAACATCAAAATCCCAAGTACTTAGAACCAACTTGGTTCCAACATAATATATTAAACACTGTATTATATCAAATCACAATCAACAAGAATAATCAAGGTAAAACACTGATACAATCCACAACATCAAGTAAGTCAAAACACAAATCAAGTAATGTTATGCATGCTCTTATACTCTAGACTCCTCCTCTTTCTTTGGTACCATTCAAACATTAAAGTACTTGGTTAGGAGGCTTGATACTATGCCACCATCCCGGTGGACAGACAATTCAAATTGGCTATGTTCTCATAGATCCCCTCAACTCAACCTGAGACACATGTACGCGACAGTTGAGGTAAATGTGTGTTGCGTGGTAGCTCCCAACATTTAGAGTGTTACCTCTAAGTCAACAAGGAATTCCGCACCCGAATACCTCCAAGGTCTAAAAATCTTGCCTTACGGCTCAATAGTAGACCGTCACAATCAAGCTCAATTCAGTTGTACTTCCCCAAAATCACTAGGCTTGTCAGACCCTACCTATATGATGACAAGATAATCCCCATTTCAAACAATTAACATCCAGATTCTCCTCTCGTTGGCCTAGGCTACTCACTCCATTAAGAGAACCATCATTGGCACAGGTCAAATTCATCACTATTCAATTAAACACAATATGCATTTCATGATATTCATCAAGGTGGTAACGTCATAAGTCAACAAGTATACATCATCATTGCATATTTCCATAGTCATATATTACATTCAACATTTATCATTATAATACACAAGCTCCAATAATACAGGATTTTTACTCACAGATAATAATACTAGATCATTCACACACACCATGTCAATTGCAATGCAAGTAATTACAATTCATCACGTTTTATATCATATAACAATATCAAGGATGGATATAAACAAAGCACATAATACATCAAATACACAATTCTACAATAATTCAACTACCACACAATTTTCAAAATCAAATCAAACAGCACCCTATAAAAGTTTCTAACTCATATTTTAACCTCACCATATTCAAGTTTCTCATTAGTCAATTATTACTCAAAGGGCTTCAGCAGTACGTAGCAAGCCCCGAATGAATTGTGGAAAATATGGTTTTCCCGTTCATCACACTTAATTTACACTTATGAATTCGAACTCACTCTCACCCCATACCTGCTTTGACGATCTCGTACGATAATAAGTTTCAGCAACACAATAGCAATAGCAATCTGGAGATACAATTATTTGAGGAGTCCATAAAATAATCGAAACACATACGAACGGCTCCAAACAATGCTTACGGATAACAACAACGATGTTGCAATTCAAAAATAAGAGCGCATCAATGTCGAGCTTTAATTAACATGAACATTTGAAACACAATGAACGTTGAACGCGAGGTTCGTCGAAAAACACTTACCGTAATGCCGACGACAACGAGTTTTCATGGATTTTGCCGAAATTGAGAAAAGAACATTGTAGGACAAAGCTCTCACGCATAGATCACAAAACCAGTTTCCGTTGTTTCAAACCAAAACCACAGCGACCAGAATTGAGGCTTGAACGCAATGGTTAGAATTTTTCGATTTGGTCATGGGTTGTTGTTTTGATTGCAGTTTTTCCCATAGATGAAGGAGTTGAGCATCCAGAATGAAATGGATCGTAAGGTAGATTGCCTATATGGTCTGATTCTTCACCATTGGTGCTTATGGTGTCCGAAACTAGCAAAAATGGTGGTTGACGGTGGGTTTCGTGGGGGAGATAAAGATGCACTTTACATAAGATATTCAATGATT
Source organism: Cicer cuneatum (assembly GCA_037974295.1). Lineage (NCBI taxonomy): Eukaryota > Viridiplantae > Streptophyta > Magnoliopsida > Fabales > Fabaceae > Cicer > Cicer cuneatum. The sequence continues at coordinate 27,967,490 of JBBPBO010001984.1, read as the reverse complement.
TGATTTGTAGAAGGATGAGAATGAAAGGTATTGTTATAGGTGTATTGATTGGTTTGAAGCGAGTCAAATTGGGGTTCAAATGGCATTACATTTGGGATGAAGATGAAATGTAGAATGTTTGTAACATCGGTGTCGTAACTAGGTATTCTTATAAGACAATAAACAGTGACCATGGGGTGTGAATAACGGTCACTAAAAAGAAAGGATGTGCAAATCACTAGCAAGCCTAAAACTATCTTTATTTATTTACACTAATTAAACCTTTTAGTTTAATGATTCACTTAGAGCACTATGTTAAGTAAATTGCCACCCCCAGATTAATTACAAGTGTTTTCATGATTATATTTTATAATAATAAGTAAATTAAACTATTTAAAGCATCATTAAAAAAATATTAATTACTAGGATAAACCACCTAAATTTACTAATCATTTACTTTACTCATCTATAACTTAAAATTTTATTCTTCGAAGTACTCATAATAAAATAATATTATTCTTAAAAGAATAAATAAAACAAATATAATATTAAAAGCTTATATTAACAATTAAATTAAAATATATACAAAACTTTCCAATAAAACATGAACATGTATAAGAAAAACTAATCAAAATATTACTTGTATATTACTAAGAAATTTAGGGTGTTATATACAGCTTTCACTCATTACGACACTTCTACAACTTTTGTGGGCCCTTTTAAACTTGAGAAAAGATTCACCTAATTTAAATTCGATTATTCTAAGTTTGTCTAGTCTTGATTCAACTAACTAGACTTCGACTTAATTCTACTATTAATCATTCTCACATAACATGTAAAATAATTTTTAGGTGTATTGAGTTAAATTTAATAAGATTTTATAATAAATTTTAAATACTTAATATTATAATGTTGACTTTAATATAATACCCAACAATGCGCGATTCACACAGGATTTTGCAAGGAAACTAATAAAAATCATGGCAAAATATAATTTGTTGTCTTTAAAATTATTTAATTGTGTCAGATTAATCATTTAGATTTTGTCACACTTAAGTTCTTGTTTGAGTGTTGGAACGTGCACGATGCAGTCCTTCTTTATTTTTTTTTTCAGTACCAAAAATAATACCTATGTGACCATTATATAGATGATGTGTCTATAAAACTCTACATGTAAAAAAATTAAAAGACTAATTTGAGATAATAATAATTAAATAATAGTTTAGAAGAAATCGTAGATTGTATTTTGCCTAAAGACCATTCTCTTAGTATATTAGCTGCTTTCTGCATGCGTGGACTTTGATCTATATATAATTTTGCTTGAAAAGAGACATTCATTCATTTTTTAAAGGAAACAGACAGATTCATTTTATTAAATATTAATTAACAAGTGCCATGTATATGTCGCGCTTCGCGTGGAATAATATAAACGAATAACAATAAAAAAACAGAATATGCATTGATATTATGAATTTTTTTATTAATAATTGTTTTTTTAATTTGTTCAAATATGTATTACTATAATATTTATTAAAATTGATTAAATTAAGAGTTTTAGTATATAGATGTCATATCATTCAACTATTTATAATTTAATTTTAATAGCAACAAAACTTATTAATTTTTTAATGTACCGCAGAAGTCCTCAAGCAAATAAATTAATACTAAGAGACTTATATAGTACATTTGATAATTATGTTTCAATTTTATTAAATTAAATTATTAATAGTTGAATGACATATTATCTATGAATGAGTTTGATCGTTAGATTTAACACTATCAAATTTTTATGTGTAATTTTTTTATTTTATTTTGAAATGGTGTTTTTTGTTATGATTTTAAATAAAATTCAATTTTAATTTCAATTATAAAAATCATTTATTTAATTTCAATGTATCAAAATTCTTAGTTTTGTCAATTTTAATAAATACTATAGTAATATTTATGTAAACAAATTAAAAAAAAATTATTAATTAAAATATTTATAATACCGCTACACACTTGTTTTTAATAATACCGTAGAATTTGTCATAATACCAATACAATAATTTCTCATCTTCCCCCATGATTGTTAAACAAGAGAATAAGTAAAGTCAACCAACAGATTAGGTTTAGCATAAGGTTAAAGTTTCACATGATGGTGAGTCTATGTTCCTGTCCTCCCATAAAGAGTTAATTATTATAAGAGTTAATTTAGAGGGAAAAAAAAACAAATACCCCTCCAATTTTATATACAAGAAAAAAAATTAATTTAAGAAAAGTGGTAGTTTTATTTAATTACCTCAAAATAATAATAAAAATTAAAATGTAGTGAAACAATCTAAATTGTCCTTCGTAGAAATATCTATCATGAGAATAAAATGCAAATTAATTAAGTTTTTAGTCATAAAAACATTAAATATAGTATAATTAATTTACTTTTGTTTATATTTTAGTGCAAAAGTATAATATTGTTTTATTATATTAATTAGAACGGGGGGATTATACTAATGCCAATTACAATGACTTCTCATCTTTCCGACAAAAAAATTATATAGAATTAGTGTAAATACTTGGTCTATGTTTATTAAGTAATCAATCTAAATAATTTTGTCTTTTTAGAAGCCAAACAAATTTTTAACCAAATAATTTTGTTTTTAAAGATATCTTCATTTGATTATTACATTTTGAATATATTGACTTTGAATTTGGAGGCATATAAAGTGACGATTGTTATACATGTGATAGGAATCCCCTCAGTTATGTTGTATAACTCAAATGGTCGATTAATTACATTTCTATAGTACCATAGAAATGTTTCCCTTGTTGTATTACTCACTCCTTTTCATTCTTACTTGCAACTTCATTTTCCAATCAAGAAAATTAAGAAACCTTCCACCAGGTCCTCTATCTCTTCCCATAATTGGCAACCTCCACCTTCTAAAAGATCCGCTCCACCACACCTTTCAACGCATATCACGGAAACACGGCAACATCTTTTCTCTCTGGTTAGGTTCACGCTTGGTGATTGTCGTTTCCTCACACGAAGCATTCAAAGAATGCTTTTCTAAAAATAGAAACGACGTCGCCTTAGCAAACCGACCACACTCTCTTTTAGGAGAACACATCTTCTACAACTACACTACCATAGGATCGTGCTCCTATGGTGAACAATGGCACAACCTTCATCGAATCTTTACTCAAGATATTCTTTCAAGTCATAGAACGCATTCCTTCTCTGGAATCCGAAGGGATGAAACTAATAGGTTGATACATAAATTGGTCAAGGACTCTTGCATGGAATTTGAGCAAGTTGAACTAAGTTCTATGTTTCATAATTTGACATTCAACAACATGATGAGAATGATATCTGGAAAAAGATATTATGGGGAAGAAGAGAGTGATGTGAAGGAAGCAAAGGAATTCAGAGACATAGTAGCGGAATTGCTACAGTTAAGAGGTGTGTCAAAAAAGGCAGATTATTTGCCATTTTTAAGTTGGTTTGATTTTCAAAATTTTGAAAAGAGGTTACAGAATATTAGTAAGAGATTTGATTCGATCTTGAATGAAATCATTCATGAGAACCGTATTATGATGCAGCGAGAAAATACAACAATAAATTATCTCTTGAATCTTCAAGAATCGTATCCTGAGCATTATACTGATCACATCATCAAAGGGCTTGTTTTGGTAAGGATTCTAATCACTTGTTTTTTAATTTCATAATATAAAATTATATGTTGTGCTACCAATATATTTAAATTATTATTGTTGATTGGATTTCGTGAGATAGAGTGAAAATGGTTCTTCACTTTTTTTATTAGATCTGACTCCGATTAAAATCTTGTTTGACTTAACCTATATTTCTACCTCTTAAGGTCAATTTTAAGATGAAACATTTTAAAATTCATAACTATATTTAAATAAAATTATATTTTTTTATCAATTTTTTTTATCATATTTTAACCATATTTTTTTTATCAATTTTTATTTTTCGTTTTAAAATATAAAATCTTTTCTTAAACTCATGCAATTAATTTTACGTAATATTTCTTTTTTAATGGGTTTGTGACTTAGGCATTCAAAATGTCATTTTTGAGCTTGATAGACAAGTAATAACCAACCAGTACAATAAAGGCCCTATGAATGTAACTGAGGTAGGATATATTCTTGGTTATTGTTCCTTGATATTACTTTCTATTTCAAATTCTAGCGTGAGTTTTGTTCGGAGACAAGTAAATAATGTTCATATCTTAGCTAAAGTAGAACCTTCTTTTGTTAGTCCCCATTATTTCTATCATATTCCACCTTGTATTTCCTTGATGACTATTAATGAAATTCATTGATCTTCTTCTTCTCTGAAAAAATGAATTCATTTAATTTTTGTTGAGAAACTAATTTTAGATAAGATTTTATTAAATTAAATTTTAAAAATAGTAGAATATGAAATTTTAAAAATAGTAGAATATGAAATTTTTTTATCAAGTAATTTTATTAATATCTTTTTTTAGGGTGTGGCCCTACATAGGTGTATTTTACAAGGTGTGTGACTTTATTTTAATATTATTATACTTATCATCAACATCTTGACAACAATTGATTGCTTATAAAAAATTCATATATTGATTATTTGTATATTTTAGATTATGCTCTTTGCAGGAACAAACTCCTCAGGTGTAATTTTAGAGTGGGCTATATCTAATTTATTAAATCATTCAGATGTGTTGAAAAAGGCAAAAGATGAAATAGATATTTTATATAGGAGAAAATCATTTGTTAAATGAGTCAGACCTTCCAAAACTTCCTTACCTTAACAAAATTGTCTTAGAGACACTTCGAATGTATCTCCCAAGTCCATTGCTAATGCCACACACGTCTTCATATGACATTATTATTTCAGGATTTAGTGTTCCATGAAACACTATGATGGTTATTAATAGTTGGGCAATTCAAAGGGATTCTCTCGTGTGGAATGAGGCCACATGTTTTAAACCTGAGAGGTTTGATAAAGAAGGAGAGGAGGAAAAATTAGTTGTATTTGGGTTTGGAAGAAGGTCTTGCCCAAGAGAAACTTTGCCTTTGCTTAATATAACATTTACTTTGGGATTATTGATTCAATGCTTTGACTGGAAAAGAATAAGCAAGGAAGAGATCGATATGAATGATAAAAATATGTTCATCTCTACACGGTTGATTCCATTAAAGGCCATGTGCAAAGTTCGTCCAATCATCAAAAAGTTTAATCAATCTAAGTAATTGAAGCTAAATTTGGCAAAGTTGTATGTAGATCCATTACATCAAATATTTGAAAAACATAAATCTATTATATCAAGTGTAATATTGATTACTATTTTTAAAAAAGTGAAATATTAGTTTCAATTTTTATTATATAAGTAGTACCCGACCCATATACACCACGTTGTTGCACACACATGATTTTGGACCTGTGCGATGGACGATAAAATTATATTTTAAGTAATGCTTAATGTTTTTGAACAAAATTATATTAAAGAATTTATAGGCTAATGATACTTTTCCAATGTCAATACATATTTATTAGCATTCTCTCCCATCAAAGATCATCTAGGGTGAGTAGACAATGCTTTTATGGGTGAAATTCCCACAGATAAGGCGAAAATTCTAGAGTTACAAAACTCCCTCTTTAAATTGGCCAGGGTTGACAGTCTTTTACCAGCCGAGCGCACACCTTATAATGAACTATCCCATCAATTCTTGAAAAAGGCTAAGCATGATGTTATTCGGAAGATTTATACAGAAGTAATCGTTCCTAAGCTTAATGTTTCCCTTAATTCCATTCTTGATGTAAATGAACCAAAACCTGGGTCATCCTCGTAGGATTTTTTTACAAGAATTGATTATCAAACGAGATTTTTCTCCAAAATTTTCTCACATAGTTGAGTATTATTTCTTTAAGTACTTTGAGTTTATTCTCTTATTTTATTCTTCTCCTTGCATATTCACTAGTTGATATGAACCGCCATCACAAGCCTTGCAAACATCAGAGGGTCCTTCCCAACTTGGCGACCATTTTATAAAATTAGGATTTTTAATTCCTGTTGGTAAAAAAGTTTTCCAAATAAGGTATCCCTCTGTGAATCTTTTAATTTTGACTTGTTTGTATTGGAACCAAGTTGGTTCTATACTTAAAATTTTGACGTTAACAAAAGTATTTTATGTAATTAGTATTTTGACTTAGAAGAACAAATTAGAAGTTGTGCAAAATCAGAGGATGACACCACCAGAGTATACATCCAGAGGAAGCAACCAAATGATAGAAATGTCACCAGAATGTTAGGCCAGATAATGCATTCAGAGGGTACCAGAGGATGCATCCTGAAGGCACCAGAGGATACACCTCCAGAGGATATCATCAAAGGTCAAATAACAACATCAGATGATATCTTTCGTAGCCCAGATCAGAAGGAAGTAGAGTCCAGAAGGAGACCTGGTCCAAACCCGAAGGAATCATAAGTCAGACTTGGTCCAGACTTAATCCTGACCAGAAGATAGCTTGGTAGTGATTATAAGAATCAGTCCAGACTTAATCCAGACTTGGTTCAGAGCAGAAGATAACTGGTCCAGAACAAATGACTTGGTCCAGACCAGAAGATAGTGAAGGTGCAAACACGAGAAGGGGGGTTGGATTGTGTTTGACTAACTTGAATACTTTTTCTGTTTTTGCAATTTTATAACAAAACCTGATGTATGAATCAAACAGAGTTAGCAGCGGATATAAAATAAAAATAAAACACATAATTTAATACTGGTTCACCGTTAACGAGGCTACGTCCAGTCCCTTCACTTTGAAGGATTTCACTAATTCAAAACCTTAAATTACAACAATACCACTGACCCTCCAAGTAAGTTTTCTCAAACAGTCTAACAATCCTAGACTTTTGAGGAATACAGCATCTTGACTTCTCAAGTCAAGTCTTCTCCTACCAATCTGACAACCCCAGATTGTAGAAGGAATTACAACACCTTGAATCTAATTGCTAAGTAATCTGCTACCCCTTCTGACTCCCTCAGATTGTAGACTCTACTTCAACAACTTAGATCTAACACAAGGGAAAGAAAAACACGAGTGCTTGCTTCTGGAAAGCTGGAACTTACAATTAACCTCACTGAAAACTTGAGTGTTTGATTTTGGAAGTGTATGACTCTTTTGTGATTTTTCGATATTGAGTCTTCAGTCTTGAGCCTCCTTTTATAGATGTGAATTAGGGCTCTTCCAAGCTTAAATTCGAGCTGTATCTTGCTGGATTCTCTTGCAAAAAAAATTGGCCAATCGGGTTTCTCTTAAATAAAAAATATATCTTTTTAGCTATAGATTTGCTTTCAAAAATAACTCTTGCCAATCCTGTCTTTAATTAATTCTGGATCAAATCTTTCTTCCCGCCAATAGCTTCTGAATTCCACAAGACTTCAATTTATTTTTGTATCAAATCCTTTTAATACTTTGATCAAATTTAATCAAGTCTCCACTGATTATCATCATGATTAAATCTTGATCATTTGATCTTCTAATCTCGTCCACATCTGGACCCTACAATCTGATCTGCTGTGATCCTTTGATCTCGGCCAACCCTGGACCACACTTTCTGATCTTCTGATCTCGGCCAACACTGGGCCATGGTCTGATCTTCTGATCTCGGCCAACATTGGGCCATATACTTAAATCTTGATCATTGATCTGAACCTTTTCCATCTGATCTAGAACAATTCTGGGCTGGGTCTGAATTGAACTGAAATTAATTATGGACAAAGGATATTTAATGTTGGACATTTACCTCTTGATCTGGATCAGGTCTGGATTAAATCTGGACATCATTTCTTCTGATCTTGACTGAGTTTCATACTCTAAACCATGCTATCTTCTGGTCTGGGCCAAATCTAGACCAAGTCACTTGTTCTGGACTAGTTAACTGAAGCTCTGATTAAGTCTAGATCAAGTTTGGACTGTTTATCATTTCACTACCAAGCTATCTTCTGGTCATAATAACTTCTGGACTAAGTCTTACTTATGAATCCTTCTGGTCTGGAACAAGTTTCCCTCTGGCAGGCTTCCTTCTGGTCTGGTCCAGGTCTCCTTCTGGACTCTGCTTCCTTCTGATCTGAGCCAGTAAAGATATCCTCTGGTGGTGTTTTGACATCCTGGTGTATCCACTGGTAATTTCAGGATGCATCCTCTGGTACCTTCTGGATGCATTATCTGGTGACTTCTGGAGGTGTATCCTCTGGTTTAATTTTATCTTCTGATTACTCATCTTCTGCCTCTGGTAACTTCAGCTTCTGCCTCTGATAACTTCATCTTCTGGTAGTATTTAATATAGAAATTCAAGGTACAAAATAAGATTACATGGAGTGCTTTTGTAAACATCAAAATCCTAAGTGCTTAGAACCAACTTGGTTCCAACAGATAGCATGGTCCAGAGCATAAAACTCAGTCCATATCAGAAAAAATGATTGTCCAGATTTAATCCAGACTTGATCCAGATTAGAAGATAAATGTCCAAATTAAAAGATCAATGGTCCAGATTAAAATATCATAAGTCTAGATTTAATTCAGATTCAATCTAGACTCAGTCCAGACTTGGTCCAGATCAGATGGAAAATGTTCAGATCAATGGTTCAGATTTAAGCATCATATGGCGCAGTGTTGGCCGAGATCAGAAGATCATATCATATGGCCCAGTGTTGGTCGAGATCAGAAGATCAGATTATATGGTCCAGTGTTGGCCGAGATCAGAGGATCACAGAATTGGGGCAGATCAGATTATATGGTCTAGATGTGGTCGAGATCAGAAGATCATACGGTCCAGATTTTAATCATGATGAAAATCAGTGATAACTTGATTAAAATTCAAAGAAGACTTGATTAAATTTTGATAGAAATTTGATCAAAGTATTAAGGGGATTTGATTCAAAAATTAATAAAAACTTGAAGAAATTCGAATGCAATCTGAAGCTTAAAAAGATATGGTTTGAAATTAAAAGAAACAAGATTGGTCAACATAATTTTCAAATGCAATCTGGAGCTAAAAAGATACGATTTTATTTAAGTGAAACCCGATTGGCCAAGTTATTTTTGCAAGAGAATCTAGACAGATACAGCTCGAATTTGATCATGGAAGAAACCCTATTTTTCATCTATAAAATGAGGCTCAAGGCAGAAGACTTAGCATCGAAAATCAGTAAAAGAGTCATAAACTTCCAGAAGCAAACACTCGATTTTTCAGTGAGGTTAATTGTGAGTATTAGCTTTCCATAATCAAGCACTATTGTTTTCGTTCCCCTTGTGTTAAATCTATATTGTTGAAGTAGAGTCTACAATCTGAAGAGTCAGAAGGAGTAGCAGGTGACTTAGCAATTAGATTCAAGGTGTTGTAATTCCTTCTGCAATCTGGGGTTGTCAGATTGGTAGGAGAAGACTTGACTTGAGAAGTCAAGGTGTTGTGTTCCTCAAAAGTCTAGGATTGTTAGACTGTTTGGGAAGACTGACTTGGAGGGTCAGTAGTACTGTTGTAATTCAAAGGCTTTGAATTAGTGGAAAAATCTTTCAAGTTGAAGGGACTGGATGTAGCCTAGTTAATGGTGAACTAGGATAAATCCTTGTGTTGTTTATTTTACTTTATCCGCTGCTAACTCTACTTTATTATATTTCAGATTTCAAATAATCATCAAAAACAAAAAGAATTCAAGTAGTACAAACACAATTCAACCCCCTTCTCGTGTTTGCACCTTCAGTTTGTTATAAGCCCTAGCCATCATTTGTTTAGATGATTTCATTCTGTATAAGGAAATGAGTTAATCCTCATTCACAAGATCCAATTCCATCAATATCGCTTCTCGGTACTCGTCTAAACTTTGTTCGCTATGCTTGGCTACTCTAATATAAGAAATATATACTTCAAGTGGAAAAACAACATCTTGTCCACATGTCGATAAAGAGTAATATCAATCACATTGGTATGAGATTCTAATAGCCCACAATACTTCAAGCATTTCATACCATTTTATAGGTTTTACTTCAATACTTTTCTTGATCAAATGAATGATGATTCGTGTAGTAGCCTCAGCTTGACCATTAGCATGTGTATAATATGCAAATGAATTAATGAGCTTAACTCTTAATTGTCATGAAAATGCCACCACCTTATCCCCATTAAACACAGTGCCTTACTTGGTGGTTATGGTCCCAGTAATACATAACCAAAAGATGATTTGATGTCGAATGAATTTTTTTACATAATTTTGAGTTACATTTTTCATCAGTTGAGCTTCTACCCATTTAGTAATGTTGTTATTAGCTAGCCACGATGATAAATGCATGTTGCTTGGATGAAAATGGGTAAAGTTTCCCAATTAAGTTCATATCCCAACCTCTAAAAGGCCAAGGTTTAAAATTAGGTTCACACCCCAACAATTAAAAGGCCAAGGTTCATATTTTCACCTTTTTGGAGATAAAAAAAAACACATTCATCCATCTATTGGTAGCATCAACTCTATTTTGCTTTATTGAAAAGGTAATGTAGCTCTAAATCCTCCTCGTTGTCATTTTGCTCGTTGAGGTTTTTGAGCATTGTGTTGCTTGGTACTAGATGTTGGGATCCAATAGTTAGTTTTCAAATATTGGATACATGCATCCGGTAGTTAGTTTCCATAATTGAGTTTTAATTTGCATTAAATGTTTGTAATTAGTTATGGTTGAGCCTCAAGCTGAATCCAAACATGAGCCGACACCTGAATTGAAACCTTGGCCTGCAGTTGAATCCAACCTGAACCTGTAGCTGAATTGAAACATGATCCCATACATCACTAGAAACCCAAGGTAGTAGGTGATTTAAAACCGAATATTGCATAGTAAGTGGTGAAACCCAATGTAGATTGATTTTGTTCGTATTTTGTTCAAATTGAGTTTGTAAATTCTTCAGATTGATTATGTTCGGATTTTTTTCCAGATTGGTTTGAAAATTCTTCAGATTGATTATGTTCGTATTTTGTTCAGATTGAGTTTGTAACTTCTTCAAATTGGTATTGTTCATATTTTGTTGTATATAAATCTTGATCAAATCTTCTTCAATTCTTGACCATATCCGCTTTTCAACTTGGTCAAAGATTTTCTTCAATTATAAATTTGAATCAAATCTTATTTTAGATTTTCTTCAATCAAATCTTATTTTAGATTTTCTTCAATCAAATCTTATTTTAGATTTTCTTCAATTTTAAATCTAAATCAAATCTTATTTTAGATTTTCTTCAATTACACGAATCTTCTATTGTACTTTGTGCAGAAAAATATATTGTTCTCATTAAATACTTTTATTATCACCAAAACTCTAAGTATAAAACCAACTTGGTTCAAATAATGTTCCTTTTTTTTATGATGACAAAACTTGTATTTTATATAACAACTTTTCTTTATATTTATTTGACTCCCCTAACTTAGGGCTCCCCCTATGTATAAGTATCATTTTCTCCCCACTTTATCAAATATCTTTCTCCCCCTTTTGTCATCAAACAAAAAGACTTGAAAGTGAAACTTGCTCTTTTTTTTTTTAATAACATGTATATAACATATTACAAGAAAATATAAAAACTAATGTAAAGCTAAAATACTTTGAAGTTATCACAACATCAGTCAAACCTATCTTCTGGTAGTGGTTTGGTGAATATGTTAGTCGATTGGTGTTCAGTGTCTACAAACTGAATGTTTAGTACCCCTTTTTAAATAAAGTCCCTAATGAAGTGGAGTGTGATCTCTATGTGTTTAGCTCTAGAATGTAGGATAAGGTTTTTGGTTAGACAAATGGCAGAACTGTTATCACAATATATGAGAATGTTGGATTCTACGATTTTGTAGTCTTCAAGTTGATGTTTCATCCAAAGTAGTTGATAACTGCAGCCAACTGCTAAAATGTACTCAACCTCTGTTGTTGACATGACAATGGTGTATTGTCTCTTACTTGACCAAGATTGTAAGTTGTCACCTAGAAAGGTGTAGGTACCACTAGTGCTCTTTCTCTCAAATTTATCTCCAACATAATCAGAATCGTAGTATCCACTTAGTTTGTACTTAGGAGATTTCTTGTAGAACAAGGTAAGGTTGGTAGTGCCTTTTGGGTATCTAAGGATTCTCTTAACAGTAGTTAAATTTGATTTCCTACGGCCAACTTGAAATCTTGCACTTACATATGCACTAAACATGATGTCAAGTCTGGAAGCGGTAAGGTAAAGTAGGATCCTATCATTCCTTTATAGGTTTTTTGGTCAACTTTTTGGCATGAATCATCTTTTTTAAGTGAACAGGTAGGGTGCATTGGTGTAGCCATAGATTTGCAACCAATCATCTTAAACTTCCTAAGAAGCTCTTTTGTATATTTAGTTTGATGAATGTATATACCTTTTTGACTTTGCTGAATTTGTGTCCCTAAGAACAACTTAAGTTCTCCCATCATACTCATTTGAAATTCAAGCTGCATCAATTTAGAAAATTCTTGGCAGAAAGTTTAATTAGTAGATCCAAATATAATATCAACATAAATTTGAATAATAAGAATATCATCTCCTATTGATTTTCAAAAAAGTGTATTATCTACTAGTCCTCTTTCAAAGTTATTTTTAAGCAAGAAGTTATTAAGACTATTATACCATGCCCTAGGTGCTTGTTTTAGACCATACATAGATTTCCTAAGTTTATAAACATGATTTAGAAATTCAGAACTTTCAAAACTTGGGGTTGTTTAACATAGACTTCTTCACTTATATAACCATTCAAAAAACACTTTTAACATTCGTTTGAAATAATGTAATGTTATCTTTACTATTTCTGACTTGATCGGTTTCATCCTGTGAAGATTTTTCATGTTCTTCTTGTTTGTTTGCATCTGCTTCCTTTGGTTTCGTTAAACCTGAACTAGCTTTGACTTTTCAAGATCAAGTTGTTTGTCATATAACATAATATAAATCAGATAATTTAAGAATGGAATCAATACAGCCCAAAACACCAGTTTTGTTTTTTGTGGTTTATGCTTGTTTCTGAAGAAACAAACTTGTATTATACTTCTACTGAAATGTTTCAATTTTGTGATTCTCATGGTTCGTCTAAATTTTTGAGAACCTGTAAAATACTTATCTAGCTTTGGTTTTAAGGATCAAGCTTCTTGTTATCACAATAAAAATAATATCAGACATTAATAAAATTTAAAGAAAAATACAACCTATATGTCAACAGTTTTAGTTTCACCTGAAAACCCTCTCAATTCTTCTTTTCTGGTTTTCAGATTCTAAATTTGCATATTCTTTAATTAGAGGGTCTGAATGAAGGGATTTGAATTCCCATCTAGGTTTTTAGTCTTGATGAATTTGATTAGAGTGTTCAGAGAAGTCTCCTGATTTGAATTGTTCATCTAACACTTCTGTTTTTACTGATGTATCAGGTTCCTCTAGTAATTTTGGAACGAATGGTAATTTTGATTCTTCTGGTAGTTCCAGTTCTATTGATATGTGTGATTTCTCTACCAATTTTGATTATGTTGATACTCCATATTTTTCTGATATTTTAGGTTCATCATATGGTTCTTCTTTTTCTGATAAATGTAGTTCATCAGTTGGTTCTCGTTCTAATAGGTATTATGTTGACCAGTCCTTCTTCCACCAGAGTTAGGTCTTAGGACACAGACCTTATTCCCTTCATAAGTTGCTAGCATCCACTTATCAGATGTCATTGTTGGTGTTTCAACTTGGTTGCTTAGAACATCTGCAGCATAAACAATTTTGTCTTTTGGTACCCTAATCTGGTTGGGTCTTGGTTTGTTAGTTCTTATAGGTTTCTTGTCTTTCCATGTGGTTAGCATAGGACAAGATATTTTAGTGTGGCCTTTCTTAGAGCAAATAGTACATAAATCATCAGAGGAAACAAACTTAGGTTCAATTACTTTTTCTTGAAATCTATTCCTATTGATGCCATAAATCATAGATGCATATTTGCTTCTTTCCATATCATTATGAAGAAAATCTTCAAAATACTACTTCATGTTTATCAGAGTTACATGTGGTATTTTCAATTGATGTTGATCTATAATTACTTTTCAGAGTTAGATTTTCAACCTTAAGTTCAACAAAATTAGTTTTCAGATTTGCATTTTATGTTTTAAGTTTAGTAATATCAAATTTTAGAGTTGCATTTTCTGTTTTAAGTTCAGTAATATCAACTTTTAGAGTTGCATTTTCTGTTTTAAGTTCAGTAATATCAGTTTTCAGAGTTACATTTTCTGTTTTAAATTCAACACTTTAAATTTTTAAAACATTAACTTTTCAGTTAGGTTTGCATTTTGTTTCCTAAGTGTTTTTGGTTTTAAAGACAATATGTGATTCTTATTTAAAAAATCATTTATAGTAGCAATTAAATTAAATCGAGTTAAGTCAGAAAATACCTCAATTTCTTCATATGTTGATTCACTGAATCCAGACATGTTGAACCCTTGGATCTTTCCTCAAACACTGTAAAGTGCTTAGCCTTGAGACCGAGCTCTAATGCCAGTTGAAGGTGCAGACATAAGAAGGGGGTTTAATTGTGTTTGCCAAAGTTGATAACTTTTTGCTAATTTGGTGAATGTAGGTTGGTTTTTATGAATTACTTAGATAAGAAACAATCGAGTTCGGAGACAGCAAACAATGAAAGCATAAATAATTGGACACAGATTTATCCTGGTTCACCACAAACTTGGCTACATCCAGTCCCCTCATTTAGAAGGCTTTAATCCACTAATTCAAATACCTTGAATTACAAAGCACTTGACCCTCCAAGCCAGTCTTTGCAAACAGCCTGACAACCCCAGACTTTTGAGGAACTAGCCACCTTGATCCTCCAAGCCAAGTCTTCTCCTAACAACCTGACAACCATAGATTGAAGAAAAAACTAAACCATTATTGGGTTGGATACAAAAAATTGGAACTTTAAGTGTTTGCTTATAACAAAGCTAATAATAATAATAATAACTTTCATACTCTAAGAAAAAACACTCAGAAAATAATTCTTATTCGAACAAGTGTTTATCTCTTTGAACTCTAAGATGAATTTGGAATTTGAGCTTGAGTTCTTCTACTCTTTTCTGATTTTCAATTATCTTATTCTTCAGCATTGAGTATCTTTTTATAATTAAAATTATGGCTTCAATTTAGTCATTGTTGAATTTTATATTGTATTTTCATTCCTAGAGTAGTCAACCATGATCTTATTCAAAAATAATTATGAACAAGATGCGTTTTAATAATATGTGTTTTGCCCAATTCTTTAATTCTGAGTCCAATCTGAGCAGTTCTTCTAGATTGATTCTGTTCGTATTTTGTTCAGATTAAGTTTGTAAATTCTTCATATTGATTCTATTCGTATTTTGTTCAGATAGAGTTTGAAAATTCTTAGATTGATTTTATTCGGATTGAGTTTGTAAATTTTTCAGATAGATATTGTTCATATTTTATTGTAGATAAATCTTGATCAAATCTTTTCTTCGTTCTTCAATTATAAATCTGAATCAAATCTTATTTTAGATTTTCTTCAATTATAAATTTAAATCAAATCTTATTTTAGATTTTCTTCAATTTTAAATCTGAATCAAATCTTATTTTAGATTTTCTTCAATTACACGAATCATCTTCTTTCATACTTTGTGAAGTCAAATATATTGTTCTTATAAAATACTTTTGTTATAACCAAAACTCTAAGTATAAAACCAACTTGGTTCCAATAACAACAACTATAACAACTTAGAAAACATAAAATTCAATTGAAACAATAACAACCAATTGATACAACAACAACAACATAAACATTCATCTCTAATTACCTATTAAAACTACAACAACAACTATAAACTAACTATATATCAATACAAATTCAGTACAAATAAAAAACATAAACACTAAAATAAAAAATAAAAACACCAAAAACTTACCTTTTGATGAATAATTGTTAATGCATCAAAAATTGATGTTTTAGTGTGAATTTGAGGAAAAAAAAGATGATTAAGTTGGATTTGCAAGAAATGGAGATTTACGTTTTTTTTTTAGGTTTAGTAAAAGAAAGTGAGAGGCAAGTAAGTGAAAGGAATGCAAATGATAAGAAAGAAAATAAATAGAAAATGAAATAATTTTAAAATTGTTTGGTATGAATGAAGTGAGAGAAAAGAAAATGATATATTAGTTCAATGTCATAAATGCCCTCAAATAAAAATAAATTTTGATAAAAAGAATAAGAATATAAATATACTTTTGTTACTATTAAATTTAAAATAAATTATTCTATCAAAAGCTTATATAATTTTATATATTTTTATTTAAATTTTATTTTTATTATATAATTATATTACTTCAAAGGAGGATAAAGTTGTAATTTACTAATCAATCAACTACTAGCAGCATTTTTTCGCTCCTTTGTGGGACCTACCAGCAAGGTTTCAATCCTTCCTCATTCAAACGGTGGAAAGGTTTTTGAAAAACGGGCTTCCTCTTGTTTAGTTTCTTTCCACTTAGTTTCTAGTAAATGGAAAAAGAGCCGAACGTGTGATTTATCTGATAAATTAACAAATCAGATGATGGAATCTGGTAAGTACTATTTTGAGTGTTTTGGGTGTTTGTGCGAACAGTGGAGGAAGAACAACTTCCTTCTTTGTAGTATTTCTCAGTTACCACCAAGTCCAGCCATATCAGTATCAGCGATCAACATTCAATCTATTCAACCATTCAACAACAAAACCAATTGCTATTAAAAAATACACACACAAATCCTTAAACCCATGAAATACATACGACCTTCCCATCCTCATTAAACAAGTAATGCTTCTCAAATGTTTCGTTCATCCCTCAAAAAACCCATTCTCACACCCCACACATTATAGATTCCTTCACTCTTCTCTTCCTCTCCAATGGAAGCTTCGAGAAGAAACAACAAACCTCCCACAACCACAACTCATCGATCGAATCTCCCGCCTTCTCATCCACAACCGTCCTCAATCCATCCAAAATCTCTCCTTCAAATTCTCCGACCACCTCACCGACTCCCTCCTTCGTCATCTCCGTCATAACCCCTCCGCCTGCCTCTCCTTCTTCCAACTCGCCACACAACATTCTCACTACCGCCCTCATTCCCTTTCCTACTCTCTCCTCCTCCACATCCTCGCCCGCGCTCGCCTTTTTCCCGAAACAACCTCCATTCTTTGCCAACTCGTAGACCTTCATTGCACCAATAACTACCGCGCTTTCGCTGTTTGTAACCATGTATTTGATGTGTACAATGAGTTTGGATTTTCCCCTGCAGTTTTTGATATGATTCTTAAGGCTTTTGTGGAGAAAGGGATGACTAAACATGCACTCTACGTGTTTGACGAAATGGTAAGGCTTGGTAGAGTGCCTAGTTTGAGGTCCTGCAGTTTCTTGTTGGCCAAGTTAGTTAACAAGGGTGAAGCGAATACTGCTATCATGGTGTTTGATCAGATTGTAAGAATTGGGATTGATCCTGATGTTTATATGTTTAGCATTGTTGTGAATGCACATTGCCGGGTTGGAAGAGTGGATAAGGCGATGGAAATTTTGGAGAAGATGGTGAAAGATGGGTTAGACCCTAATGTTGTTACTTACAATGGTTTGATTAATGGGTATGTTAGTCGAGGGGATGTGGAAGGAGCTGAGAGGGTGTTGAGGTTGATGTCTAAAAGAGGAGTTTCGCGGAATGTGGTTACTTGCACATTGTTGATGAAGTGTTACTGTAAGCGGCGGAAAATGGATGAGGCGGAGAAGTTGCTCCGGGAAGTGGAGGAGGATCAGTTGTTGGTTGTTGATGAACGTGTTTATGGTGTACTGGTGGATGGTTATTGTCAAATGGGAAGAATGGATGATGCTGTTAGGATTCGAGATGAGATGTTGAGGGTTGGATTGAATATGAATATGGTTATTTGTAACATGTTGGTTAATGGATATTGTAAGCACGGTAAGGTTTGTGAAGCCGGGCAAGTGTTTAGGGGGATGGTGGATTGGGGTTTAAGGCCGGATTGTTATAGCTATAATACGCTATTAGATGGATACTGCAGAGAAGGGAAAATGAAGAAGGCTTTTATGCTTTGTGAGGAGATGTTAGGGGAAGAGATTACTCCGTCGGTTGTGACATATAATACTGTTCTGAAGGGATCGGTTCATGCGGGTTCCTATGACGATGCTTTGCGCCTTTGGCATTTGATGGTGGATAGAGGCGTAGCTCCAAATGAGGTCAGCTACTGTACTATGCTTGATTGCTTGTTCAGGATGGGAGATTCTGACAGGGCTATGAGGCTTTGGAAAGAAATTTTAGAACGGGGTTATACTAAGAGCACAGTTGCGTTCAATACAATGATCAGTGGATTGTGTAAGACTGGGAAAGTCATGGAAGCAGAGGCTGTTTTTAAAAGAATGAAAGAACTTGGATTGTTGCCGGATGAAATAACGTATAGGACGTTGAGTGATGGATATTGTAAAAATGGAAATGTTGCAGAAGCTTTTAAAATTAAAGCTGTGATGGAAAGACAGGCGATATCGCCTTCAATTGAAATGTACAATTCCATTATTAATGGTCTTTTTAAGGTTAGGAAATCAAATGGTGTTGCTCATCTCCTTGTTGAGATGAAAACAAGAGGATTATCACCAAATGTTGTTACCTATGGAACCCTTGTTTCTGGTTGGTGCGATGAACAAAAGCTGGACAAAGCTTTTAATTTATATTTCGAGATGATGGAAAGAGGGTTCACCCCCAATTTGGTGGTCTGTAGCAAAATTGTTAGCAGCCTTTATCGAGATGGTAGAATCAATGAATCAACTGTGATCCTTGAAAAGATTGTTGATTTCGATATTCTTACAATTCATAAATGTTCTGATAAGTCTGTAGAAAACGATATAAGTCTAGAAGCTCAGAAAATCGCTGATTCGCTTGATAAAAGTGCTATATGTAACTCTCTTCCAAATAACATTGTGTACAACATAGTTATAGCTGGACTTTGCAAGTCTGGAAAGGTTGATGAAGCAAGACGCGTTCTGTCAGTTTTGATGTTGAGAAGTTTTCTTCCAGATAATTTCACATATTGTACATTAATTCATGCCTGTTTAGCTTCTGGAAATGTGGATGAAGCTTTCATGTTAAGGGATGAAATGCTGGAGAGAGGTCTTGTTCCAAATATTACTACATATAACGCATTAATAAATGGTTTGTGCAAATTAGGAAATATTGATCGAGCACAGAGACTTTTCCATAAACTTCATCAAAAGGGTTTGGTTCCTAATGCTGTCACCTATAATATACTAATCAGTGGTTACTGCAAAATTGGTGATCTTGATAAAGCCTCTAAATTGAGAGAGAAGATGATAGAAGAAGGGATTTCTACTCGTACTCGGCCTTGATCAATGGTTGTTTGAGAGGACATTTAAGTTTTGAATCAATTTGTTCAGGCAGGCTTCAATCAAATTCTTGCCTGATACCCATAAACTTCGCTGTATGCAAAGTTGAACGGCTGGCTCAACACTTAGTTAAAGCACACCTGCAGTCATAAATTTTTTTATATACCACAACTTCAAACCAAATTAACCATCGAAAAAGTCATTTCTTCTTATGAGTTTATAGATTGGCAATGGTCAAATGCTCCCGCATATTCAGCCATAAGCACCATACTTGAAAATCTCAGCATTTCTTTCTTTGTTAATGAAGCTAGGTGTGCTTCTGCTATCTATCTTGTCACTTTCTCAGTATACTGATTCGAATAATATGCTGTATATGTTACCAACATAAGAAAGATATCGAAGAAGCTAGATGGTATTGATCAAAGAAAGCATTGTATTTTGGGAGACACAATTGCTAGGTCAATAACCATTCAGGTCTTCGCAATATTGGGAAGACAGAAAGCATCTGCAATGACGATTCTATCTTGAATTACGTCGTATGGAAGTGCTACACATTCAGGAAATAAACAGGTAGAATTGTGATAGAATTCAGCTAAGTTTATGGGTGATGATTGGATAAGATAAAATGATAGGAACAACTGCATGACATGAATTTGAAATTGAGAGCCCTCCATTGGTAGGAAACTTGTGTTCGTATTGTAGATTATTACTGCGATTGGTGGTTTGCTCTAACCATAGGTAGAACTTCCCTAACCTCAATCTTTTTCTTTTGCCCAAAAATATTCCTTGTCATTCTTTTGATACACAGTTTGGCCTGCAATTATTAGAATTTGAGGCTAAATCACTTATATAGCTTTGCCAATGAAGTGATTTTTCCCCCCTTAATTATTTATTACTGTTTTGACTTGTTAAATAAAATATCATTTTTATAGGCTCGTTGCACCAATATTACTACCATTCTCATCATGATTATTATTTTACTTACTATTTTGCTTTATGATCAGGTTCTTAATATTGGTATAATAGCATGCTGTTATTATTTTGAAGGCCCATTAATAAAAGGGTGCTTTTGTTGGTGCCTCAATATTTTAACTTGAAAATAAAAATTGTATCGTATACCTGCTGCCCAAGTCTTCAGTTGTGTTTTTCCACCAATGGTTTTAACATGATGACTTAGAAAGGCTATTAACAGGATATTCAGTTGTTTGAAGAACTTATTGTCTATTTACATTTTTGAACTGCCAAGAGCTCTTTCTGTACTCAGTTTTTGTTCGTTGTGGTTAGATTGAAATGAAACATTCATATTTGCATATTTTTTCGTGCATCCTTTTCATAGGACTTGTATGCCATACAGAAATTGAAACTGGGTTGATTTTTCTATGTTGTTTCTGTGCCTCCCCTGTGGTACGCAGCACACTTGGGGATGTAACAGATTTAAGGGTTCATGCTCTCAGCATTCAAAAGGGACTTTTAAGGCATGTCTGAATTCAGTCTGTGTCATACTGGACTAGTTTTCTTCATAAAATGCAAGAGAGCTTTAGACATTGTCACACAGTCTCTTTATGCTCTTGTAGCATTCAGGATTTGCAATGCTCTACCTAAATATATTTAGGCCAAGTATTGACCTCAAACTCCTGAAATTATAAATCTTGTTAGTTTTGTGAATCAAGCATATTAAGGATGGGTTACTTTACAATGGCACCTTTCAAGTAACTATTTGTCATTGGGGGGGGGGGCGGGGGGTAAACTAATTGTTTGCCAATTTTCTATCATTGTGATTTTGACTTTAGTTTAGTTTACGGAATAAGCATCTGCGGCAGTTTATTTTCATGTCTTTCTGTTTTTATATTACGGGTGGACTAAGTAAGCTCTACACAGTCAATCCTGTTGTCACATACAATGATCAGTTCCCTGCTAGCTGTCCACTGCCTTTTACTATAGTAGTTCCATGATGATTTTTCTTATTACTATGAATGATATGGTATTTAGATTTTCAATGACTTCTGATTGATGTTTATGACAAACCAAACCATTCATTGGCTTCTTACTCAATTGCAATCTTGAATCTTATGAAGATACTGATTGTATGGAACTTAATTGTGTGCTTTGCTTCATGTGTTTGACCAATAAATTGCTTGCATAAATATTTAACTGTTGTCATTTTATGATGAAATGGGCTCTTCTATGTAAACAGATAATCTTTGGATGCTTTTCGAACAACCTTCACAATCTTTAATAATTTCCAACCAATTGAACTTTGTATATGTTGTAATGCTAAATTAATGATCCTTCATTGGCCAAACTACACTAAATGTAGCTCAAGCCTTAATCAACCCCCTAATATGCCATTTCGGTTTTCAAGTAAGTATCCTTGTTCTGATAATACATTATAGTTTTTTAGTCTTAACTAATTTCATCAGGTGAATTTCATGAAAGACTGCAACTTTGCTGATTTTGAGTTAGGCCAACTCAAGTTCTAAGAGGAACATTACATATACAAATATTCTTTTCAACTTTGAGGTTGCCATCCTTTTGATATGGTAATATTTTTTATAAGAAAAAAGTTTTAGATTAATAAACAATTAAATTGATGTTGATTATGATGTTCTTTTAATTCTGATATTTTAGAGAACATTAGATATTTCGGTGTTGATATTCGATATGCATTAGAGGAAACTTTCTCTACAATTATCAATGTTATGATGGGTTTTTATAGTATCACATAACAAAATGTGTACCGAAGAGTAAAGAAGTTTTTTGGCACAGATGAGTAAAAATTGGTGTACCGGAAATCTTTAAAAAAAATTTCTGGTACAAAAGCTTAAAAATTTATACTATTGGAAAACTTGTGAAGAAGTTTTCTGATATAGTACGTGTTTACTGGAAAATTGCTTCACAAGTTTTTTGGTACACACTTTTTTAGAAGAAAAATTTATTTTATTTATTTTTATAAATTTTAACAGATATGGATAAACTGCTACACATAAAATCTTTAAAAAAAATTTCCGGTACAAAAGCTTAAAAATTTATACTATTGGAAAATTTGTGAAGAAGTTTTTTGATATAGTATGTGTTTACTGGAAAATTGCTTCACAAGTTTTTCGGTACACACTTTTTTAGAAGAACAATTTATTTTATTTATTTTTATAAATTTTAACAGATATGGATAAACTGCTACTCTTATGTGATAAAACATGTTTCGATACTACCAACGTTTTTGACACAGATCAGGTATGAATAATTATAATTAATATTAATATCGTAAAAGTGTATTATTGTGATTAATTATTATAATTTATTTTATATTTTATTTTAGATATTTGATACACAGGAAGCTGTTGTGAATTGAGCTAGAGAAATCAGTCTAAAAAACAAAGTGATCATTATCATCACAAGATCAAATAAAGAGACAGGAGAGAGAGGGAGGAGAAATAAATTAATATTAGGTTGTGACAAAGGAGAAAAATACAAGGGTGTTGATAGTTTAACTCAAAGTTCAACAAAAAAATGTGGTTGTCCTTTCAACCCTAGATCAAAACCATTAAAAGATGGTTTAGGATGGACAATCAAAGTAATTTGTGGAGTTCACAACCATGAATTACCTGATACTTTGGAGGAACATGCATTTGTTGGACGTTTAGATAAAGAAGAGAAAAGTATGTTCATGACTTAACAAAATATAATGTTGCACCAAAGCACATATTACTCTCATTGCAAAACCGAGATAAGAACAATGTTACTCAGATCTCACAAATATATAAACAGAGGAGTGTGATTTGATTGCATGTGAGAGGTCATAAGACAGAGATGTAATATTTATTCAAGTTAATTGAAGATAAAAATATGTGTGTTGGAATAGAAAACGGGAAGAGTTAGATGTTTTGATAGATATTTTTTGGGCCCGTCCAGATTCAGTCAAGTTGTTGAATTTGTTTTCTATTGTGTTGATTATGGACATCACATACAAAACCAATAAATACAGAATGTTATTACTTGAAATTGTTGGTATGACATCAAAAGAGATGATATTTGTAGTTGGATTTGCTTATTTAGAATGTGGGCGGAGAGAAAAAACTTGTTGGGCATTAGAGAGGCTAAGAGAACTGTTTGTTACACAAAATAAATTTCCTCATGTAATTGTCACAGACAGAGATCTTGCTTTCATGAAAGCAGTTGGTATTGTATTTTCACATGTTGTTAATTTGCTTTGTCGAGTTCATATCGACAAAAATGTTGGAGCGAAATGCAAGCAATATGTCTTGAAGCATAGACAAGAGTTAGTATTGAATATGTGGAAAGAAATTATGTATTGCAGTGATGGAAAAGAGTATATCATGCGCTTGCACATGTTTGAGCAATCATGTGTCGATAATAAAATGTTTGTTGATTATGTGAAAGAAACTTGGTTGACTCCTCATAAGCAAAGGTTTGTTGAAACATGGACAAATCGAGTGATACATTTGGGGAACACAATGACTAACCGGTATGACTTACTACAAAACTTCGATTTTGTAGTTTTACTATATATGGATTGCTTTCACAGTGATAATTTACATGTAATGATAGAGTTGAGTCATCTTATTAGAAACTAAAGTTTATGTTGGAACACAACATGAGTGACATGTGTAAATGTTGAGAGGTTATGAACAACATGATAAGGTTGCAACATAAAAAAATCAGGGGCTCATTTCAGAAAAAGTTTCTACGATAAAGAGCATGCACACAACAATCCATTTTATCAGAGATTGAATACATTTATATCAATGTTGCTAAAGAATACGAGAAGGTTGAGTGGATGGGTACTAACAAATCGGTATGTGGGTGCTCTCTCAGAAGAACATATGGGTTACCTTGTGCTTGTGAGTTGACACAATATAAATTGATGGGTGAATCAATTCCTCTAGATTATGTGCATATTCAATAGAGGAAATTAAGCATGCGATGTGAACTCACCCAAGACACAGAAGATGGATCTGAGTTAGATATGTCGAATGAGATGAATGCCTTGTGGAAACGCTTTCGATAACTTGATGTTATAGGAAAAAGAGTGTTGAAGAGTAAGGTGCGTGCGTGAACTTGTTTTTCCAACTACAAGTTCAACGTGTCCACCACCTAAAAAAGTTCAAACCGAAGGACAAGTGAAGAAGAGTAAGTCTAAGAAGTCGAATGAATATGATGTATATCGAGACCCTTTTTACTTTAAGCATGTTAATGCAACATATTTTAAAGATCCTGGTTCCCAACCATCTCAATCATCAAAGAAGAGACGTTCTCTTTCATCAAAGAAACAACCCTATCAATCATCTCAATCCTCAATACATTTGTTCTTGATGACAATTTCTTGATGTTATTCAATCATACATTGATGACATATTTAATGTGATAGCAGATGGAAAATGTGGCTATCGCTATTGCATCATTGCTTGGACACAGTGAGGAATCTTGGTCTTTGGTCCACCATAGTTTGGACCCGAAGATTGCTTCTCATATAAGTCCATATGATAGACTGTTCCCAAGACGCATTAGAGAATTCAGAGATTCCTTGAAGATAACAAGCTTAGGTGTTCAACCCATAGATAAATGGATGTCCATACCTAATATGGGTTATGTGATAGAGACAAATATATAATATTATTCTCGTCACGTTTGGTCAAACATTTTCAACGACTTTCTTTCCTATGAGGGGTTCACATTTAGGATCGACAAAAAAATGATCATATCATATGTATTGATTTTGTCGATGCAAGTCACTGGATTCCGGTAAAATGATATTATTTTCTTAAGTTATACTTATTTTTTTAGATAATCAAATTATTTATTATTTCAATCTATTTTGCAATTAAAGATGAAAGATGGATTTCAATGCCATACATTGCACCCGATTGGAAGCAATATCGCACCTATGAGGCAACTTCTTAGGCAATAGCATATACAAGGCGTCTACAAAAGTGGGGTATTTATTAGGCCATATACCACGTTTTACACAAGATCCACTAAAAGAACCCGTAGATGCTATGTCATTAGATGAAGATTGATTTTGCATGGACTACAATACTTTAAAACTTATATAAAATCACTTATTATTAGTTCATTTTAGTTTACTATTGTTATATTTCATCTTGTATTTTATTTAGTTTACTTTCGTTATAGTTAATCATAAATAATATAAAATTAACGAGATAACAATAATGTTAAACATAATGAAATAAAACAAACTAACATTACAAAAACAATGTTTATCACAGATAAAAGTAACTACTAACTAGTATGATGACGCTTTAAATACAAAGATTTATAAAAGTGAATATACAAGTCGTCATCTAGATTAGCTTCATGTACATCCAACCCTTGTTGCATAAGATAACCGACCTGCTGTAGGATAGATGGCTGTGAACTAAAAGCATCTGCAACAGTGGTCGGGACATTAAAATCTGGGACTTGGGGTACACCATCTTGTCGCACTAGTAGTGGATGAGATACTGTGATATATCTCGGTGACAGGAGTCACATATCCCATCTATTCCACATTTGCATCAGATAATCTAGAAAGATCTGGAGGTGGCGGTGGTGAAATATGTTGGATATATCTAAAATGTCATAAACACCTCTTTGGCAGATACGCCTCTATTGTGTTGCATAGTCGGAGGTGACCAGTGTATAACATGATATCATCAAAGGGAATGACATCCCTATGATTCTCCCATGATCTCCATATGATTTTAGTAAGTGTCAATGCATCAATCATATGTTTGTACTCAGGGATCTTGTGTTTCCCGTGTTTGTAGCTCCATCTATTCATCCGGACAATGCACTGAACATCAGCACCCTGGTCACCTCTATTACAAATATTTGGAAAATATTCGTAAATCCAACATTGTTGCAGATAAAAATAAATAAATTAATGATAAATATAAAAATTAATAATTAAAAATAAATAAAATAATTATAAATATTTAATACCTGTATTAGCGACATATATCAACCTAGCTGTTTGGTGTCGTAACAACAGACATTTGAGAGGTAGTCATAAAGAACTACGAGTGCAACACTACCTCATGTGTATTTATTTGTACCATCTAAATGCCTGAATAAAGGAAGATATTTTGCATCAATTAGAGTATGACTCTTATCTGCGAAAATAGTACTCCATACTAAATTCAGCAGATACGCCCTAGCAGCACAATCAAATCTCTCTGCTGCACACTGTCTTCTGAATACTTCTTTTAACCAATCTAGTTTATAGTGCGCACATCTAGTCTTTCTAGTCTCCTCCTAAATCTCTTCCGTAGGCACTCCTAATAAAGTCATGGCAAGATTACATGCCATTACTTTATCTACATCGGGTGGACTGTAGAACTCACCCCTGATAGGCAATCTCAAAATATTGGCAACATCATCCAAAGTAATCGTCATTTCACCAAATGACATGTGAAATGACGATGTCTCATAATGCCATCAATCATCTTCAAACTACCCCGTTGTAATGAGGTCAATCCCGAAAAATTCACTCACTTCTCTATGACCCGCGGGAGTACCTGCGGGGTAAATTGTTGTAGTTTCTTTTCATGCGCAACAATTTTAGGCATTGGTCGCTCTTGTATACAAAGAAAATATATGACATTAAAATTAAATATAGAACAAAAATAATAATTAATTAAAATATTTTTAATGCACCATAAATATTAAATTAATTTAACATATCTGACCAAACCACAATCTAGCTGAAACATGGTGTCAGTATCGTGTAAGGACGGAAAAATCATATGGTTCTCCAGGATACCGTGTCAGCTTACCAGGTCCCTCAGGTCCATCATGTCCCTCCTCCATATGCTCTCTCTCGTGTACTACAGCCTCCTCCTACTCATGTACTATAGGAGGCTCCTCCTATTGATGGATAGTAACATCAACCTCCGGGATAACCAAATGATCCTATTTCTTCTCCTCGATGTTGTCGGTCGAATCCTCTTCGGAGGATGTATCATGGATGATGAAGAAGTATCAGCGTCGCATGATGTTTGTATTATTTTGCCGTCTCTACCTCATGCACCAGTGTCAACTAAAAATTAAAAAATAAGAAGAAAAAAATCAAAATTAATTAAAAAATCATAATTAAATAAATTTTATAAAAATAAAATAAAACCAATACTAGAAAACTTATTTTTCAAGTTTTCTGGTAACTATTGGAAAAGTTAAAAAAAAAGTATTTCGGTAGTTGATTGCCTACAGGAAAACTTGAAAAAAGTTTTCTGGAATAGACATGTATACCGCAAAAACTTGAAAAAATAATTTCCGATAAAGTTTGAAAAAATATCACTTACTTTTTATTGGAAATGTCAAATGATGGAATGGTGAAAATTTTCAAATTTTATGATTTATATGAGGGCAAAAAAGTTACATTTCCTTGTATTTGTGGAAGTAAAGGTAAAATTTTGGAGGTATGAATAAAATTTCTAAATATTTTAGTCATGATAGTAATTTGGATCTACTATGATAGTTCTTTGATATTTGGGAGTGTAATGGATAGAAGGATAATTGGACTATTCTTAGTACAACTTCTTTGGATAGTTTCCAACAGAACAGTTACAACTGCTGCAATTAAAATAAAAACTACTAATACCTAACATAAACCTATGGGAATTAGAGATCGTAGTCTCTCCAACCTAATCCAACATAAAACAACCGAATGACAAGCCTAATGTTATCTTTATTCTATTTAATAAAATTACATTGGGCCTTGTGTATTGGGCTTGCGCCTCACACATTATTGCCAGTGAGTTAGAGAAGTGTTAAGTCAGTGCACTTAATTATTCTTAATTAAAAATCCTTCTGATGTTTTTTATTTATTTCATGGTTTTTGCGCTGAAGTTCAAAATCAATTTGGTTTTTCAATTAAAATTTTGTGCACCGATAATGTTTAAGAATATTTGTCCTCCCAGTTTAATATGAAAATGGTACTGTCAGTCTTGAACCGTGATGGTAAGATAGATAACTAAGTAGAGTCAATAAATACTTTTTTAATTAGAACTAGTGTTGTTTTTTCTGCCATTCTGAAATTCCTTGGAGAAAATATATAATTTTTGTTACTTGTTTACAAGAAAAGAATATATTTTGATGCACACTAGATAAAGACACTATAGTTTTTTAGTATGATCACTAGACTGTCTGTATCATACTTTACTGATATTATATTAATAAATAATTTATAATGTTTTTTTTTTAAAATTCAATGTGAATTTTTAAAAACATTGAAAGTGATATTTATAATGTATAAATGTATTAATTTAACTTGAAAAATGGGATTCAAAGTTGTATGCGAATTTTTTTACTATTATTTTTAAACAAATAAAATTTCAATATTTGTAGATTTTTAAGTTTGTAAGAATAATTGACTATTTTA